>OZ025199.1:6431213-6758713 GCA_964019065.1 Catostylus mosaicus
TCTCTTACCGCATCAAAACGCGCCAAAATGCCTCCACGTGATCGCAAGAATACTGTTGAAGTTCCTATAGGAAGACCAGAATCACCGCCACCAGAAAAAGGACAGCTTAGTCCAAAACATACAAATCATGCAAATGTGAAACATGTGAAGCCGCTAACTTTTGAAAGTCATACAAGTGAAGAAGGTGACAAGCAGAACTCTCTCTCTCCTGATAATGTACATGCCGCTGGTTCAAAGCGTCTTTCAGAATACGAGAATCTCCTCCAGGCTGATGCAAATCGGCTCTCTCATTCGCCTGATCTCGTTCGACAACAGAACGAATCTCACCCGCGAAATAGACTTCCTGTACAGAATGAGCCTCATTCGCATTACGAACCTCGTTCGCATAACGAACCACGATCACCCAATGAACCACGTTTGCATAACGAGCCTCATTCTAATAATCACAATTACTCACAGAATAAGCCTCGTTCTACAAGTGACTCCCGGCCCCATAAAGAATATTATTCTAATAATGGGACTCGATCTGGTGACCACTTGCCAAAAGACGGGAATGTGTCACGGCACCATGCTTCTGTTGGCCACATGTCACATGAAAAGAAAAGCAAGTCAAGTAAGACGACGTTCTACGTTGACGCTAATACCGATTTGTCTCCGGTTGAAGCCGAAATTCCACCGCAAGAACTTCGCCGCACCCGGAAGGATCCCAAACTTGAATTGGCTTACCGCAGGGCTCAAAATAATAGTGTTTGGGTACGAAATACGCATCCAACCAATGGCGAAGTTGATCATGGAAATTCCCACCATAATAGTCATGAGCAACACTCGAACCAGGTACGTTCGCCACATTATCCTGAGGATCACCACTATATAGGGAATCCTCCTTCAGAACGTGATGTTCGTAGGGGAACTCCTCCTTTCGAACCACATGATGCTGGGAATCACTCTGAATACCACCATAGAGGGAATCCTCCTCCAGAACGTCACAATAGAGGGAATCCTCACTCAGGACATCACCAAAGACGGACTCCCCCTCCGTATCAAACAAAGCAAGTGACCAGTCCTACGCTTGTGAATGACCAGCGATTTCCAGACAATCCAGGCACGCCTGCTGATAACGAGGTTCGGCGTGGAAGTGGTTCCAGAATGCAAAGCGATCATCACGATGCCTTCTATGATCCGAGAAGGAGGCAGCCTCCTCCGTATCCAATTGAAAAATCTGGTATCTCCAATAGTGACGCATTGGTAAGTATTCACGCTTTGAAGCAACACGGTAGGCAAAGAACGCTCCCCAAGGGTGTACTCATAACAGGTCAAATGGAGTATGATATCACAGAATTGTAACTTATCATTTATCATTGTATTCAATTTGTACAAGGGCGAGGAGAAAGGCTACAGTCCTACCTACCCTAGACTTGTATGTATTATTTTATCAATTGTGCTCTGCAAGAAGGCAATCTTTCAAAGTTGAAAGGCAAACCGTCCGAAGTCCTTGCTAGTGACGAGGCTGAGGTGATAGTTATAAAGAGCTATTACTTGCGTTCCTAACAACTTAAAGGGGATTTGAAAGCAGTCCTACATAAAGAAGATTGAATCTTTAAAGACTTGGTGGAGAAACATAACCAGGTTTTTATTGCATCTCCAATCGTTTTTGCCACCTCATTTAATATGTAGATAGGAAAACTGATATTTAGCAATTTTCACTGGAATTTTTTTGCTATGTGTATCAGGGTGATATCTAGTGTGCCCAATTTTGCTTTTCCTGATGCCTTACCGTGGAACTCTCAAATGTGCCACAGCTTTAACTTTAATGCACCAAGAATTCAGGTCACATTTGTAACATCTGATATGTACAAAATATGTGTATTTGCGGAAGATGTTTGAAGATGGATGTGACTTGTTAAGTATCGATTATAAATATTTCATTCTACACCAACGGGCTCCTATCCAGAAAACTCGCCAGGCATTTTTGAAACAGAATATCTACCCATAGATTTAAGGAATAGAATGGAGACATTGGGCCTAGAATTAGTCAATAACTAGAATTTATCAACCTGCACATTTTCAACCAGAAAATTAGTTTTACAGAACGTGATTAAGAATTTAAAACATGATCATTAGAAATTGATTGTTGATGATAGGAAATGTAGCATTTTTACCCTTTTTGTTTATGATTATTTTCATCTCAGATTTTCATTTCATAAATGGTGCTTCGAACATTCTGCTTCAAATCTGTCATAAGATATGAGGCATGCTTTCTTAAACTGAAACCGTCCTCTTAGAGCACAAGTCTGTCATAGCAGCTTGATGTAGTATTGCTTAAAATATGTGAATTATTTTTGCCACACTCCCCCAAATGTCTGCTTGATCGTTTTGTTGAGACAGACCTGAATTTTTTAGAACTGTCCTAGCCTTTTTCGGACTCGATGTTCGTCTTGCCATTTATTTTCACCTTTTTTTGATTAACTAGAATTAAAGTGTAAGAAATATAGTGATTTATGCAATTTTCTAAATGAGTATTATTTTTATTATCATTCTTATTAATACACTTGTTATTTTTCGATAGTTTTTTGAACTTGTGTTAATATGTGTTAATTTTGGTTCCTTGCACCGTTTGTCTTTTCAAGGCAGTTGAATTGAATTACTCATTGAATTGTTTTGCAATGAATTGAATTGTTGTCATTCAAAGCATTAGTCACATGCTGATCACTTCATCTTCAAATGATTTCACGCTGTGTAAATTAGTCTTTGTGAAACTCACGCAGAGACTTTCATTGGAAAATTTCTTACAAAATTTGTCAATGGTTAATCATAAGGCTTTCAATTTTTATAAAAATTACTGTTACACTACAAGGGTAAATATTATCTCATAAATATCATTATTTTAACAATATATACCTTCGCTTAAAAATCTTAATTTTTATAAACATCAAAAATTAAAAATAAAATTATTTTGTTTCTTGCAGGATGTTTTTGATTTTGTTAACGATTCAGACGAAGCTGTCGAAATATCGACAGAAAGGGAGGTTCTTGGAAATGATTACGATTTGGAGACAATGGTGTAACGTTGTCGTAATCATCGTAAATGTTGCGTCATAAATTTTACACAAATAATTCTAAATAGAAATTAAAGCAAACTAAGGCTGATGAAGTAACAGAAAAACATTGCATATAATGTGAATCTTTTAATGAGAAGGATGATTTAAGGACCGAATAAATCCTTTATCTTACATCTGTATTCATCCATTGCTCTTTGGATAAGTCTAATTTATAATGTCTGATGTGATATTTTACGTTTTCCATCATTTCTTACTTAATCGTGAGCAAAATCGAGCTAACCAAGAACAGAATAAAATGGTATAGTTTAATATTGGTTAGGAAATCTATATTGCCAACAACACCAACAATGTTGATTTTTAGCCGAATGATGATATGCTTAATTTGTCGATAAAAGATAAATGGTCATTTAAGTTATTAAGTTCTCACCCCACCCCAGACAGCCTGAAACCCATCCAGTACCCTCTATCTCCTTTAACCTTGCCTCTAAAGTAATTAACTTTTCAATTTCAGTATGAAATACCCTTAAACACTAATTAAACCCCCTCAAAACTCTGAGTCATTTGGATTTTATATGGCATGCATGAGCCGGAGGAAGTACCTATTGTAGCTAAGGTTTTGTAGCATAAAATGTAGAGCAAAATTAGACTATCTGCTTTGTAAATATGACAAATAAATATCAGTTTCAATCGTTAATCCGTCAAAATGAAGCATAAAAATTCGATTTAAAATATGATCATGTTAATCGCATTTTAGAAGAAATTTTGATAGAAATAAATTTATCAAATTTAATTGTGTCATCTAAATAAATTTTAAAAACTTGACTTCTTACACGAAATTTATAAAAATTTGATCACCATTTTTTTCTATCTTGAAGTGGCTTTTTTAATAAACAGGTGAAAAGTCCAAGGGGGGCTGGGTGGGGCAGGGAGAGACGAAAAATGGCAAGTTGGGGCAGGGGGTGGAACGGGGCAGAAAGAGCCTGGAGCGGACGAAGGGGGTGAAGATAGAATGGTGATATAAAAGGTAAGAGATAATGAGAGAAAGATAACTATCAATCGTTGCGAAAATTGACTGATTTTGCTAGCAACACAAACATTGGTATTTAAACAATTTTAGATCAAAAAATTATCGAAATAATAAATAAAACCAAATTTTTAATGCAATTACTTCAGTTTGATTTTTTAGCAAACATTATGCCGAGTAAAGCGCCTCCAAGTGCCACCAGGCCACCAGTTACAGCTATACCGATGGCACCATCTCTAGTTGCCTTTGACTCGATCATCTCCTTCAGTTCAATTGCTTGGGAGTTTCTCGGCTCAATTGTCAAAAGCCTTTGAATAAACTTTTTAGCAGTTGTAAGTTCTCCCAGTTTGTAATAGCCAAGTGCAAGGAAAAATACGAAGTCCCGTGTATCATGATCTCCTTGACAAAGTTCATTAAACATACTTATTCCTTTTCTTATATCGTCTTTGTATTTGCTACGAACCAGACAGCTAGCATATTGAAAATGTGTCGTAAGTGTTAACTTTCCCTCGCATTCCTCCTCTTTGTAAATCTTTTCGATGCGCAAAATGTCCTCATATTCAACAAACTCCTCCGCTAGCATCGCCATTTTTCTTTCACTTTCAACTCTACCATTTTCTAAACAAATGACGTAATTGATTAGGATCGAGGCTCATCTTTTACCCAGAATGCACTTCCAAATTAACCACAATGCAATTTTGTAAAAGGGCTTCCTTTGAAGCATGATCAACGTTGTTAGGCCGTTTTGTTAAAAGCACAGAATTTTGCAGAATTCTATTCATAAATTGTCAATATGGCCGGAAAAGGAAAAGTGCAGAAGGTTATGGTCCAACCAATTGTATCCTTTTTATGAAAAAGTAAACTGATGTTATGTAAATTTCTTTTTAAGAGTATCAATAGTTAGACTTGGATTGGCCTAGGGCGAAAGAGAGGCATTGCGGCTTTTAATCTTGCATTCCACATGCAAAGAAAGTTGACTGCACTTGTATGTATGCTTTCAGGTTTGCATACTTGCATGGTGCATTTTATTAGCGCAGAGATGCATTGATCTGATGCAGAGATAGGGAACAAAATTTTTTTGCGTACATACATGTACAAGAGAGTTCTCTGCGAAAGCATTAAGGGGGCTTGACGTTGAATGTGATAATAATAATAATAATAATAAAACCATATTTATACATGTATATACATGTAAACTTCTCAGCAAAATGAATTTGCTGCTATCAGCCAAGGTCCTGTGAAACTAAATGTACCTAGATGATATAATATACAAAAATATAGTTTAAAAAGTTATTTATGATAATGGAGGTTAGAAAAATGTTAAAAATCAACGTAGAAATCCTTGCAGTAGTTTAGAGTTAGAAGTAGAGCATGGTGGGACCAGAGGCAGACACTTGACCAATTTTGGGGGGCAAGTCTATTGTTTGTGTCTGGATCACTTTTCTTTTCATTGTTTATGCAATGCTATTTAGTCAAGCACAGTAGTGCATAGTTCAGAAAAACTAGAGAAAATAAGCTCTGTTAAAAAATTCTACTTTGATTATTTGTGTTTAATTTCTAATGATAAAAATTTATAACAGAAGAAGGCTTAGACTTGTTATATTGTTTACAACATGCGATCTTGTATTGAACATGCTTTCCTTAACTGTAGAACAGAACCTCATTTTCAGGTACCTTCAAAATGTGAGTTAATTGAATTCTTTATTTATTTCTCATTCACATTTGAATATTTTTATATGTTTTAACTACCAATTTGTTCATGTATAATCCCTTTTCAAAATGCTGGCGACAGCTCCTTTGACATGATTATATTAACATATGCTTGAACTCAACAGATTTCTAGGTCCTAGGATTCCAACATAGTCAAAATTCTGATAATGAATTTGATTGGTCAATATCTTAGTTGCTATAGCAATAATGATAGGCACCTTTATATTGCTTCCTCTTCAAGTGACAACAATAGACTGGAAACAGAAATCTTTTAGTGAAAGATTAATTCACCAATCAATAGGATAATGCCAAGTCTATTAAAATTAGTTCAAATGTTCTTTTGCATTTCCCACCTCTCTTCTAATACCATCCCTCTGTAAACAAGTTTTTAACTTAGCCCTATTATTCACATTTTTTTATACACATTGTCTATCCTATCTTTTTTATATTCATTTCCACAAGAACTGTCCTTCCTTTTGCAGAGGGCAAGAATTCAAATTTGGCTGTATGAACAGACTAAAATGAGAATTGAAGGCCATATCATTGTAAGATTTATCTACTTTTTGTTTTTCATGTTTTTCTACAGTCTGCAATGACCTCTCCATTTGCAACCCCATATCTTTTGCTTTAGAATGTTTTAGAGTCTTGTTCAATTCAGACTGAAGACGCCCTCTTAAAGGGGGTGCTTATTAGACAGGGGTGCTTATATGACAGGAGCACTTATTAGATGGGGGCACTTATCTGAAAAGGGGCTTATATGACAGGGGCTCTTATTACAAAATTAACCTCATCCCATGGCATTTATTAGGCAGGGACAGTGGCGGAAACTTGGCCAAATATTGGGGGGGCAAGCCTATTGTTTTGGTAGGATGATATCACACATTTCCATTGTTTTAGAACAAAAGAATATTGTCTTCCAAAATATTGGGGGGGGCCATCGCCCCCCCCCCCCTCCCAAGTGTCCGCCACTGGGCAGGGACTGCTATTTGACAGCAGACCTTTATTTGGTGATTCACAGTGTTGACAATGTCCAATGAAACAAAAACAAGCAAAAATTTCTTTGTGACATTTATGTATAAATACCATAACGAGAATACCCCTTAGCTATTCAATGATCCGGTTTGTGCAACCACTGCATTTTCTCAGTCAGAGGATTCATTATTTTTCATTCTTATTATTTAGGGTTTTGATGAATACATGAATCTAGTGCTAGATGAAGCAGAAGAAGTTAATGTGAAAACAAAGGCAAGAAAACAAATAGGTAAGGTCTACGCAGATGTATCCTATGCAGATAGAAGTTTCTTCTTTCTGTAATATTTTTCAATTTATAAAGACTTTGGTTACAGTTCTAGCTGTTGACAAAAAAAGAAAAACTTTTAATTTTGTCGCACTACTCCAGTTGGGGCACACCCAATGAGACTCTAAAAAATGTGACTATATATATAATATATAACTTTCATATTTTTACAGGTTAACTTGTTCAGTAAAAAGAATTACTGTTATCAATCAAGGACCTGTACCCTACAAAGAAAAGTTTAACATAGGCCTATACGATAAAAAGTAAAAGAAAATTACAAGATTAAGATATAAACTAATAATAGCTGTTGTGTTAATCAGCCTTAGATTTTGATAAGCAAAGACAAAGAGAGTATAAAAGAGCTGTCAATCAACAGCCTCTGGTTCTATTGTTTTTGCCCACCTAATTGTCAATCAAAGTCACATGTTTTAGAGTTTTCATTTAGAGTTGACAGTTTTGTGCTCTCAATCACAGAGGAAAAATTTATAGGAGTGGGGTTAATGCACTTATATCTAAAATGTTCCTTTATCTTTTTGCAAACTTTAAAAAAATCTTTAACTTTTTCAGGCCGGATCTTGCTTAAAGGAGACAACATAACATTAATACAGAATGCTGTCAATTCTTAGCCACGGTCGTTCTTCTATAAGAAAAGAAGTGGAAAGAAGTTGGATGTGCATCTATGGACATTTTTTGATAAATGGACGCCAAGAACAAAGCAGGAAGGGATCTAGTTTTATCAGCTAGTTCCAAGAACATTTTGAAACTGCATTAGTACATATGGTTGGGAAAAAAGCCATTTATCTGGCCAAAATATAGTTGTTAAATTTGTGGTTTAATTGTTGTTGTTGTAAATCCAAGTTTGTGTCAAACTGAAAACCTGAAACTTTGACCCATGACCAGGCAGAGTGACCTTTGAACTAAGCACAGCAAGTCACCCACCTTAACCTTTCTTTATTGGTTACCTCCTCAATGCATCTATCTCTTGCTATGTTTGCAATCTCATTTCACAATTCTGCTTCCGTCACAATTTTCCACATTGTCTGCCTTCCGTTCTTTGATTTCCTTTCGCTTTCACTAGAAGGTGTAATGAATTCCATTAGAAAACGCTTTTGATGCATGCAAATCGTGTTTTTTGCATCACATACAAAATATGATACAAAATGTTTCTACGAAATTTTGTACTATACCTCCAACTGCCCCAGTTACCCCCCTTTCTCCATGTGAAGTAAAAGATGTAACTATGAAAGTTCCTGCCCAATTTCTTATTCCAAATTGTAAACGAAAATGTTTTTATCATGAACGTTTTGAGCTTCTGTATTATATTTAACTTTACACTAAGCAGAGATAGATCAATTGAGGTCGATATATATCATTTTATATTGTGCCTAGAGCAAATGTGTAGCAATTTTTTCGCTCTTCTCAAATTTTTTTTTATCAGATGGATGATAGTTGACTCTGCTGACAAAGAGCAAATAAGCTGTTAAATGCAGCATTTCAAATAAACGATGTGCATAGTGCATTGAAAATATGCAAAGTATATGGAAGGTTAGGGGGTTCAAAGGGAATTTAAAGGTTTTTGCAAGGGGGTAATGAATGTAACTTTGTTCTACAAATACATAATATGTCACAGTATCATGGGCGGAAGTCGTAAGGGGCTCTCGCGACAATGCATGAACGTGACCCCCGCTTCGCCTCCTTAAGCATACCCAAACTGACAGGGGGTACCCTATTGTCTTAACGCCAAGATTGTAAGAGAGGTTGTCTGTGTTGTGACGTCACCAGGACATTGATTTACGTATCATAGGACAAGATGGCCGACGATGGTGGTGGGGTCTCTGAGAAGAGTAGCATACTCGTTGTTAATATCGATAAATCTGTGAGCGAAAAATTAGGATCTACTGAACAGATTGCTTGGGGATTAATCCTCGGCAAAGTACAAGAGTTGAGGATTGATATCATTAATGTTTTGAGCGCAAAAGAGAGTGACATTTTTGAAGATGGGCCTAATGAAACACCACACGATGGACAGGTATTTTTGAGCGAGATTTTTACGAGTGTACCCAAGGGCATAGATGTTATTGGTGTATTTTACAAAGATAAGGATTTAAAGGATAAGGTTTATGATTTTGCAAGTGATATTTTAGTGCCTCAGCTAGAAGAGCAGCCTCGACTAGGAGATCTTGCCAGCAATGTAGCAGAGAGATTTTTGATTTGCAAGTTGCAAAAAGACAATGGACATCTAAAAATTGAATTCTTAGAAGAAGATGGTATTGACGATGAAACAAAGCTGCCTAAAATTTCAGTGCAACACTCAGAAGGTGTAGCAGATGAGGTTCTAAGTCGCATGATCTGTTTGCGGCTGAGATGTGGCATTCCGTGCCAGTTTAGTGCCGTAGACATAGAAGGAAGTGTTTGGCAGGAATCTAGCAGAATAACGAGCAAAATTAAAGATAGCCAGTTTGCATTAATTACAAAATCAGATTGTTTACTAATTCCTGGAGAGTGCAATCAAAAAACACTGCAAGATTTTTGTAACTCAAGTTCAGGAGTTGGTAGAAATGATGTAATTGATTTTGAAATCCTTTTTAATATGTCATCCAATTCAAGTACGGAAGCAGATATATACTGCCCTATTTTGATGTTCAACTCAACTGTTGATGAAGTGTTCAAGTTTTCTTTGCATCTGGATGTTATTCTTTATGCAGAAAAGTCATCTTTGGTTGCAGCATTTTTGCAACTTGCAAGAGATGCACTTTCTGCTCAGTCAAAACACATTTTGTTGTCGATGGTCAATGCTCAAAAGGAATTTGGAATTTGTAAATCAAAAGCATTTCATTTCAAACCAAATGAAGTGGAGCACTTCTTAACAGTTGTCTATCCTGATGCAGAATTAGATGGGTCTGAAGTATCGGATGAGGCTCTGCTTGAAAGGAGAAAACATTTGCATGACCGATTCATATTACCAGCCGATCAACCAATCTTCAGAAAGGCACAATGTTATTTTAATGAACTGACCTCAATTTACCTAGTCAATCCCCATAATAGCTTGAAATCTGGAATCATGAATGGAACTTGCGCTACTGTCAATGGTAGATATACGTACCATCATTATATGCAGGACAGATTTGATGATAATGGTTGGGGCTGTGCATATCGGTCTTTGCAAACAATTTGTTCTTGGTTCAAGCTTCAGGGATACACAGATAGAAGTGTTCCAAACCACAAAGAAATCCAAGAAGCACTTGTCAAAGTTGGTGATAAGCCTACAAATTTCGTTGGTTCTCGTCAGTGGATAGGATCCTTTGAAGTTGGCATTTGCCTGGAAGAAATTATCAAAGTCCAATCAAAGATCATGCATGTCCCATCAGGAGCAGAGATGGCATTTAAAGGCCGAGACCTCATCGAGCATTTCAGGTCTCAAGGTACTCCAGTTATGATAGGTGGTGGAGTTTTGGCACATACAATTTTAGGCATTCATTTTAACGAGTCTACAGGAGACATTAGATTTTTGATTTTAGATCCTCATTACACTGGTGGTGAAGATTTGAAGACGGTTCAAGAAAAGGGTTGGTGTGGATGGAAAGGGCCAAATTTCTGGGACCAAACGGCACACTATAACATGTGCCTTCCACAGAGACCAACCATGATTTGAAAAGGACATTGCAAATGACTCTGTTATTATTAATCATTCAATTACATCTGAAAACTAAATATTAATCAATGAAGTTTTGGAGTTATTTGTGGTTTTTCTTTGAATTTTCAACCATGTTTTGCCACTTGGAGATATCTGAACAAATGTTTGGTAAACAGTAGATATGATAGCTGGGCAACATTTTTCAAAAACTTTCCATCAATTGTTTATTGACAGTTTGCACATTTATAGCAAAATTTTTAAATGTTTCAATAACATGTAGTTATTTCACAGATTCATATCAAAAGTTGTGTCAAAAATCCATGACAAAATCACTGTTTTAACTGTTATAAATCTTTTTGGTACACTTGCGTATACCTTCTGCGAAGGCGCCGTGTGCTATGTCACATGACATTCACCCCGCCCTTTCAAACATGACGTCATCATGTTTCATCAAGGTATTAGATAGTGGCGCTAAGGTGAATTAAGCATTTAAAAACCAATTCACTTTGGAAATGCTCTTTTCAGCAGTCAATTAAATAAGTTTTCAGGCTATTTTGTTCGTTTTTTGGGCTTAAATTTGAAGAAATGCAATTAAACAATATCCTCACCACTGCGCGGGAGTAATGTCACGTGATGTTTACGCGCGTATTTTCAATGTCGTCAGCAGATTTAACATCCTTTTTGACATTCACATTTTGAAATCAGTTTGAAATTTTTCTCATTAACTTTCTTGGCAATATTTCGTACTTTATTCTGAAAACAGCAGACGAATCTTGTCAAGCATCGGGTAAGTTCAATACTACTGACGTTGTTTTTCTAAACTTTTCCGTCTTTGAGTCTTTTGCGAGCAAATAAGTATTAATAAAAAGCAAAGATTTGCCTAGCGGCTTCCAGTTTGAAAACTTTTTGTCTCAACCTCGTTTATCTTTATTGCTCTTTTACATATCAACCTGTTTTCCTTAGCTTCGTAAAGTTGAACTCGAATTCTTGACACTGTGCATGAGTCTGTTAAATCATTTTCTAACCTTTCCCATCCTTTTTGAAGTTACAAAGGTTCTTGGACGAACCCAAGGTTGTTAGTATTTTACCCTTGACTATATTTTTACGTTGTGCAATTTTTCTTTTAGTAAAGTTTGAAAAAATTGTCTGTAAAGCTTCGGTAAGTTTTATATCATTTAATGACATTGAACAACAAACTTTTTGTTTCTTCTTTATAAGCAGCGAAAGTTCTCTTTCTTTTGGACATTTTAAATTTCTGAGTGGCAAATGCTTGGCAAAACGCAAGAATTAAGTCAAATCTAAAGTTGTGGCTGGAAAACAGGTTTTTCTATTTCTTTCTTGCAGCTTTGCAAAGTTCTAAGCGCTATTTGTGTTATTATTGCCGTCGCAACATTTTCTGGTGTACTTTTGAGTAAGCCCGTGGATAAAGTGGAAAAGTGGCGCCATTTTTCATTTAAGCTTTAGCCATTTGAGCTGAGAATCATCTTGAGCAGCCTATTCAACAAAATGTTTTGAAAAATATTCTGTCCATCAACGGTACCTATTTCCAGCACCTAAGACTCGAAACAGTTTAAAGGTAATTTAATAGAAAATACTTTGCAGTTTGGTTAATAAACTCTCAGTTTTTCTCGGCAAAACTGCAAAATTTGAAAAGAAAACTTTTTTGCTGACAATTATTTCTACAACTTCTTCTTTCTGTTCCTTTTTTCATTACTAGGAATGATCTAATCTGAAAATAACATTCTGTAAAGCCTTGTTTTTTAAAACTTTTTCATTAGTTTTTTGAAGATGGAAATATACGAAGAAGACCAACTAACAGAATATGAAGTCATCAGGCAAAGGAATATAATCGCCAATTATGAATTTATGAAAAGCTGTGGTATGTTATGTTGTACATTTTTGTCGAATTTAAATAGGTAATCATTTTGTTTCAATGATACGTGTCTGTCCTAGCACGTTTTGTAACTGATGCTGCAAGGTGTATTCGAATCTGCTGAATAATTAAAAATGTGACTATTATATGAAAGTTGACGGCTCTAAAAAACCTATATTTCCCTTTGTATCAAATTAAATTCCTTTCTTTAATTATGATATATTACTTAATTAATATAGGTTTGCCTGTTAAACCATTGTTATTTGTTCAAACTCGCAAAGAAGATGAAATTTCTGACGAAGATTTTATGATAACAAGTGGCTCTGAAGATGAGAACAATGATGAACCATGGTTTCCTAATCAATTTGAAGCAAAAAAGTGCAAAGAACAAGAAGGCAAAGCAAGTGCTAAAAAGGAAAAATTCAAGCCAGGTTTTTTCCACTTATTATTTGACTTTAATGGCGCCACAAACGGTGCCAGATTTGATTCGTCAATTTTAAAGTCGCTATGGACACGATGATAACCTGAATTTGATTGGCTGCTTCGTAAGAGGCATCAATATTTACATGATCATCATTGCTCAAGCACCACCTTATAAGAGGTATAGCAGCTATCTTATCAGAATAAACTAAATTTAAAGAAATTGAATTGAAGTAATAAGTAACATAGTGGATAATAACATTGAAACAAATATTTACGAAGGATCAGAAACCGTTATAAAATGCTACATCACACAGCACGTTTTATTCGTTTACAGTGTTTAAAAAAGTTCGAAAACCTGCAAAATTGTTTGGACTTCCTACTGGATCGAGTAGTGAAAATAAGGTGAGAAGCTTTTTATTCAACGTTTTTATTTCAGAAAAAAATGTACAATTGTATAAAACAAGACTAAGGCCCCTAGGAGGATCTGTGTCCCCAAATTTTCCTAGATAGTTTCCAAAGTCTCCATAATTTCTTAAAATGTTATTTGAATGTTCCCTAAAACAAAATGTTGAACTGTTCCCCAGTACCGTAGAAAAAGTTTGCTTTTGCCACCATGTTTCCGTAAATAACAGCGGCAAGCTCCCTAGTTCTCCATAACCCTTGGGGAAGTCTCAGTCAAGAGACTGTTCACTGTAGCTAGTTGCTCAAGTTGCAACCCAAGAGGCAGAGATCAGGAGTATTGCAAATTTACTTAAGTCGTTCTGAACGCTTTTATAGAAACATAAAGTAGATGGAAATGAGTATAGAGCGTCTTCTACATGCACAAAAGTTACAACTGAAGCTAGTCATGGGCATAATACACCAGCATTTAAGAAGAAGAATCTCCAACCGATAAGAAAAAGAAAACTTAGCACTACATCCCATACAGAGGTAAAGGAATCATTAGTTTTGGGTGAAAGTGAAAGACGGTATCCAAAGAGAAAGGAACGAGTGAACTATGCTGAAGCTGAAGTTCCCGATGATGACCATTATCTGTGTGAGTTTAAACTTAAATTTCTTTTGTATTTATGATATTGGTTGAATAGATACTAACTTCCACATGTACACCAAAAAGTTTTCCGACGAATCATGAAGTGAAAATAGAAGGCTTTACTTATTAACGGAAAATTTTTTTTCTACATTCTGAACACCACTGCAACAGAGACCTGGCTGTTTAGGTAGTTTTTACTGGCATGCCTAGTCACAGCGAATAGCAACAATTTCTAATGAAACGAAATTTGATATGAAGCATTTAACACAAGACATTTATCATTGGCTGATTCACACCAATGAAAATCATAGCAATTTAGATAGCAAGCTATTTTCTTCATCCAGCGCTTCTTATATCTTCAGTAAATTGGTTTATTTTTCCACCATTCATTTGTTCATTTTCACTATCATTAATTACTTTTAAATCTTCTATTCATTTCATCGTTCATTCATTCAATCATTTTGCCTATATATTTCGTTGTAATTGACCGCTAACAATTTGAAATGCATTTGCTTATGTACTTTTCACCAATAGTTTGCGAAGAATGTGGCGACTTCAATCATGGTGATTGCCCGATTCATGGGCCGTTAATCCCAGTCGAGGATTCCGATTTTGGAGAATTGAACAAGACACAAACCAAAGCACGTGCATCTTTGCCAAAAGGTTTAGAAATTAAGCGATCAAAAATTGAAGGTGCAGGGGAAGGTGTGTTTGCTGATAAAGAGATAAATCCCGGTGTGAGATTTGGACCATACCAAGGGAAAAAAATTCACAGGTCTTTGGTGCATGATGGAAGGGACACTAGTTACATGTGGGAGGTTTGTAAATCTCTTCTTTTGTCTTTCATCTTACAAAAAAATGACAGAGGTAGCTCTATTTCTTAAAATCTTCATTATGCTATCCACATATCTTAGGCTAGAGTTTGTTATTTTCATTTTATCCTATTTTGTTTCTCCTGTGTATTTCGCAGGTTTAGCGTAACTTTAGACTTGCTTTTGAATGTATATTAGTGTGCATGCAGCCTAAGAACAAGAAGGAAAAATTCCTAACCATACTAATCTTGTTACACAACCCATGAACGTTGTACCTTAGGTCGTTACAGATAAACAGATATACCTTGTATATCTATCTGGGCAGCGCTTTCTTGATATGCTTAGGTCTGTATATAGCTTGCTAGTACGGTAACTGCAATCGACATTTACTCTAATTTTCTTTTATTATGAATTTATTAATGGCATGTGCACCTGATTTGGGTGTTTTCAGATAATGAGAGATGGTGATATCTGTTATTACATTGATGGCAAAGATGAAAGTGTTGGAAATTGGTTACGATTCATAAATTGTGCAAGGACAGAAAGAGAGCAAAATCTAGTTGCATATCAATATCATAATGATATTTATTACAGGTAAATATTGTCATGTAGCCTCTACATTCTTTGCTAAAAAGCTTAATCAAATAGCTTAGCTGAGGGGTGATAAATGTTTGCAGTTAGGGGTTCGAGCGTAGGCAACGTTTCTAGCTACTGATCTACAACTGTTATGAGTTCGAGTGTTGGCAATATCAACTGCTTCTAAAATGATCTTTTCTGGCAACCTGACATGCTGTGGTGCATTTCCAGTATTATTGTAATAAAAAGATTATTTCATGGCATGAAAAATGTAATATTCCAGTTTCATTGCTATCTTTAGCTTGTTAATTGTTCTCCAGCCATGGTTGCCTATAGAAAAAGGGTCGTCATACCTTACATGCTTTGTTCAATGTACTCATAAATCGTGACAAAACCTGTGCCAAAACCTCTTGAATTAAATGCCAGCCGCTTCTACAGTTATCACTGAGAAGAGAGCAGTATTTTCAGTCCTTTTTTCTTTTTGGCACAAAATGCCGAGAGACAAACGTGTTTCATAGAATTGTATTTGCTTAAAACCTTGTGCTCTGTCTAAGGTAACAAAACACGATGACGTAAGAGGTATGTTTCAATCTTGATATGACTAATTTTGTAGAGTCTACAAGGATATTAAACATGGTGAAGAATTACTGGTTTGGTATGGCGACGAATACGCTGAGGAACTTGGAATCGACAGTGAAGAACAGGAAGATCAAAAGAGAAAAGAAATTTTTGAGAAATGTACGTTTTTTATGTTTAAATTTTGTGAAAAGTAGTTTTATGACAGTATTTTTAGGCCTCTGATGTGTACTTGTTTAAGGTTGAGAACTAGCGATCTGATAATTGCTGGTCCGAATTCTCATCCTCTTTGGCAAGGTGTTAACAAAAAAATATGCCTCTTTTTATCAGGGTCAAGCTATATTCGATTACGACTAGGTACTGGGGAAAGTGCAAAGTCTGGTAAAAAGCTTCTGGCTTATAACAGACTGTGAACTGCCACTTTTTTAAACGGAAATGAACTTTACTTCAGAACTAATTTTTTTTATTTAACTATCCACGCTTCTTGTTTTAGGTAATGCGATGGAATGTCATTATTGTGGCAATTTCTTTACACGTGAATACATTCTTAAACATGAAAAAAGGTGTAAATCAATGAACTACAGAAAAATCACGGAACTCGATGCTACGCATGTAAATGGAGTGAAATTTGCAAAAACGTTAAAAAGAATAGAAAACATAGAAGGATATCATTTAAAGATGATACAAGATAAACAGTTGAATAATAAAGAACGAAGGAATTGTAAACAATACTATTGTAAAGCGGATAAAGAGAGCAAAGATCCATTTGTTTGTGAAATATGTGGAAAAGGGTTTAATCAAAATGGCCATTATAAACACCATAAACGTATCCATACTGGAG
This sequence comes from Catostylus mosaicus, assembly GCA_964019065.1. NCBI lineage: Eukaryota > Metazoa > Cnidaria > Scyphozoa > Rhizostomeae > Catostylidae > Catostylus > Catostylus mosaicus. The sequence continues at coordinate 6,448,069 of OZ025199.1, forward strand.
AAAAACCATTTGTTTGTGAAATATGTGGAAAAGGGTTTAATCAAAATGGCAGTTATACAAAACATAAACGTATCCATACTGGAGAAAAAACATTTGTTTGTGAAATATGTGGTAAAGGGTTTAATCAAAATGGCGATTATACAAAACATAAACGTATCCATACTGGAGAAAAACCATTTGTTTGTGAAATATGTGGAAAAGGGTTTAGTGATTCTAGCAGTTATACAACACATAAACGTATCCATACTGGAGAAAAACCATTTGTTTGTGAAATATGTGGAAAAGGGTTTAGTGATTCTAGCAGTTATACAACACATAAACGTATCCATACTGGAGAAAAACCATTTGTTTGTGAAATATGTGGAAAAGGGTTTAATCATTCTGGCAGTTATACAAAACATAAACGTATCCATACTGGAGAAAAACCATTTGTTTGTGAAATATGTGGAAAAGGGTTTAGTGATTCTAGCAGTTATACAAAACATAAACGTATCCATACTGGAGAAAAACCATTTGTTTGTGAAATATGTGGTAAAGGGTTTAATCAAAATGGCGATTATACAAAACATAAACGTATCCATACTGGAGTAAGACCATTTGTTTGTGAAATATGTGGAAAAGGGTTTAGTGATCCTAGCAGTTATACAAGACATCAACGTATCCATACTGGAGAAAAACCATTTGTTTGTGAAATATGTGGAAAAGGGTTTAATCAATCTTGCCATTATACAACACATAAACGTATCCATACTGGAGAAAAACCATTTGTTTGTGAAATATGTGGAAAAGGGTTTAGTGATTCTAGCAGTTATACAAAACATAAACGAACTCATGAATAAATACGCGTCTTCAATTAACGTGAAAAATTATGATAATCAAGTGACGTCATCTTTCATAAAAGATAGGGAATTAAATTCAAATAATTCAAATTGGAAAATGATGTATTGAAGATGAATGAAGTTTTGAGTATATTATTGATATGAAGTAAAAATAAATATGGAAACAAATTTAAAATATAGGTGATGGAATTCAACAAGTATATGTAATTGATGATTTCTTTAGAATTTCTAAGAATAGGTTCCTAATAAACGAGGGGAAGCTTTTTTATTTTTTATTTTTCCGACACCCAACCTTATTAGGACCCCCACTTATTAAATTTCAAGGATTAAAAGATAGTTTGGAACTCTTTTCTGGAGACAAGAATTTTTCTTTCAGAAAATGAATGTTTATTACCTATTTCGAACATGAATGTATAAAAATATTTCCGAACCCCCCCCCCCGTTTATTTAAGACCCCCTTGTCCATTATATTTTAGAAATAGTTCCTTCCCCCTCCCGGAAATAAACATGAGTGCCACATATGGGGAAAGAGTTTTTGATACTCAATCGATAAAAGCAATTCATAAACAAAACAATTTATTAATAGAATTGACTTATCTCCGCAAAGAGACTAAATTTGAATTTTTAAACGTGGTTCTAACCAACGCGTTTTGACATGTTTCAGAAAAATTTTCAGCATTGTTATTATATATATTTAATACACTGGATTTGTTATTTTTTCTCATCTTTCTTCTTCTATTGAACAGGGGAGAAGAAGGGGGGGGGGCGAATTATCAGAACTTTGTTTGTGACTGTTCTGGCAGGGATAAGTTGTGCTACCTCCTGACAATTATATCATAAAATATTTGGGGAAATTTTGAAAATTAATCAGCCAAAAAGATTTATTTAAAGGAAAGGGAGGATTGCTATATCATTGCCCTGTTTTTAAGATTACATATTTAAAATAAAAAGGCAAAAGGAAAATTTTGAACTAAAAAGAAATTATACTCAGCTTTATTTGTCTGCTAAACATTCAAAACGCCCCACCCGAAAACCTCCTGTTCCAATTCTGAATCTTACCCCCGGAAAGAATTCGTAATCATTCTTTCTAAAGATTTTTCTGTCGCATTTTTCAGGGGGTCGTATCCTTTCAACGCATGCGCTCATTTTGTGCACAAAACAGCCAGAGTTTTGGCGGCCGCCTTGAAGACAGACTTTATCGGCGTTAAAATTGAGAAAAAGCTGTGAAATGGAAAACAAACCTTTTAGAGATGCAAGAGATGATTTTGATGAAACAGATTTGCCACCAAGCAAGATAAATCGGACTTTAAAATACGTCTTATTTGCATTTACCTCGTTCTTCTGGGTGAGTCATGGTTAGGCCTAAAGAATGATTATTATTCGAAAACAAAAGGACACTTTTCGGTATTTCTATCAATATGTCATGCGAAAGGAATGCGTTAATTTGGGAGCTATTATTTAAGTTACATGCACCGTGCTTTACTGAATGATTAAATGTGATATTTTTAGGTTTTTTCTATCGAAGCCTATAGCCTAGCAAAACTGACAAGCGTTTTTGTATCTGGCTTGTTATGTTAAGCTGCTAAAAAATCACTCCGAATATAAAACAGGAGTGAACAAATTTGGGATGCATCTCTCATTTGGGACTCTTTGTAGATGCATCGATTAGTTTGTTAGTTTGAAATCATCTGAATTCTTACTTTGCAAACTAACAAATTATCTTATTTCCCTTTTCCAGCTTCTTGGTGGTGCATTTGTTGGAATCGGTGCTTGGGTTGTGCTTCAAAAGAAAGGCTATGAAGATGTTTCTGACTTCACAACCGACCCTGCCATCATCATTATGGCCCTTGGTGTTGCAATCTTCTTTGTATCTTTTTGTGGAAGTGTGGGAGCATTGAGAGAAAATTTGTGCCTCCTTAACTTTGTAAGTTCCTATATTAAGCAGCAATAAATAATAGATAGAATATTTTTTTAAATCTTGGAGTAATTTCTTAATACATGTATATAATATGATTCTGATGACAAAATATCTCTTTTACATCATCACACACAACAAAAACCTTTGATGTTCAAACCCCATACACAAAAAGTTTCTTTTGCTGGCTACAAAACTCATTCATGTGCCAAGCTTTACCTTTTGTTTTAGGTAATTTATTCCATGTGGTTCTCGCATATATATCCCCAATTTTTCCCCCACTTATTAGCTGAGGATGGGACATGCTTGTCCCAAAACACACTGATTATATCATAAATCTAATCATGTCACAACCTGATAAGTCTTCACCGGCCTGTATTAAAAAAATAAGATGTGTTAATGAATTAAAATGAATTAAATGAAATATCTTCTTTCTGATGTTTTCTGATTTATCTGTCATGTGCCTTGTAGTGGCTTTCATCCTTAAGTTGGTATTGAAGCTGCGTTTTCCATCTGATGTCTCTATAGGCTGTAGTTCTCATTACAAATGTTATATTATTTTAGTACAAATACACGTTGGTATTGATCATCATTGTTGAGTTGATTGGCGGCATCATGGCGTTCTCCTTCTGGCCTGAGGTATTTCATTTTGTAAATATAATCTCTGTTTTGTGTCACAAAAAGGCAATCATACATGCCTTTTCTCTTCTCATTTGGTTTATCATCCATAACTGGTATTTTATTTTCATGTCCTCTTTGGTCATTTTCAAACATTTCCAACCCTAAGGCATTTCAGAAGAAAAAAGTATTTTCAGTATTTAATTACTGTCCATGCAATTTCAAGACCTACTTCAGAATGCAGTGTAAAGCATCTATTATTTTCTAATATTATCGTTGTCTGGTATTATTTTTAAGACTAACCTACTTATAGCTAGTACTCAATATCCATTATGGGGACTGAACTTTAGATTAGATTAGATTAGATTAGATTAGATTAGATTAGCTAATGATTAGCAATTGAAGGCATAATTTATCATCCACATATTGAAACTTTGTAAAAACAGAATTAACCCATAGGATTGGGTATTCTATCAGAACAATCATTGCCAACTCATCCTTTACACAAACTAGCAGTGCAAGTAAGAAAATGAACTCCATTTGTCACCATCCTGAATAACTCTTTGCTAATGACACTTCATTCTTTCATTCAACGTCACCCAGTAATTGAACTGGCAATCCCCTCATCTTACATGTTTTTTGGTTTTTAAATGGCTTGTTGTTGACTTTTCTTCATAGACAAAACGTCTTTTGAACAACAAAGTTCAAACTGCCATTCAGAAATATACAAGAAATCAGGATCTGAGAAATTTGATTGACAGAATTCAGTATGAGGTATGTCATTCAATTTCATTTTATACATATTCAGATTTTCAACCATTCTACTATTCTTCTTTTTCTTCGCTTGCTTTTCTGTCTTACTCAAGACATTAGGTTTTTTGTTGATTACCACAAGATTAGGTGAATTGACAAAGCCATGATATCTATCATCTGCATATACTCTCTAGCATTTCATGTAATGTATACAATTGTAGCTGTAATAGATGTAATTAAGGAGTTTTATAATGTAATTTTTCTTTTGCATGGTATTAATTAGTTTATTATATAATAATTATTTTTGCATTTTAACTTTCTTCCAATCAACTGTAAATGATTGTATTATTAATGTGGTATGAAATAGCATGAAGGTTAAAAAAGGAATTAAAGTCAGACTTTGACCAATGCAATACCAATATATCAAATTGAGGATTGACAGTGGATTTACAGGATTATAGTTATTTGATGTTTTCTTATTAGTTCCAATGCTGTGGAAGTACAAACACCGATGATTGGGACTGGAACCCATATTACAGTTGTGGTGCCACAACAATTCAGTCATGTGGTGTGCCATGGTCATGTTGCCTTAGAAAGGTATTCCAACTATTAATAAATTAATTGGTTTAATTCTTTATTGATTAATTGATTGATTGACTGCTTGATCAATTAAAGGGTAAATTGATCGGTTCATAGACTGATTGATTGATTGATTGAATGATTTATTAATTAAGTGATTAATTGATTGACTGGTTGATTGACATATTGATTAATTGATTAGCTGACTAATTCCTTATATGAAAATTTGTTTGAATGAATGATTGAATGAATGATTGATTGATTAATTGATTTTTTGGTTGATTTGTTCATTCATTCATTATCTAGTTGATGTACTGATTAAGAGACTCATTATGTCATCAATTGGTTGATTGATTAATTAATTTAGCAATCATATAATTAACCAGTAGGGTACTTCAATCTATGCTCTTGTTACAAGTATAATTAGAGCTTAAAAACATAGCAAAAGCAAGGCAGTTGGAAAGGTAATGGAAGCAACATCAGTTATCTTAATATAGGGAGAACATTCTCAGAACATCTATACTATTCAGATGAGTGTTGCATGACTATCTAAAAAATGTTTTCTGATTATATAATATAGTAATGTTTTTAACACAGGGGGTGCTCTCTCCTTGATTAGTTTATCTACTGAGAGAGCCCCTCCTTAAAAAATTTCCCTCCATGCAAATCTGCAATTTTTGTCTTTTGTAATCTTGTCATAATTTTAGTTAATTGTTGTATGTTTGAAAGATTTTTGTATGTAGTGGAATTTTAAAATAAAACTGAACTGAACTATTATTGTGCCTTAGTCGATTAAATTGCCATTTTTATAAGCAACAAAGTCAAAATGCATCTTCATTTTGAATTTGAATTTCTATTTAGTTCCAACGCAACAAGCAATGTGGGTATGGAAGAAGAAGAAACAGATTGGTATGAAGTTGGTTTTTCTTTACTCCTTTTGTTGTGAAAAATATGCGACAGACAACTGAAGATCGCCTCAAGCGTGAAACTTTAACTCATTGCCTCCTGATGCCATTTAAAACTCACAGACAGATAACTGTGGAAGCAAATGTTGCAGGGGGGTACATAGATACAGGAAATATCAATGTTTCGATAAACTTGCCGAGGATGTTGTCTGATCAACTTTGCAACTCTTGACAACATTACCCCCAGGTTTTTCTTTGATTTGCAGTAACTTATACTGCGCCATATGGCATCTGCAGGGGGCTATGAGTTAAGTAACAACTCGAACCTAGTGTTCTGTCATTCAGTTTTGTATAGTTCTGCTTTTATGGCATCAAGCTTTTATTATTATTATTATTAAATTTTAGCAGAATGTTTATCAGTAATATTCATTTTATTAGTAAATAAATTTCTATTTTGTTTGGCCTTTATAATTAAGCTTGAAAAATGAAATGAAAAGCAAACAGAAATGACCCAACAGTTTTTGACCAAATTCCCTGTCAAGAAAGAGACCTTTCTTTATTGCCTAGGCCACTTTTTGGAGCAAAGTCTTTGCCTAATGATGTATGTCGATTTTGATTTGACGTTTCTCTCCTTCACAGCGTTTGAAGATGGGTGAGCAGCTCCAACTGGACACATGCATGGATGTTTTGGTCAAATTCTTTAAAGACAACCTTGCTGGTGTGGCGGGTGCTGCGGTGGCGTTTTCGATGCCAATGGTAATGTTTTTTTTCCTCACTTAGCAACAGCATCATATTACGTCATTCAGATTGGAATTCAGATTTTTTATTCTTCTACGATCTGCAAATTTTGTATGTTCACGATCGCTTAGAGAAATCATTTCCCTACTCGCTAGTTCAAGAGGTCGGAGGTTAATCTGAGATTCAACTCGAGAAAAATCGATATTTTGCAGTGCTCTCTCCTCATTTTATTTAACAAACTTACAATCTCATACAAACTCTAATGCACACTCTGATGCAAACTCTATTGCAAACTCTAGTAAGCTCTAATGCGATGTGCAGTAAAGAACATGATATGTGGTTACACCCTTTTCCGTACTGGTACTATCACTCCTAGATATTAACCCGTTTCAACCAATCAAAATAAAATAATAGCACACGGTATTTTTATATGAGCAAGAATGAGTAAGTGATTAAACCCATAAGAACCTCACAGATTTCATCAGAACAATAAGTAGAGAAATATCAACCAAAAAGAATATATAAATGATAGATCAAATGTATATGATGACACACAAATAAGTAATGCGCCTTAGCAGTTACCGCACCTGTTTCCTTGTTTCGCCGTTTTGCGTTGTTCCTGATTTTCCCTCAACCTTAAAACCAACTAAATATCTAACACATTAGATAACAACTGAAAACGGTATAGTGCAAAAGTGAAAACACAAATTCACAAACAGATTCTCTGCTATTTACAATTTAGTTAGCCCAGTTGATTTGAAGAGGAGGTCAACCTCTAGACTTCCATTGGGTGCAAGAAGACCAACTAAATGCTGCATCGAATTACCATGGTTGCTTTCAATAGATCATGTGGTTGTTTTCAAGAATTACATAATCATCACGTAATTGCCGTAAATGATTATAAAACCTTTTTGCTGTTTCTCATAATATGAACTTGCGCTAGAATCTGGGACAGGCAGAGAAATGACGTAACAGAATCATAGAATAATATATCCAATAACATGCTTGTTATGATGACATCATCATTGCGGTTAAGGTCACCTTCTCTCTTCATATCTGTAACTTCAGTTGTTTAATATTGCTCCATATCTATTTTAGATTATTGGCATTCTACTGACCCATTTCCTTGTGAACCAGATCCATGCCCAAATAGCATTATGGGCATAGCACGTGCAGGTGGAGGTCAAGGTGTTAAAAAGGTCAGGGTTCATGCGGTCAAACTGACAGAAGGTCAAAGTTCAAGTTACATTGAAGTGAATTTGATCGCAAAGTCATTATGTTATTGTACTTTAATAAGGAAAAAAAACTTTGATTTACAGTGCATTTCTGCAATTTGCTATTTAACGTAAGTCTTCACGTATCTCAGTGTATAATAACAGTTTTTTCTTGTAAACATTGAAATGCAAGTAAAATCTATCATTTTGCACAATAGATGAAGAGGAGAACAGGCCCTATTTCTTGGTACGATAGGAAATAGGGTATAGGGATGCTAAGAATGCATTGGATGGACGAAAAAATTAAGAAATGAAAAAGAAAAACCCGAGAAGGAGATTGGTTGCGCAGAAAAAGAGAGAGTATCTAGTTCTACCTTTCTAATTCTAGAATTACCAGAAAATGAAATGAAGTAAAAGTTTGGAAAAGAATTTAAAAAAGTATTTATGAGTAATGTGTACGTTAAAAGAACGCTGTGGTTTAGCTTGGAAATCAAAAAAAGTTCATTTGACTTTATGCAACAAAACTTTTCAAATGGACATTAAATTCTTTATTTCGTTTCGTTTCATTTTATTCATCTCACTCATGAGCCTGAAAAGGTGGAAAAACAACAATTATAAATTGCCAGAAATCTATTCCAAAACATTTTGGTCAGGTTTCCTCTTTCTTTGCAAAAATGATTACTTGTATTTTAAAAAATTATCCTCACTTTATTGTTGTAATAATTTTACGTAGCACTTTTTATAGATATCATGTTAGTAGTATGCTAACAAGGTGTTAATGATACTTCCATTGCCAAAACCCTCTTTGTATAGCCTTTATCTTTTTTCTTGCAATACGTATTCGATTTTTTCCTGAGATTAGCAGGGGCGAAAATTAGAGGGTTATAAGGTATGTGATGCCCCGCCGTGGCCACTCCCGGGTAAAAATGTAAACATGCTTGTCCAGGAAATTTCTGAGACAAATTTCTGGAAAATCCAAAAATTTCTGGAAAATCCAAGGACAGAGAAACCAGAAAAACGGGTGGTATTTTGCAATACATCTGGAAATCTAGGAAAATGGGTGCTTTGAAATGCTGTAGCAGTAACCAGATAAATGGTTGTCTCTCAGAAAAAAGGGTTGCTCAGTACCAAACATATCAGAGAAAGAGGTCTTTTTTATACTTATAATCTCATAGGAAGGTGTGTGCTTTTAAGCACGAGTGTGGAAAATCTGTCTTTTGAGGCTACTATTTCTTTGTAAGCATACCATCGAAAATACATATGCTTTTGTGTCCCTGACATGAGTCAAATCCCCCTCTTCTAGCATACTCTATCTATAGATATTGTACTGTCGCAAATTCTCCCCCTAAAATGACAAACTGTACCACCCCACGTATCGCCCCCCTCCCCCCTATTCCCAGCTTCATTGTCATGTTCGTCTCCAGGGAGAACATTGGCGTTGTCGTTACATGGAGTACTCCTCGACCATCTTTTCGGAGAATGGCGAGTAGTGGCCTAAATGACATCCAAAGGCATTTCATAAATTTTTGCGAAAATTGACCATTTGCAAGATGTCTGATACTTTTTTTGGTTTCGACACATCTCTTCCTGTACGTATTAAAATTATTTTTGGTTTATAAGGTTCAGTTTTACAGGTATTTCTTCAAGACAGCGGCCCGCCATTTTCCACCACGCACAAAGGAAGAGTGGCCTAATTGAAGAATTTTCTGATTGATTTGTGACAAGAAGGGTTTGATTGAAAGGACTACGAATACTTGGCTTGATTTAATTAGGATTTTTGTTCAGCAGATATGAAAAATAAGCTGAGATTTTTTTGTAGTGATGCATGCAATCTTAAAACTTAAACACAGGTAATTCTGCATGGGCAAATAAAAGCAGGTAGAGTTGCATAGACATCGAAATGCGATGTCTAAGACTCAAGGATAGAATCTTTTAACAAAGAGTATGTGCTGATTGTGGGGATAAGACAGAGACAGAAAATGCCCCCCCCCCCCAGATTTGAGAATAAAATCAAGAATATACAGATCCGGATTAACAGCTGAATTTGTGTCATTGTTCCCGCTAAGGTGCATGTCTCAACCTCTAACGACTTTCGTGCCATCAATGAGTTTTTATTTACTGTGCAAAGAAAGCAGAGAAAGAAAAAGATAATAAAGTAATACAAAGAGTGAGTCAGTTGCGATATCATAGTAACTGGTTTAATTACTGACTGTGGTATGTATTAGAAATTTTAGAGAAGGGAATGAATGAATGAATGATAAGGAAAGTAAACAGGCCTGTGCAACGTCCTTACATATCTAAGCTAAATTGCTTTTTTCTTGCAGGCATTTGAAGGTGATAATTTGCTGGATGAAAAATTGGTGGTGACTGAAGAAGTAAATGAAAATGAAGTGGATGATAAAAATGAGGAAACATTTGGAGGGGCAGCCGATGGTAATGATTTAAATAGAACATTTGTAGTATTGTATTTGTATGGAAAAATAAACCAAATGCTGGCATTTTTATGTAGCTAGTACCTGTACTTACCCTTCAGGAACTTGGGGTGTCTGTTTGGGTTTTGATAACCTGCTACTGTCATTTCTCCATTTCATCATTCCTGCCTTTGACCGACTTTCTTCGAAACAGTTTCCATACCCGCTTCGTTTTCTTCTGCTTTTTACTATGGCCACGAGGAATTTTTTTTCACCTGCAAATCCAATTATTTGTGAAGCAGCAAGGGTAAAACTGTTGCATAACTGCACCCAAAATTCAAACCTATGCTATCCAAAAATGCAGAATCGCAATGGGAAAAAAGAACAGGTGGAATGGAAACAAATTCATTGAATTCATGTTTTATCAAAATTGTTCCTAGTTGAAAGTGCTCTGCCAGCAATGGCTGACGGATGGCAGAAAGGAAAAGGGATGTCCATCAAAGACATTTTAACACAAGAATATCAGAAGTCGAATGAGGTTGTCAGTTTTGAAGAGGAAATGGAAGAGGAGGTAAGAGAAACTGATCTTAATTTGAGATGAATTTTGGAAAAAATATAAAAGGGATTAATTGGGAGTTAAGAAAATGGATCCTGCAAATTGTGATATTTATGACTGTCCTGTTTTGTTCTGGTTTCTGGGTATTTGCATAGATTATAGGATAAAATATGGTTTTGAAAAAAATAAACGCTCTAATTCTAACAAAATAAACTGTTTGTAACACATTTGTGACACCATTTTGACCACCAAGCCTGAAGCCATGTTGCTCTGTCAGCAAACCTTCTGTTGTACCCCTAAACTTATTTGTAGCTCCACCCCAGTGGCAGACACTTGGGGGGGGGGGCGAGGGGGGGCAATGGCCCCCAATATTTTGGAAGACAATAGTCTTTTGTTCTAAAACAATGGAAATGTGTGATGTCATCCTACCAAAACAATAGGCTTGCCCCCCCAATTTTGGCCAAGTCCGCCACCGCTCCACCCCAGTATTGAACCATATAAAAACTTTGCTTCTTTCCTCATATTGTAATGGCAAGTTTGATGACTTACTGTTTATTCATTTATTGTATACAAATCAACAGTAGGAAAGGGCACTCATTTCTTTTTACCTTACCCAATGCAAGTTCTTTTTATATGCTGTTGATATAATTTTTGATATATTGTACATTTAAAGGATGTTGAAATTGGCGATCAACAATGAATAAAATAAATAAATAAAAGATGTAGATATAAATATTAATCAAATTATAAAAAGAGTTAATCACGATTTTAATTATCCTTTTTTAGGAGATTATCGAAAACAGCATTTCACAGCTAGGTTTGGATGATGATGTTGATGAAAAAGAAACCATGTCAAAACCTGTAGTTGATGATAATACCAGTTGGAATGTGCCAGCTCCAGGAACACCTCAGAGAGGCTCCTTAAATAAGGATAACATATTGCAAGACATTGTAAGAAATCACTTCATTATTTGTGTGTAGTTTCTGAAGTGAAAAGAGTGTCGCAATTGGTAAATCTTGGTACAATATTGTGATTGGCTTGATACAATATTTGAAGGGATTGCCAATTTCCTCGTTAAAAATGAAATCAGTTATGCCAAAATTACCACCCGTACCATTTTGCCTGCTATTTATAGCATATTTGTTTACACTCTAAGCAATAGTGGCCAAGATGGAAAAATATTAGTCAATTTTATTCTCTGATCAGTGTCACACAGAATTTTTTTAAGATAATATATGTTCAGTTTGTTGTATTGTATTCCTGCTTTTGTGTTCAATTGTTGAAAGGAGATGGTTGGTGGTTGCTTTATTTATATCTTGATTTTTTTTGTGCATTTTGATGCTTGCATTGATTAGTGAAATATTCTATGTTTATAGCTCTCTCCTGACATCCGAGGAATTTGGACGTCACCAGATCGCAGTGAAGCATCAAGTGGAGCATCGCCACAGCGTAGCAGTGAAGAAAAACAGGTTGGTGAAATGTTTTACATGAAACCACAAAGACAGGGTTAAGTAACTAAACAACTCAGTACTTATAGTTTGAGGTGTGGGCATAAAAATGCCTTCATAGAAAGTTACTCATTACGAAGAATATATCACACTGCATGTTCTCTGCATAACCTTAGGCTCCTCCAGGGAAGACACCCTTGCTTCTCTGGACACGTAGATTGCCTGTGAAACTGTGCTAAGGTGATTCAATCTCTTTTTTGTACATTGGCAACAATATAGAACCTCTTCTCAGCTGTAAATCAACTGGTTACACTGATATAAGTTTTCCATGTTCAGTTTTACATTTGATCATGTGATTTCCTCCTTCACAGCCTGATTTATTGAAGCAGATTTTCCACTCAGCAAATCGCAGTGTGTCAAACGGTGACCAGAGAAATAGGATTGCAAATGTCATCAAAGCTGAGGATCTTGAGAAAGGCATTCCTTCAGATGAAACACCTTCTAAAGGTATGCAACAAGCGATCAACGAACGCCTTGATAGAGATGTTAAAGAATACTTCATCATTTTCTTAATTTTTTGATCTAGTTAAAAAACTGAATTTGTTAATTTGAAAAAATTGTTAATTTTACGAAAACACCGGACCACAACAAAGCTAGCCTGCGGAGGCGCAGGCTACAACAAAGTATGAACAAGCTTTTTAAATGGACGTTTTAGTTGCCTTGCGATACTTTGATTTAATTTCACCAATCACCTTTATTTAGATCATTCAACACCAGTTATAATCGAAAGGTTAGTTCACTCCATTACTCGATTTTATTCAACTCTTTTACCATCTTCTATTACTCCTTCGATCATTTCTTGCTGATCAAAAATCGACCCTTATGTTTCCTTTTTATCATCATTTTAGAAGGATTCCAAGAACTCCAGTTGCTCCCCCGGGATTTCCATTTCCCATAGGAACTCCCCCCTCTGGAATACCATGGATTCAACCGCCAGGAATGGTTCGTTTCACTTTTTATTCCTTTTATTACTTTACTTTTGTGTAGTTTCTCCTATCGCTTCTTCCCCTTCCAAATTTTTATTTCCCACGTTTCCCTTCTTCTTTTCTTTCTTTCAATTTCTTTTCTTTTCTTTCCTTAAGCCCTTGTTCTATTTTGTCTTTTTTAATTTTTCTTCTGTTCTCCGCACTTCTTTTCATTCCTATCTTCCTGTTTGCTTTGTCTCCGTTTCCTTTTTTCAGTTTTTTTCCTTCTTTTTACTTCCATTTTGCTTTCTTTTCCTCTCTGTTTTCTGTTTTTATTTTGCTTTCATTCCCATTTCTCCTGTTTTTCCCTATATTTCATTTCCATCTCTCTCCCTTAATTTCATTTCCATCCCTATGTTGTGGACGTCCTTGTCTAGTTTTGTTAAGCGATTGATTTATCATACAGTCGAGCCTTTTCCTTATTACTATTCTACATGATCGTTTTTATCTTTCGCTATCTCCACCAGTTTGACAGTTGTTCCCAATACTCCTGGTCTCTAGCAAAGGTGTTTAACTGAAATTAAGGTCTCTCTATCTTATGTCTACTGAAATCGAGGTCCGTCAGGCCAGCATTTTTGATCTCGTTCTTTGCTCTCTTTTTTCCGGTGACCATTCCTTCTTGGCACAGTTTTCTGTTGTCGAAGAGTTTTTGATCTTGTTTTTTATCGTAAAGTAATGGGTATAGCTGCGTTCTTTCTCTCTGGTCTGAGAGTCTGCTGATTGTCACAAGTCTTATAATTACATCTACATTATTTGTTACAATGCATTAAGTGATTTTTTCAATTTATCAGATGCCATTTTCTCCAATGATGATCAATGCTCAAATGCAGAGGATGCTGGCTGCATCGCCATATATGGGAATTCTCGGCGACATGCCGAATCCAATGAGATTTCCGCGAGGAATGCCGCCAGATATGAGTATGTATTGTGACGTCATTTGGAGTTTGATCTCAAACCACATGAGAGGCGGCTTATTTGTTTGTGTTTATGTTTGTATGTTTGTTTGTTTGCTTCTGTGTTTGTTTCTTTGTTTCTGTGTTTGTTTGTTTGTTTATTTCTGTGTTTGTTTATTTCTGTGTTTGTTTGTTTCTGTGTTTGTTTGTTTGTTTGTTTGTTTGTTTGTTTCTGTGTTTGTATGTTTGTTTCTATGTTTGTTTGTTTCTGTGTTTGTTTGTTTCTGTGTTTGTTTGTTTGTTTTAATTATTTGTTAACCCAGGCTAGAGTTCTGGCAACAATCAATCTGATCTGTGCACAATTTTGTGTTGACATCCTGCCTAAGGCTGCGTTCCTCTTAAATGGTCAGGGCGAGGATTCGAACCGTGGATGTTTAGATCACTTAGCCCTAAACCTTGACCCGATGTTTATTGTCTGATTTTGCCAGGGCAAAGAATGCAAGGCACACCAAACCAGCGAGGAAGATACCAAAGGTGGGGACATGGGAACACTCGTTTCCAAGGATACCAACAAAGGAGGCAATGGCATGGTAACGAGCAACGCCATAATTACCATGGTAACCAGCAGAGAAGGGAGTGGAGCAACTACCCATCTCATGATGATGACGTCATGAAACTCCCGCCTTCAGAATTGATGACGTCAAAAGAGAAAGAGTGGCTGGTGAAAATTCAGTTAATGACGCTGTTGACAGATGATCCACAAAATAAAGACTATTATTATTTTGTAAGTTGATGATTGAATTGCATTGAATTCAATTCATTTAGTTGGACGAAAACGGTTAACCCTGTCTCGGTCAATAAGACCTTAATGCCTTTCAATGCTATACAAATCACAGTCTCTATGACCAGTAAATGGTTAACCCTTTCTCTAGCTTCTAATCCCCTTGGGCAGAAAAGGCTACTTTGACATTTAACATTTGAACCATGTTTTTTAGAATTATATGGATAAAAAAGCTACGAAAATGGAAACAGAAAAAAGTGAAAATGAAAAAGCCAAAAGTGAGACGGACAAAGAGAATTTTAATAAACTGCTTGATATCGTTGAGCAAAAAAGGGAAGAGAGAAAATATAGACCAGGTATGTAGAACAGTGGTTAATTTCTTCAATCGTCGAATTTTTTATACATTTGGCTCTTGAATCTCAGTCCAATTGCATGAAAACAGTTAAGATAAGAAAATTTGATGGCCGTAAGACGAAAAAACTTGTGGGTACAAGACTGTAAACCGAAATGGCTTCGGTTCGGTTAAAAACTTATTTTCAAGATGCATTTGTCAATTTGAATCGTTTGAACAATGCCTATTAATTCAGAATTGTTTTATTTTTAGCTGCATTTGAAGGCTCGTTAGGAAAACCGACATTGGCAAACGTGCATCATCCGCGCAAATTGGTAGATGTATCCTCCAAAGAACAGGAAGACGAAGACCCTGTAGGTGCAATGCAATTCAGTCACTTCATCCATGTCAATTCACTTCAATTTTTTTACCTTTTTCCGTAATGTCTGATTGTAATGAATAACCTTAAAAAAACATCCATGAACAATCAATAACTGTGTGCTTGTTTGTGTATTTGCTGTTCTGTTTGTTTGTTTATTTGCCTATTTGTTTGTTTGTTTTTTCATTTGTTGTTCATTGTTTGTTTGTCCAAGCTGTTGTTGGTTTGGGGCGCTAAGAACTGTGCCCCCAAGATTGTCTGAACGGTTTTTGGGGAAAGGTTCTCGCTGTGCTTTCGCGAGCCTCTCAGCCTATAGAATCCTAGACCTTTGCCTCAACCGTCCACATGAAAATTCCTGGAAATAACACTAAGCAAGGGCAACATTTTGCTTGTGCGGTTGCAAACTTAAAATTAAGCCTCAAGTATCTCATAATTTCTTATTTTCACTCTCTTGTCAGGCGAAATCAAAAACAACAGATGGGATGAAAAAGAGATTCAATATATATGGTAACATTGAAAAAGTAAGTTTCAACATTTGCCTGCTTCATTTTCGTTGCTCTTGCGATGGACTATATTCCCCCTTCCGCCACTAATTCCACTTCAAAACCTCATCCAAAAGACTTTGCCATTATTCTGCGTTCTCTGTCCAAGATCATGTTACTGGTAGAAGCTATCGATAATCTGCTTTTATCCATTACTCTTCCTACTATACACGTTCACCTGGCCGCTATGCGTAATATAGTCTCTACGCATATCTACGGACCAAGTGCCCATTTATACCCATAGGTAGCGAGTTAACACGTTTTGAAAAGGTGATATCTTCATAAATGGGTAAGGCAGAGGATTCGTACCTCTATCTTGATTTGTCGAAATAGATACTCTGAGTCCACCGAAGTGAGTCAAACTTAACCAGCCAATTGGAGTTTTATTAAAATCAGCCATATATTAATTCAATCTATGGTTCATTATAGGCACAATTTTGTGTCAACTATTTGTGAAAAAGTACTATCCTCATAAAAGGTAAGGGCGAGGATTCGAACCTGTATCCTGACTCGTCGATTATGAGTCAATATGAGTGTTATTATAATCAGCCATATTCTAATTCAACTTCTTGTTCATTGTAGGCATTCGCACTTTTGTTGGACATCGAGGAAATAAACAGAAAGTTATTAGATGTCCCGGATCTGGAAAGGTTTTTGACTCAATTGATTGATTAAAAGATTCCCTTTTAAAGTTTGTTTGTTGCTGCTTGTTGCAAGTTGTTGTATCTTTTTATATGTTATTGTAACTTATTCCATGTTTTTGTATCTTGTTCCATGGTGCTGGACGTTGTTGTGTGTTGTTGTATCTTGTTCCATGGTGTTGGACTTTGTTGTGTGTTGTATCTTGTTCCATGGTGTTGGACGTTGTTGTGTGTTGTTGTATCTTGTTCCATGGTGTTGTACGTTGTTGTGTGTTGTTGTATCTTGTTCCATGGTGTTGTACGTTGTTGTGTGTTGTTGTATCTTGTTCCATGGTGTTGGTCGTTGTTGTGTGTTGTTGTATCTTGTTCCATGATGTTGTACGTTGTTGTGTGTTGTTGTATCTTGTTCCATGGTGTTGGTCGTTGTTGTGTGTTGTTGTATCTTGTTCCATGGTGTTGGACGTTGTTGTGTGTTGTTGTATCTTGTTCCATGGTGTTGGTCGTTGTTGTGTGCTGTTGTATCTTGTTGGATGTTGTTGTATCTGATTGTAAGCTGTTGTATCTTATTGCACGCTGTTGTACATTGTTGCATGCTATTGTATCATGTTTTATTTTATTGTGTCTTGTTCCATGTTGTCAAAGTATAATTGATGTAAAACACTATCTTTTGCAGTGATGGTCTTCTTCCAGAACGAGGCTCAAAAATCGAGGCCCTTTTTCATGCAATGAAGCTATCTTTGGATAACTGGCAAAAGTGAGTATTGGATCTGAGATCAATAACATGCTTAATGATGAACTATTCATTGTTGGCACAATACTCCAACTATCTTCCCTTCTATCTTTCCATTCCTTCAGTTACTTTATATTCTTTCTTCGTACGTGAGATATTTTCTGGTGACACTGCCATCAGATTTAAGTGGCTCAAAGGCCCATTGCATTTGGTTTAACATTATTTTTTGATTGGCAAGCAATCTGCCATTTTTATTAATTACTATACTTCATGTTAAACTTCTCCTGGTGTTACACAACAGTCACCGCTCGTACCTGGATGAGACTTTAAGTCTTCAACCGGCATTATATAGCAGTCTGTCCCTTTGATGCTGATGTTTTGTTTTAGGGACAAAGTCAATGATATGTTTGTCCATATAATGTGCATTCCAAAAGGAAAAAGACTTTTTCTCAGAGCGCTTCAATACTTCAACAAGGTCAGTTCTCTACATATTTTATTTTGTATTATTTTCCGCTACTTTGTGTTCTTTCTTTCTTTCTTTCTTTCTTTCTTTCTTTCTTTCTTTCTTTCTTTCTTTCTTTCTTTCTTTCTTTCTTTCTTTCTTTCTTTCTTTCTTTCTTTCTTTCTTATTTTTGATTTTTACATCGCATCCTCTTTCCACATCCAATCATAATTGCTTTAGAAATTCGCATTAATATGCCCCTACTTTGGTATAATTATGATAATAAATTTGTCTCAATAATTCATATCGTAGGAACAACTCCAATGCGCCTTCCTATCGATTCTAAGCAACCTGCAAATCATTATCAAGAAAGATGCTCAAGAGAAGGTAGATTTATCTCAACTCTTGTGATTAGAATGTGAAAAAGGAAGAACCTTTATTTACAATCTAAGAGATTCATTTAGGTTCTTTAACCAGTTAATGGTCACAAAGACCCATACCACCATTTAAATACATAGACAATGCGGTCCTTGTGACCATCAGTTGGTTAAACGATTCACTCGGTTCCAGTAACCATTTAATGGTCACAAAGACCCATACCACCATTTAAATACATAGACATTGCGGTCCTTGTGACCATCAGTTGATTAAAAGGTTCACTCGGTTCCAGTAACCAGTTAATGGTCATAAAGACCCATACCACCATTTAAATACATAGACAATGCGGTCCTTGTGACCATCAGTTGGTTAAAAGGTTCACTTGGTTCATTTAGAACTAGAAGTCTGCTTCGATATTCTTTGTTAGTTAATGAGCTGGC
This sequence comes from Catostylus mosaicus, assembly GCA_964019065.1. Lineage (NCBI taxonomy): Eukaryota > Metazoa > Cnidaria > Scyphozoa > Rhizostomeae > Catostylidae > Catostylus > Catostylus mosaicus. Next base: position 6,466,628 of record OZ025199.1, read on the forward strand.
TAGTTAAACAGCATTAAGTGCTCTCAACACGTCCATTTATGTTTCTTTTGTTTGGCAGTGTTCAAATTCTGCAGTCCACTTATTCGAAGCAATTTAACTCATAGCCCCCTGCAGATGCCATATGGCGCAGTATAAGTTACTGCAAATCAAAGAAAAACCAGGGGGTAATGTTGTCAAGATTTGCAAAGTTGATCAGACAGCATCCACGGCAAGTTTATCGAAACATTGATATTTCCTGTATCTATGTACCCCCCTGCAACATTTGCTTCCACAGTTATCTGTCTGTGAGTTTCAAATGGCATCAGGAGGCAATGAGTTAAACGATTTATTCATCTTTATTCATTTCAAATTGTTTTGTTTCTTTAGGCCTTGTTGCCCTTGATCGAACTCATCAGAACAGCATTACAAGATGGCGATGAAGTATTTGTTCGTCAAACTCTTACTGCATTAACTGCAAATAAATTGTCACAACTGTTTTTATATTCAGTAAGTTCTCTCAGTATCAAACTTTATCTCCTTTGTTTTTGTGATATTTTTCTTTGTATTTCATGAGAACCATCGTAAAATTTTTCGAGCTCAAAGAATTGTAGAAATACCCAATTCTAAATCATATTTTTTGATCTTTTATTTTAGTTTGGTCTAGATATTGTGGCTAGTTTTCTGGAGGTTATTGATACTTATTCAAAAATTAACAAATATTTAGAAAATAAAGAATTTCAAGAATCCAGGTACTTCATTTTATTTGATTTATATATTAATTTATTCATATAATCACTTATCAATTATTTCTTTTATTCATTCATTCATCCATTCACTCTCTCATTAGTTAATTAATTAACTGATTCATTCATTCATTGTTTAATTCATTCAGTCATTCACTCTCTCATTCATTCTTGTATAAGCTAAGAAAATTTTATGAAGAAGATATTATTTTATTTTTTCATATTATTTCAATATCTAAAATAACTCTTTAACTTTACGATTCTAACTTTCAATCCAAATGTCATTTTGTGTTGTCTCATTCATACACACAGCCCTTCCATAATATACATATTCAGTTTTATTTCATTCTATATTTTTTGTCTCACTTGTAGCGAAGTCTTAAGGAAAGAAGTTGTTGCATCGTTGACTCAAATTTCAGCCAAAAGTCGAGAAAGGCATTCTAAGGAAATCAGTCGAATTGAGAACCTTTTACAGAAGCCGGAATTAACACATGCTCCCGAAGAGTAAAATAAAGTGTATGTTGATCACCTACTTTTAAACACCTTTATTTGTTAAATCTTCCTTACTTAAAATCTTGTTTTCCTCCTTCTCTCTCTTTTTATTTCGTATTTCATAATGACAATACTGATCTAGATTCTTTAATCCATTTTCAGATTTCCTGGCAAGATATTGGAATTTGCAAGTATTGCAAAGATTCCACATAAGCGTTGAGTTAATCTTTCATATTTTCACAATCTCATTTGGTTATGACTTTGCATAGCATGCCAGTAATTTTCATTTACCTGACGGAGTAAAACCCGCTAAATTGCACAGTTTCATAGTTGCATTTATTTGTAATGTAGATAATTCTACAATGTACCTCAGACAGCAAATTAATCATTCTTGCATGGTTTAAAATAAGTTAACAAAAATTTTGACCAGAATTCTCCAGCCTGTTTAACCATCTCACCCCCTGGAGAGCCAGTATGAACCAATATTTTTCAGCAATAATTATTTAGTTCTCAGGGGGTTGATCTTTGTGGTAACATAGCTGCAGTCAGATATAACTCTTTCATGGCACCCCTTCATCAACAGCAAGGAGAAGTTGCCCTCACCCCAACATTAATATCTGAAACCGTTAGAAATTGGCTCATCCGATTCTGTAATTTGAATTGAAGGCACCGGAGGGTCCCTTGTTATGCTGTATGGATGTCCTTTCGATAGACTAGTTTTTGGTAAATTCGGGGACATAAGGATCGGGACTAATGGCCCAGATACAATCCTATTAATAGCAAACGACGTTATAGGAGTCTCAATGCAGCTATTTTCATTGGTTTTTTGACGGTACACTTCGTCACTTTCGTTAGAATTCCTTACTATTCCTTACAATTCCTTACAATTCCACGATTTTTAGATTCTTTTGAGTAAGTGCAAGAACATAAGAAATCTTAAATCCGATTTTTGTAATCCTGTATATAATATTGCGTTTCTGCTTATCAAGATTGCTATATGTTGTATTCATATGAATTTGATATTAATCCAGATTACTTGGCTAATCCAAGATTACGTAAAGCTTAGCTAGATTGCTAATCGATCGGGTGATATTTGTTATGCCCTTAAACGACAATTTCTTTGAATGCGATACGTTGATTAATTAATTGAGCAAGTTTTTCTTATTCTTTTTTCCCCTGAAATGTTGTTATTCAACTGCTTTCGACTTTTTTTTAAGGGAACTGGCCGTTTCTTATCTACCGTGAATGCTATATTACGCCGCTCCCTCTGTTAAGCCCCCCCCCTTGAATAAGAAATCTATTTAGCCCCAAAAGGGGGGAGGCTAAACAGGGAAGGGGCGTAACATGTTTTTATAAGATAAGTACCTTTAAACACGGTGTTAACACAAACACACGGTGCCACCCTCTACCCGGGAGTATAAGTATAAGTCTGTAGTTATAAGCGCCGTCTGTGGCTGCACCCTGCTTGATGTAATTTCGCATAGCGAGCAAGGGAAAGTCGGTAGATAAGCCTCTTATAACAGACAAAAAGTCTTGCCTTTACAATATGTTGTTATGTTAACATTATACCTGCATAGACGCAGTCGCAAATGTGTTTTTTCTTTTTACTGCTTTGGTATCTTAGCAGGTGAAAGAGCTAATTTATTTCTTGAATGCTCAATATAAATGGCACCAGTTATCCACTTGAATGTGGCTGACAGAGAATCAATAAAGTTGTGGTTGAGGTTTCGCTTCTACCCTTTTACTTATTTATTCGCCTGCATCAAATTTACTGCGTACAGCTCTCTGTAAAAATGGGAATCAGGAATTGTAACATGTGAATTATCGAATGTCAGAATTCTGGTATATTTTGTAAATTCCGTTTAAAAAGCAGTTCATGGTCCCTGAGCTCGTGCGAAAATTATGAAACGCATTGTTATTTATCTGGTCAAGGAAGTTGAAGCCACATCGAGACCATTAAATCATCGGGCTTGGAAATATCTCAACTTCTTGCATGGGAATTGACTGCTTCCGTTTTGACTGGGCAAAAATTTTTTTTTGCAAGCTAATATGTTGCAATAGGCTCTCAACCCAATGCATGAAAAGTTGCTTAATTGCTATAAAATAGGGTATACTCTCTAGAGAAGTAGGATTGCCCCTCCACATTCCAATATTTTAGTGTTCCCACGATCCAGGTTTTCATAATTCCATCCTTTATTGCTAGTTTAATTACGTGCAATTTAAAAAAACATTAAAATTGCATGAGTTCGTATTTTCCCATGCATGGAATTTTAAAGCTGACAATTACAGTAATGTTGAGAGGACCTTTTCAAAATGGCTAAGAAGATCTTTTTAAGGTATGCAGGGTTTTAGTTTTATTGGCAGCCATTAAGCAGGAGTCAAAGAAAAAGTATAATAGTATGCCACCATCTTCAACATCATCACGATGATAGTTATCTCTATGATTATTCTTGTTCACATTTCATGTTTTTAATCCTATATTTCGTGGCAAAACCCTCGAAAACATTAGATATGCTCTTAGTAGTTTCATAAGTTTGATATCTGCACCATATCACTTCCCTTCTGTTGAAGAATTTACCGAATTTATCTCTCATTTGTTACAGATTACTCCTGTTCAGTGTTTTCTATGCACCTTTTAACGGCACCATTCTCCGCTTGCCATGCACAAAGTTTGCGGATTTTAGCATAATCCACATGGGGAAGCGTCTTTTTGGCCATGTTCTAATATCATTTCATGGCCTAAATGATACACAATGTATGGTAAAATGCGTCAAAAATGTAAAATGTCGATCGTACAACATACATAGAAAGGATGAGAAATGTGAAATAAGTGGAAAAGCATTGGGTGATACTAATACTACACTAAAAACAGCTTCGGGATGGGTTTACAAATCGACAGATTACAATTCAACCTTAGTACGTGTTTTTAATATTTAACTCAAATCTCAGTCTTTAGCTTCCCTTTTGCTCGCAATTTTTTCAATCATTTTTCGCCGCTGAGTCCCTCTATGTTCTTGATGTCTTCTGGGTCATTAAGGTTATCTCTCTCTCCCTACTAGAACGTTGGTGGCTTTGGACTTCTAAAATTCCCTGGCTTCGAAGGGCCTCGTGCCATAAATGTCTCAGGCTAAATAATATTTATCGGCCTCATAGCAGCCTAAAGTTTTTTGCGTTACAGTGACTTCTCGAATAACAGTTATGCAATAAAATGGGGATATTTAACTATTGAGAGAGTTATGCTGTAATGGCAACATAACACTTTTACGTTCAACCACTGCGGGGGCCGTTGCTATTTCCACTCCGGGGCCCTTGCTGGCTCCGATTACAATTTCTCTTGCATTTACATTTTATTGTCATTAAGTTCCAACTTGTTTCTTCATTAGATCGGACCTGTGTGTAGAGCTAAGAAGCCTTGTGACGACAACATATTATGCAAAGACACTTGCAAACCACCTTATTATCAATGTGTTTATTGCGATGCAAATCATCAAGGCCTCCATTGCGATAAGCCCATTGGTAAGTATTGCTTTCTTAAGGCCCGTAACTACAGGGGGGAGGGGAGTGGAAGGGGGGCTTGCCTTCTCAAAACGATTTGAGAGAAATTTATTGTAATTGATATTCATGTCCATAAATTTATCATTTCATTATTTCATTCAAGCATATAAGAATATTGTGAAATGGGCGTGCCTGGAAAAATACAACAGGCTACGCCCGTTTATGACGTCATCTTTAAGCCCCTCCTTTTGTCAAGAAGCATGTTGGGTAACCCTTTGTTGGTACCATGAATGTTTAAATTTAAATTTAAATTTAAATTAAGCACAGAAAATTTAAATAACATATGATCTGTTTCTTGTGATGAAGAGGTGATTAATTTCTTGCAGATGGGAATGAATGTGCCAGCAATCCTTGCCGAAATTCGGGGAAATGCGTCGAAAAATATGCCGGTTACAGTTGTACATGTTTAAAAGGGTATAGTGGAAAAAATTGTGAAATCGGTAAGTAAAATTTGAATTTGGATAGAAGAGTGAATGATTGAGAGAGTGAGTGATTGATTGATTGATTGATTGATTGATTCATGCATTGATTCATTGATTCATTGATTCATTGATTTATCGAGTGAGTGAGTAAGTGAGTGAACGAATGAATTATTGATTGGTTGTGTGAGTGAGTGAGTGAGTGAGTGAGTGAGTGAGTGAGTGAGTGAGTGAGTGTGTGAGTGAGTGAGTGAGTGAGCGATTGAGTGAATGATTCATTGATTCATTGATTCATTGATTTATCGAGTGAGTTAGTGATTGAGTGAGCGGGTTTAATAAGTGAGTGACTGATGAAATAAATGTTAAACTTTTGTTTCTAATTATTTGTTCAACAATTTTCACCTATTAATGTATCTATTTATTGGCTTATTCATCCATTTATTTATTATTTTCAATTTATTTTAGATATTAACGAATGTTCGAGCTTGCCTTGCTTCAACGGTGGAACCTGCATCGATCAAGTTGCAAATTACAGTTGCAGCTGTGCCGTTGGATATACAGGACGAAATTGCGAAACAGGTTTGTTATGTACAGTTTTAATCATTTGCATACTCAAGTGTTTGGTTATCTTAATGGTAAAAATATCCTGTGTGAGGGGAGAAAGGGAATGATTAAATGAGTGAGTGAGTGAGTGAGTGAGTGAGTGAGTGAGTGAGTGAGTGAGTGAGTGAGTGAGTGAGTGAGTCTGTTAGAGAAAGAGTGAGTGAGTGAGTGAGTGAGTGAGTGAGTGAGTGAGTGAGTGAGTGAGTGAGTGAGTGAGTGAGTGAGTGAGTCTGTTAGAGAAAGAGTGAGTGAGTGAGTGAGTGAGTGAGTGAGTGAGTGAGTGAGTGAGTGAGTGAGTGAGTGAGTGAGTCTGTTAGAGAAAGAGTGAGTGAGTGAGTGAGTGAGTGTGTGAGTGTGTGAGTGAGTGAGTGAGTGAGTGAGTGAGTGAGTGAGTGAGTGAGTGAGTGAGTGAGTGAGTGAGTGAGTGAGTGAGTGAATGAGTGAATGAGTGAGTGAGTGAGTGAGTGAGTGAGTGAATGAGTGAGCGAGTGAGTGAGTGAGTGAGTGAGTGAGTGAGTGAGTGAGTGAGTGAGTGAGTGAGTGAGTGAGTGAGTGAGTGAGTGAGTGAGTGAATGAGTGAGTGAGTGAGTGAGTGAGTGAGTGAGTGAGTGAGTGAGTGAGTGAGTGAGTGAGTGAGTGAGTGAGTGAGTGAGTCTGTTAGAGAAAGAGTGAGTGAGTGAGTGAGTGAGTGAGTGAGTGAGTGAGTGAGTGAGTGAGTGAGTGAGTGAGTGAGTGAGTGAGTGAGTGAGTGAGTGAGTGAGTGAGTCTGTTAGAGAAAGAGTGAGTGAGTGAGTGAGTGAGTGAGTGAGTGAGTGAGTGAGTGAGTGAGTGAGTGAGTGAGTGAGTGAGTGAGTGAGTGAATGAGTGAGTGAATGAGTGAGTGAGTGAGTGAGTGAGTGAGTGAGTGAGTGAGTGAGTGAGTGAATGAGTGAGTGAGTGAGTGAGTGAGTGAGTGAGTGAGTGAATGAGTGAGTGAGTGAGTGAGTGAGTGAGTGAGTGAATGAGTGAGTGAGTGAGTGAGTGAGTGAGTGAGTGAGTGAGTGAGTGAGTGAGTGAGTGAGTGAGTGAGTGAGTGAGTGAGTGAGTGAGTGAGTGAGTGAGTGAGTGAGTGAGTGAGTGAGTGAATGAGTGAGTGAGTGAGTGAGTGAATGAGTGAGTGAGTGAGTGAGTGAGTGAGTAGATAATAACTTGTCTGTTAGTTGCTGTCTTTGCTTTTTATCAGATATCTATCAAGTTCTTTGTTCGTTCAATTAATTCATCTATTTAGTGATTAAATAACCCGTTTATTTATTTGTTTGTTATTTTCAAATTATCTTAGATATTGACGAATGTTCGAGCCTGCCTTGCTTCAACGGTGGAACCTGCATCGATCAAGTTGCAAATTACAGTTGCAACTGTGCCGTTGGATATACAGGACGAAATTGTGAAACAGGTACGTTATGGCTGTTGAGTATTTCTCGTTTCGGTCAATTTGTACACATTTGACCCAGGCCTGGATGTACCAATCATTATCACGGAGGTAATAGCCAACCAAAATGTCCCAAAAGATTTGATGGACATGGAAAGCCCAATCAATAAGAGCCGCCGAGGGGGGTCAGAGGGGGGGCAGTTTGTGCCAGGGCCTCAGGGTCCAAGGGCCCTCATCAACTCATATCAAAATCTTTATTATTGCCTCTTTAGATGTATTCAAGGAACCTCCCAATAGGAGCAGCCTACAAGGCTCTAAGAGTGCCTCTCAGTTTCCCCCAGATTCCCTTGCTTTTGCCCCTTCTGCTCGCTTCAATCACAGAAACAAGGGGCTTCATTTTGCAGCTTTGCCCCTTGGCCTCGAACTCGGCGGCCCTGCTGTCAATAACCAGGCATAAAGTGGGGAAACAGTTTGAGGCTTTATAACGCTAATTTCTGTTAATCGCAAATTTGATAAGAAGTGGGTGCAGGATTATGGCATCGAGACTGCACAATAGTTGACTGGGTGTTATTTCAAACTTGCGTTCATCGTTTATTTCAAACTGAAAATATTCTTATAGTTGGCCGAATGATCTGCTATAGACCTTGTCTCAATTCTATCCACCTTTCATTCCTCTATGAGGTTGACATTAATAAACTGTCATTTTTCCCTTCCAGTTGAACTGAACATCGCTATTGCATCTTATGGGCATGACGATCCAGGCTATGGATCTCAACAATTTAAAATCAATGGCATTGCAACAGGAACTAAGAGCAGAGGGTTTAATGTCGTGGTAATATCACACACGCAAGGAACCAACCTTGGTCAGCACAGCTTCGATACTTATGCATTTGCAAGCGCTAGCTCAGAAATGGTGTATTTTATCAATAATTTTCCTAATGGAAGCATTGTCATGATTGCTGCCTTTGACGACGCTTCAGTACAGCTTTCTCAAGAAGCAAAAGATTATTTTTCTAGCCTTGGTTCTACCGGCATTGCCAGCATGAGTCTACGGTCAAGCCTTGCTATGCTGACTGCAAAAGGTGTGCCTAAACCTGTTTGGTTTGCTGAATCGTATGCAGTAAAAACTAAAGGACCAAGTTTGGTCACTGCCACTCTTCGCTTCCCGACCCCTTGAAATATCCACAGGGCTGGCTTCCAGTGCAGCTGAATTACAGGTGCACACCACAACACTAAGCCATCATCACCATCATCATCATCATCATCATCATCATAATCATCATCATCATCATCATCATCATCATCATCATCATAGTCATCATCATCATCATCATCATCATCATCATCATCATCATCATCATCATCATCATCATCATCATATTCATCATCATCATCATCATTATCATCATCGTCATCATCACCATCATCATCATTATCATCATCGTCACCATCAACATCATCATCATCATCATCATCATCATCACCATCATCATCATCACCATCATCATCATCATCATCACCATCATCATCATCATCATCATCATCATCATCACCATCATCATCATCATCATCACCATCATCATCATCATCATCATCATCATCATCATCATCATCAACATCATCATCATCATCATCATCACCATCATCATCATCGTCATCATCATCAACATCATCATCATCATCATCATCACCATCATCATCATCATCATCATCATCATCATCATCATCATCATCACCATTAGAAGCAAATCCCACCTTGAAGTATCTCAAATGTTTTTTACCTTTGGTCCCCCAACCCTCTGTGTTGGCAGATGATAGTGAAGAACAAATCAATCAGCTTCTAATTGACCTTGGTTTACCAAAGCAGGATCACAGGAAACTTTAGTGTATATTAGTGGTTTAAACACACCTTGCACATTGGCTGGGATAGGAAGGACTTGTAGTAAATAACGTTGTATGTCAGGACATGCACTAAACAGAATAATGCTTCACGTTTTGACCTCACATAAACTTGTAAAAGGATAATTCAATTGAATTGTTACATAAAGGCCTTCAGCTTTTATTATAAACTGGTAAAACAATTAATTAAACATTAAATGTCTGTTTGCATGTATTTAATAGCTCTTTTTTAACAATTTGTTTTCGAAAACTTAACAGAAGTGTCGTCAAAGGCATTCTCTCGCTGTTTTCTTTCAGCATCATACATTCTTGCTGTCTTTCAGTACACGATATTTTGAAAGAAAGTAAGTAGCATTCGCCCTCTTTAAAAGGTTAAGAAAGTTTAGTACTGAGTTTCTCCGACCTAAGAAATAAAACCCTTAAGGCAGTGGTTTCTAAGAAAGTAGTACATGGCTCCTCTAAATGTTCGGAAAGTTTATTATTTGCGTACTTGCCAACTTGCTTGCTTCCCTGCTTATCCCTTTGCTGTCTTATTAATTTGCTTGCTTGCTTGCGTTCCTGCATACTTGCTTATTTGCTTGCTTGCGTACTTGCTTACTTGCTTGCTTCCCTGCTTATCCCTTTGCTGTCTTATTATTTGCGTACTTGCTTACTTGCTTGCTTCCCTGCTTATCCCTTTGCTGTCTTATTAATTTGCTTGCTTGCTTGCTTTCTTGCTTGCTTGCTTTCTTGCTTGCTTATTTGCTTGCTTGCGTACTTGCTTACTTGCTTGCTTCCCTGCTTATCCCTTTGCTGTCTTATTATCTGCGTACTTGCTTACTTGCTTGCTTCCCTGCTTATCCCTTTGCTGTCTTTTTAATTTGCTTGCTTGCTTGCGTTCCTGCATACTTGCTTATTTGCTTGCTTGCGTACTTGCTTACTTGCTTGCTTCCCTGCTTATCCCTTTGCTGTCTTATTATTTGCGTACTTGCTTACTTGCTTGCTTCCCTGCTTATCCCTTTGCTGTCTTATTAATTTGCTTGCTTGCTTGCTTTCTTGCTTGCTTATTTGCTTGCTTGCTTACTTGCTTGCTTCCCTGCTTATCCCTTTGCTGTCTTATTAATTTGCTTGCTTGCTTGCGTTCCTGCATACTTGCTTATTTGCTTGCTTGCGTACTTGCTTACTTGCTTGCTTCCCTGCTTATCCCTTTGCTGTCTTATCATTTGCGTACTTGCTTACTTGCTTGCTTTCTTGCTTGCTTGCTTTCTTGCTTGCTTATTTTCTTGCTTGCGTACTTGCTAACTTGCTTGCTTCCCTGCTTATCCCTTTGCTGTCTTATTAATTTGCTTGCTTGCTTGCTTTCTTGCTTGCTTGCTTTCTTGCTTGCTTATTTGCTTGCTTCTCTGCTTATCCCTTTGCTGCCTTATTAATTTGCTTGCTTGCTTGCTTTCTTGCTTGCTTGTTTTATTGCTTGCTTGCAAATAGAGCTTTCATAGCAATCATATCGCATTCCACCATTGCCATTCCATGTTTTACAGATGACTCTCTCTAGGTTTAAGGTCACTGTGTTGGAAGCCTTGTTGCTTCACAATTGAACTGTACAGTTACAGCAGTCAACATGCCGGATAAACAGCAGAACCAGTATGTCCGAATTTTGCTTGGAGCCTTATCTTTAGCGACTATTTTCTTACTATGCTTTCTGATTTTCGTACGTGAAGAATGGAAAAACGAATGGAGCCGACTTGATCGGGAAATCCAAAACTTAAAAGCACAGATTGAGCCACACAAAACTAACCAAGACGAGGGTAACTAAATAATATTTTAACTTTTTAATATTTCTGTTTACAAATGATAAATTAATTGTTTTTCTGTATACAACTTTTAATAAGAAACTGTTTCATAAGCAACCATTGCTAGAATTGCAAGAATATGTAGGAACTTTAAGGCCAAACTACATTTTGCATTTGCCACTTGCAATTTGCTCAAATTATTAAATATGCTGCTTGGGTTAAATGATTTTTAGTTCTCGCATACTTTACGCATCACAGCTTCAAGATTCCTTTCTACACTAAATTTTGGATTTTCCGTTGAAGAAATGGATTTCAGCGTCAGTGCATTGTTATGCAACACAATTGGTTTTAATTCCAGATTAGTGAGTGACTTTGAGAAATGGCACATTCAAGTTGTATGCAGTAACTACAATATTAATTAATGTTTATTGCAATAATATTAATCTATATTAGATTAAAACTGAACAAAATCAACGTTTAGCATAGTTACATAAAAGCTTCTTAGTTAAGCCTTCAAATTGCTTAACATTTAAAAGAATCTAGCTCTAATTGCTTACTAACCTATTGCATTCAAAGATCTGCTTACAGCTCCTTTGTTAAGCATACAAGTTGCTCAATTTTAATATGGCACAAGCCCTAGTTGCTTACTAACCTATTGGTTACAAAGATCTGCTTACAGCTCCTTTGTTAAGCATACAAGTTGCTTAATTTTAATAACATAAGCCCTAGTTGCTTACTAACTTATTGCATACAGAGATCTGCTCACAGCTTCTTCGTTGAGACTTTACGTTGCTTAATCTTAATAAAATAAGCCCTAGTTGCTCATTTTAACCTTTTGGTTACAAAGATTCGCTTACAGCTCCTTCGTTGAGCCTTCAAATTGCTTAAAATTTAAGTGAATTTAGCACTAGTTGCTTATTGACCTCTTCGTGCATTTTTATCTGCCAGATTGCTTCAGCCCTTCTCGTGCAAATTCAAACGTTTTTTTGCTCAAATGTAATGTAATACTCTTCTCCTCTGGGCGTGTAATTATCGCCAACTTACGTCACAGTTGATGTGTTAATAATGCCTGTTAAATGATATTGGATGAACGAATCTATCTGTTTTGGTTTAATTCATGGTTTAACACAGCACTGAGAAAACCACGTTTGACATAAACCACACGACAGAGATCAAATGTTGTTAAGCCAAGCTTAAAATAGGTAGCTAATGATGACCAGTTATAGAGGTTTCTATGCACATTATGCTCATACGTTCTATTTTATTTAATTCATTTGCTATCTCGTTCAACATTGGCGATAAGTCAACTTAAAAAGTTGAAGTCCGTCTTTCCATTGGTGCTCGAAGTACTTACCATGCTCTCCAAGACACCCCCGCCCCATTCTCCTTATTATCCTGTTCATGTAAGTCACTCTTTTTCTACCTCTTCCATGTTCATACAAGTATTGTGTATTTCCTCTTGTAATCGCTGTATGGATAAGCCCGTACTTTATCTCAGAGAGAGTGCCATGTTATTGCCACAAAAGCCCTTGCTTAAACAAGTGTTTAACTTTGCCGAACATCAGGATAACATCACATCGAATTTCAAACCAGCATAAAAAATTTCCTTAGTCATCTAATACCTTTTACTTATTTAACTAGATGCTATCAACGACTTTAAATTAAGAATGAAAAGAAGCATAGAGAAGAAGGAGAAACACCCTGAGTTGTTGAGCGCAATCGGAAAAACGTGTGATATTTACCTCAGAACTTATGGTGCTGTTGATTTTGAAGCACCTAGAAGTCAACCACGTCTACAAAGGAGGAAAAAAGTGGCCAGGAAAGACAGAAGCTTCATCGCTTTGGGTGATTTGCAAAGTCTTAAGGGTCCTGTTGGTCCGGCTGGTCCCCCGGGACCCCAAGGAGCGAAAGGGCCACCAGGCCCTCCCGGGCCGCCGGGGGCTCCAGGACCACCAGGATTGAATGTATGGTTGAAGGAAAGAATGGGAATTAACAAAACCTCACAAATTGTACATAAAACGTCTAGTTTTGGAAAGGATCACGAAAGCAAACCCGAAATTGTCAAGGGTATGCGTAATGCCCTGGTGAAGATCAATTCTTCAGTGTTGTTTTTGTGTGAAGCGAAAGGAAATCCTGAACCAGATATAACTTGGAACATCAATGGAAAACTATGGAGCGAGTTTCCAATGGCCGAAGTTGTGCGTGGGAAAATGCTTCATATTCGGCGATTAAAAGGCGCAGATCAGGGAACTGTGGAATGCATAGCTCGGAATTCAGCTGGGGAGGACCGAAAGACAGCAAATCTAACTGTGATGGGTGCGTGTTTTTGCAACTGTTTTAATTCATTTTATCTTTTATCATTAGATCCTGTTTATTGTGTTGATTTCTGCGCGCGATGAAAGAACAAGCGGATAACAACAGCACTTGCATTACCATAACTTGTCAAAGTTAATCATTTTCACAGTACCATAACCTCTAGACAACACAAATCTTCAAGCAAGCACGCAATTTTCATCTTTTACCCCCAGGTAAGGGCTCTGGCAGCTTCCTGTTAGATGATAAGAGCCCAGGGCGCTAAGGCCCCCCTCTTGAATGCTCATGAGTACCCACTTACCGATCTTGGAGGGATGAACGGCTGGATGGCTGAACAGTTTTGCGGAGAAAGGGTCCAGCTGTGGTCTCGAACCACGAATCTCTGGGCTGATGGGTTGGTTTAACTGGGTCTTTTGCTCTCGTCCACGCCTTTGGGTTAAAAATGAAAACGGTTCGAGTTACCTCGGCTATGTCGACACAGTTAGTTTGAGTTTTGGGGAGATTTACATCTAACCACACCTTTCACAACAAGAACAGAATATAATGGGTCGAAAAAAGGATTGAAAGATCAATACTCTTAGCACAGAATATAACCTATTGTTACTTTGTCTCCATTCGCTGCCAAATCTTCTCCAACTGCTGCTGTGATTGGACTCAGATTTCGTTGTGTTGTTTTGTTCTCGTTGTATAACAGTTCGCCTTATCAGGTGGAAATAACCCGCAAGGGGTTATGGGATTGGGAAATGGTCGAAGATAGCGAATCATGTCATGGTAAAAGTTAACATGATCCAGTGCTCGCCATTATCAACTATTCATTTAGACCGCAGACAAGGATCCAGCATGGGGAGTTAATAAAGAATTGTCTGAAATATGGTCTGTACGAGAGACGTGCTGTCTGTAAATTGTGGAATGCTGGAATGCTAGAATGCGAAACTCTGGAATGTTGGAATTTCGGAATGCATAATAATGTAAAATACTTAAAGGCGTTTTGGCAACATCACCATCATCATCATAACCATCATCATCATCATCATCATCATCATCATCATCATCATCATCATCATCATCATCATCATCATTATCATATGAACTATGAACATTATTATCATCAACAAATCAATAAATCAATCACTCATTCAACTGATCAATTGATTTGCTTTCAAGTTCCACCCTCCGTGTTCGTCAACCCACAGCAAGCTCTCATCTATGAAGGTGACAAGAACTTCAATGCCACTTGCGAAGCAAAGGGTATCCCAAGACCGGAGCTACGATGGATCAAAACCCATAAATCACAGTCTCTTGAAACACGAGAAAACGGTGCCACACTTACCCTTGTGAATCCAAGAAGCACGGACAGTGGTACATACAAATGCATTGCAGTTAATTCAGCTGGAACCTCTTATGGATTTCTCTTTGTTGTCGTCATCAAAGGTTGAGTAACAATCGTTATAAAAGTATGAAGTTTCATGGTCCCGAGGCCTTGCTTCAGAACATCAAAATTTTGAAATATGATCTAAAAATGCAACAATATGTAAACCACCTACTTATAGCTCAAGCGTTTTGGCAACTTTGTAGCCTTTATCGTAGAGAAGACCGTTGCTAGAAGTATTGTAATAGTGGGAAGGGGGGGGGTCCAGTACGAATTTACAGGCAAAATGGACGTAAAATTCTTCATTTTCAGACAAGTTAGCTTAATTTGCTCACCAAATACCTCCTGCATGACCAAAACCCCTTGTTTTGGAAACAAACTTTTTGTCTTGGTTGTTTGACGCATCCCCCCCCCCTTCCGGATCCCACTGTACCTGCTGGCCTGGTCACAGACCGCCGTCAAAGTATTAAATGTCTGTGAGCTGCAATGATTCTGAGGACTTTCCCAGCACCAGGATCCTAGCACTGAAGATGATTGGTCAATTTTATGGTTGTCTTAGAAACGACGATAGCCTCCATTTGGTAGTATGCCTCTTTCCATATTTGCTACATTTATTTTGAATTATTTTGTAGTTTCCAGACCCTGTAATAAAGCTGAAACGCCTTGTTTGAATGGTGGAACATGTCAAAATGTTGAGACGAGTTACATCTGCAGCTGCAAGGATGGTTTTGTGGGGAAAAAGTGCGAAAAAAGTAAGCAAATATTTCTTCCCAAAAAACAGAAGAACACTTTTTATTTGATAAACACAGAAATTCGATCAATTTAGAATCCATAATCTCGGAATCCTGCCTCTTAAAGACGCTAGCAATAAAAGGTTACCAATCTTTGAAGGTTTTTGCTTTGAATTTTCCCAATGCAATCGTATTCTCTATCAAATATTTTCGAACTGTGAAGAGCACAGATCAAAAATACTTTGAAAAACGTTTCGCTATATTTTCCTTTTCTCGTTTAGTTATTTAATTTTCTGTATTAAAACCTTTACTTATTTATTTATTTATTTACTCATTTATTTATTCATTTATTTATTGATTTATTGATTTATTGATTAATTGATTTATTTATTTATCTATTTATTCATTTATTTATTTATTTATTCATTTTTTTATTCATTTATTCATTTATTTATTTATTTATCTATTTATTTATTTATTTATCTATTTATTTATTTATTTATTTATTCATTTATTTATTTATTTATTTATTTATTTATTTATTCATTTATTTATTTATTCATTTATCATTTATTTAGATGTCAATGAATGCGCCAGCTCCCCATGCTTGAATGGAGGTAAATGCATTGATGGCATCAATCGTTTTCGCTGCATCTGCCCATCGGGGTATTTTGGCAAAGTTTGCAACGTCGGTATGTATAAAACATATTGCTTAATTCTGCTCAACTGAATCTTAGTAAACAAGAGGAACATGGTTGATGATTTATGCCATAGCTCAATTAAGGATTGTTATAGAAATCACTGATCACTTCATATCAGTTTTGTGATACGATTGTTTTGATCACAAAACTTCAAACACGGTATTTATGGTTGTTGGAAACTGAGGCTGTTGATTATCGACCAATCGATCATTAACATTTGTTTGATCAATCAACTGTTCCCGACCTTATTCTGTGCTATGACCAGGAGGATAGCACGAGGAAAACGATAGAGATACATTTAAGTAGCGATTGATGACTTTATCAGGAGCGTTTATCCGATTTGTTTGTCAGGGAGGGGGGCGTACCCTAGCTGGAGCGACTTTCAGTACACTCTTTTATCTGGGACCGACTGGTTGTAGCAATAAAAAGAACGAGTAAATAAATTTTTCATCTTTCGAGACTTTTTGTAGATTTATTGATCAATTTTTTGTATATATAAACTATTTTTGGACGAACTCAGTCACATTATGTCACAATGGTCTCTATAATCTTCAAATGAATGTTCTTAACGCAGTTCATAAAAGTTTAGAAGCTCTATGTACAGGATATAGGATTTGAGTGCTCACGACTTTTCATTTTTCATTCACAGATTTTGACTCAATGCTGATGCATCACTGAAAAGACTTGAAACTTGAACACATGTAAATAAATAACGAGAAACTAAGACAATGATTATTATTAATATATATTTTCATTTCGTATGAATTATAGATCACCATCAATGTTACTTATCAACTATAACATACACATGACAAGAGGTAATTTTAGAATTGTGATTGTCCAGGGGGTCACTTCAACAGGAGGGGGTCCATCCATGATTTTCCAAATTTACCTAAAAGTATCAAATAAAATTTCACAGGCTCAGAACTTTCACCTTGATATTTTTGATGAGACCCAAAGATTTCAATAATGCAAAATCTTACAACTGAGCATGTAAGGTGTAAGGAACTAGTTTTGATAGCGAATCACAAAGCAACTTCATACCCTTAATTATCGGATGAACCCCCCCGACATAGATAAGTACATGAAAAGTTCAAGTAACCCCTCCTGAGTGTGATTGCATCTTATTACGTCTTAGCTATTGGTATAAAAAAGAAAGGGTTTTCTAATAAAAGGGGTTTTCAATCTTTTTAAAACAAAAAAAGGGTTTCGTTTGCTGATAGGGATGACGGTTGTGGATATTGGCTATAATATCCCGAAGTAGACTGTGTTCCAAACCCCCAACCTGAAACACAGGCTGATCTCGAAGTGGTTCTATGCAAAGTAGGACTAGCTATAAGCAAAAATCGAGTCTTATATATTTCTATTCTATGACAATTATACCCCGACCGACTATTTCTGTAACAAGTAAGTTACTGACGTTGCCGAGTGGTTAGGGCATAGGTCTAGGAACAAATGAATCTAACAACTCGTGGTTCGAGACCACAGCAAGAACATTTCTCCGCAAGTTGTTCTGCCAACCCAGCCGTCTATCCTTCCGAGGTCGCTAAAGGGGTGCCCAGGAGAAATCCTAATAGAACAGGCCTTAACATCCCAGGTCCAAATCAGCTCCATAGCTGATAGAACCCAAGCCTGGATGAGCAAATTAAAACAGCTTACCTGCTCGCTTGCATACTTGCATACTAGCTTACTTGCTTACTTGTTTGCATGCTTGCTTACTTGATTGCATACTTGTTTAATTGCTTACTTGCATACTTGCTTACTTGCATACTTGCTTACTTGCTTGCATACTTGCTTACTTGCTTGCATACTTGTTTACTTGCTTACTTGCATGCTTACTTACTTGCTTACTTGCATTCTTGCTTACCTACAAAAAAAATTTCTTGTTCTGTATCGAACTATATGTATATCATGCAATCCTTTTTTTTCTTTTATCTGGAACTTGAAGTAGTACCTGTAATGATGTATTAGCATGTAGTGTTTTCATTTAGCATCAATGTACCAACATTGTTGACATTTATGACATTCATTCCTTTTAAAATCTTAATGGTTATCATAATTTTCTTATGTTCCCTTTGCCCCTGGCATTCCCAACTAAATTAGAATTCCAACCATTCAAGAATGAATATCCAAAAGTGGTAAACGAGGCCTGATATCAATACGAGACCTGTTGTAAACTTTAGATTTTCCAACTTCTAGGCGAAGGAAGTGATTCTCAATCTGGTGATCAAATTTCCTTCAAAATTATGGGAAATATTACAAATTGCTTTCTACTTATTACATTCAACTTCATCTGCATTTGCGTTGGAGCGAAAATACTCAGGCAAGCCCATGTAGTAAGTATGAAATATCTATAAAATATCCTTGCAAAAAAACTACCTAGGCCCGAGAGAGCAAGAGAGTGCATAGGCGCGTAGATCTATGGCGTGGAACTCGACAAAAACAAGGGATCCTGTGTTGTTTAAAATGTTTCTTGGCGTAAAATTGAGTAATCTCCGGCGTGGACTTTAAATGGAGTGCACCCTCGCCTAGGTTTTGGCGAAAGCTCGAGATTTTCTGTCAAGTTATTCTCTTTCCGTTCTTGAAATTATGCAACCCACTGAACTTTTCGAAAGGGTCTATAAAAGAAGGGAATAAAAGTAAAATGTTGCTGAAAAGACATGCAATTCATTTATGTAACAAAGTGAGCTGGTGATTGTGTCATGTGATCATGTTAGGAGCACCGAGGGGTTTAGAGCTGGGGCTCTCCAGGGGGGTCGTGTCCTTTTGTTATTAACATGATATCAGGGGCAGGTACTCAAAAAAACATGGCAATTTTATCGTTGATGGGCTATTTTCACTCCAGAATGTAAGGACTGCTTCAGGGCCATTCTTTAGAGCATGGCAGAAATGGATGAGATTGTGTGCATGCAAGGAAAACCTCAGGGGAAGCACAGCATGCACACCTGATTCTCCTGGATGCACCACGCAGCTTTCCCCATGATTCCTCATGTTGATTGATTTGAGTTTTAGAAGAAAAACCATAGGTAGTATGACACTGCAGGTCAACCTATATTGAGCGTTTACTCATACCATGCAAACCTGCAAGACCTAATTTTATAGGTGCAGTTAAATCTCTTGCAAAAACTCTTGTGCATGCAGTATCCACATTCTGTAGACTTAGTCAAATGAACATCTGCCAATCAAGATGAATTACTTCCTTTAGTTCTTGTAAATTCAATTTCCCTTTCAGCTGTATCGCCATGGTGACAGGTCACCTGTTACCACATTCCCAACTGACAAATATGGTAATTTCTGGCCTGATGGATTGGGAAGGCTAACACAGGTTAGTTGTTGATTGTAAAGATGATTGTTTGATTGATTAATCTATGGTTTGATTGAATGATTCATTCATTGATTCAATGATTTAATGATTCATTGCTTTAATGATTGATTGTCAAATTGATTGTTAAACTGACTGACTGATTGATTGATTTATTGATTAATAGATTGATTGATTGATTGATTGATTGATTGATTGATTGATTGATTGATTGATCATTTCAATTTAAGCTTGTCCTTTTTTGTTTTGACTAATTTATAATATTTGTTTATCCTCGTTTTAAATTAGTTAATTAATTATTTTTACAGAAAGGGATGAGGATGGAGTTTGAAATCGGAAAGTTTTTACGAGGACGGTATGCAACAAGTGGCTTCCTCAACACCTCTTATCTACACAAGGAGGTGAGTTTGCATTTTGATCAATTGGATATGTCAATTTTGATTTTCCTCAAATTCTGAAATCTGCATTATTTAAATTTTTGGCATAACACTGTGAGGCATTTAAACTGGCAACTTTTTTGCCTGGGAAAGGCATAGATATGATATCTATCAACAAAAATTTTTGCATTTCTCGAATAGCTGGCTTTGGGAGTATCTACATTTGAAAATAAATTGCATCAACTTTTTGTGGTTCTAGATGCACTCTGTTCTGACTTTTCTACTACATACATTTTGCTGTTATTTTGATCCATTTTAATTGCTCCATAAACATTACCTAGGTATACTGCAAAAGCTCAGACTCAGAACGGTGCCTCATGAGTGCTGAATCGCAAATGGCAGGACTATATCCACCAAGTGGTTGGCAGGTAAATGAACCATTTTTGCACAATTTTTTAACCTCAAAAACCTTATAATAAACTATTATGCTATTTTAACTATTTTAGCTCCAGTTGTCAAAGGAGTGTAGAACTTTGAAGCGTATGAGTAATGCCGTGAACTCAGTCCTCTATGTACAAATTTTTGTTGGAATATGCCAATAACTCCTAAAAAGGGAGTGAGTAAAGAATGATGTATTTTGGAATCTGTGTTTGATAATGTAGATATAGAAAATTAAGACCCATAGACCATACATTCTATGGTTGAAGCAAGTTACTCTATTTATGTTATGACAATGTAAACCAGAATTAATTTCTTAAAGATGCAATTAAATTTGTTTTTAGGTTTGGAACAAAAATATTTCTTGGCAGCCAATCCCGGTTCATACTGTACCAGGAAATCAAGACCCAGTATGTTCTTACTTTTTTAGAAGCTGTTTAAAATATTGAAATTTTAGTTCAAATCAACGCAAATATGATACGATTCGATACAATGCGCTACGATGCGATGGGATACGATCGATGCCGAAAGATACAATGCAATATATTGCGATATGATTATATACGATGCAATACGAAACGATACCTATGTTACGATGTGATACGATTAGATACGATACGTTACGATAGGATACCATACGATACGAAACGTTACGATACGATACGTTACGTTACGTTACGATACGATACGATACGATACGATACGATACGATACGATACGATACGTTACGATACAATATATGATACGATAATGCGACACAATACGGTATTTGTTGCTTTTATTTTGCAGTATCTAAGACCTTGGGACTATAACTGCCCTCGATTGAAGGAATTGCTGAATGAAAAGAAGAAGGGGAAAGAATACATTGATATGATGGAGAAGAACAAGGTGAGATGAGATAAGCAGGAAATTGTTTGTAAGGTTGATTTGCAATATCATTCCATTAGTTTCCATTAGTATCAGCCAAAGAGGAGACAGTAGAATGTTATTTCTATTGTTACACTAACGTTGTTTCTATGTTGACCAATGATTAACCAATCAGATTAATTACCAATTAAAGTGATTATCGATTCATCAGTTTTCACATATCACGCTCAAATAAATAGTGTGTTGATATTTTTACCATCCAAGATGCTTCCAGCCGCGCACTATATCAATTAAAGAGGTAAAATAAAACCCTATAATTTAAACCTTTCCACCTTTATTCAATGACAAGGAATCATTTGTGCGTTGAACTTTTTTATTTCTTCCAGGAATTGTTATCATTCTTGGAGCAGAAAACTGGTTTGGAAAATTTAACCATCAATAAACTGTGGATTATTAGAGACACTCTATTCGTTGAGGTAAGTCCTTGTTTATTATCTGAAACATAACAAACACTATTTATTTTATAATGGTTCATGTAATATAGCATTTAATGTATAAATTAGAAGCTATATGATGATATATTGAAGTAAACTAAATTTGAGATTTGGAATATTTAAACTTATATAGAGTCAACAATATTTTATTTCAAAATGTGGGCGAGCTCTATCCCTTGAAGAAAAACAAATGAAAAAATCCATAATTCCGACCTCCATCATTCGAACCTTTTTCATATGAACTTTTTGTTGCTCCAAATTTTGCACGTTTTCCTCAAAGCTCATATTAGGCAGATCAATTTCACATAATTTGTTAAATGCAATTTTTGCTTTATTTGCAATATCTTTATTTTACCTGCAGAAATGCCACAACCTTCCAATGCCGAATTGGCTGAATGATGCCACCTGGATCCGAATGAACAATTTAGGATTTTGGGACTTCAAATACCGATTTACTGGAAATGACGAGTTCAGTAGACTCAGCGGCGGTAGATATTTTTTATTGATCGTTTTTATATTTAATCATATGCATCCAAAAGTGTCCGCAAGTTGCCCCATTTGTCACCCTAAAAGGGTCCTTAAATGGAAATCGAGAAGGCTGCCAATGAGAAGCATCCATAACATACCATTCTTATTGTTTGTTGTTTCTAGACTGCCTCATATTTGGCTGCCCAATTTTCTTTGGTCTTCTCATAGCATTTCCTGTCCTGTCCTGTCCTGTCCTGTCCTGTCCTGCCCTGTCCTGTCCTGTCCTGTCCGATCCTGTCCGATCCTGTCCTGTCCCGTCCCGTCCGATCCTGTCATATCCTGTCCTGTCCCATCCCGTCCGATCCTGTCCTATCCTGTCCTGTCCTGTCCTTCCTTATCATTATTCTGGGCAAGCTCGTTCCATGTTTCACAGTAATCACCGAACCTACTAAGCAGTGCTAAGTAATGTTAATATTGTTATTCGTTAAAGGATCTTTGATAAAGTTGATGGAACAAAGGATGGATCAAATGACGCGGAAGGACCCAAATGCCTTTAAACTTCATATATATTCAGCTGTAAGTGTGCTGCATTTTCCTAGTGTTTATTACAAGAAGGAAATCCAACAATTTGTCAATTGATGAGGATTTTTCTTCCAAATCAAAACAAAAGATTCTTAAAAAAATCCCCTTAAGAGCTCCAGGTTAGGCAGGCAATGAAAATGTATCATAGAACTGTTGTGTCACAACTTCCTATTACGCTTATTTCTGTCCTTAATTCATGCAAGCTTCATATGAAATAAAAAGGAACAATATAAGCTGTATTTTATTTTTGTAGCTTATGTCTATAGTTTGCCTTAAAGAAACTATCACGATAAACGGAACAATCTTTATGAATTGTTGAAATACAATGCGCGAGAAATGGCCTAGGCATTTATTTGTTTAGAAATGCATTTATCGTCCTGAAGCTTGTCGAATTTATTTTTTTATGTATTTTATTTATTCAACTTTATTTATTTCTCTAGCATGATACCACCGTTGTGGCTTTGCTTGGGAGTATGGGATTGTATAACGGAACAGACATCCCATACGCCACTACGGTCTTGGTTGAGCTGTATGAAACAGATCCGAAGTAAGTTGTGCATGTAAATCATGTAAATCAGTGATCCTATGATTATTTCGTTGATTCGTGATTGATTGATTGTTTGGTTGACTTCTTGAATGATTCAGTGATTGGTCCTTTTGATTCATGGGCCTAGAAATGCTTTTTGTATTGATTAGTTGATTGATTGATTGATTGATTGATTTATTTATTTATTGGTTGATTGATTGATTGATTTATTGGTAGGTTGATTAAATGATTGGTCCTTTTATTCATGGGTCTTGAAATGCTTTTTGGATAGATTGGTTGATTGATCGTTTGATTCATTGATTTATTGATAGGTTGATTAATTGATTAATTGATTAATTGATTGATTAATTGATTGATTGATTAATTGATTGATTGATTGATTGATTGATTGATTGACTTATTGGTTGCCTGATGCATTGGTTTTTGATTGATCGGTTGTTTGATGATTAAACGATCGACTGATTTGCTTCAATTGTGATTCTCTTTGATTTGTCATCAACTCACCAATTAATTAAAATTTCATTTACGTTTCAGCAAATTTGTGGTCGAAATTTATTTGAGAAATTCAACAAATACTCCTCCATACCAGCTCAACCTTGTTGGCTGCGCAGCAGACTGTCCAATTTCTTCCTTTGTCTCGTGAGTCCTTGTTTTTGGTTTTCCGTTATGGTTAATGAGCCTCTTAAACATGTAACTTTGATTGACATCTTGGTTGGCAAAAACAATAGAATTCGAGACTATTGATTGACAGCTCTGCTACACTCTTTTTGTCTTTGCCTACCAAAATCTCAGTTTGATTGACACAACAGTCACATGATTTAGAATCTCATTCGGTTTAATTTATTTTATTCTATTTAATTTCATCATATTTAATTGTTTGATTTAATCAACGGCAAGTACAGAACTAGAGTTTGAGTAAATGCACAGGTTGAATACTGTATAGGAAAATACAAGAGAGGTCACTGCAGCAGGCTGGCCATAGGATTTCAAAAGAATGCTTATGACGATGTAATGAAAATTAAACTGCAAACAGGAACGTCGATGATGATTTTTCTTAATTTTTAGCCTGCTTAGTAACAGAGTACCGTCTGATTTGGATAAAGAATGTGGGAATAAAAAAGCGTCAAAATCGAAGACAATAATTAAAAAAGATCGTGAGTACATTAATTACTTTTTCAAATATCGTATCATCATGATCATGATGATGATCATGGTCATCATCAATCAATCAATTAATCAATCAATCAGTCAATCAATCAATCAATCAATCAATCAATCAATCAATCAATCAATCAATCAATTAAGCAATCAATCAATCAATCAATCAATTATGCAATCAATCAATCAATCAATCAATTAAGCAATCAATCAATCAATCAGTCAATCAATCAGTCAATCAATCAGACAACCAATCAATCAATCAATGAATCAGTCAATCAATCAGTCAATCAATCAGTCAATCAATCAATCAATCAATCAATTAAGCAATCAATCAATCAATCAGTCAATCAATCAGTCAATCAATCAATCAATCAATCAATTAAGCAATCAATCAATCAGTCAATCAATCAGTCAATCAATCAATCAATCAATTAAGCAATCAATCAATCAATCAATTAAGCAATCAATCAATCAATCAATTAACCATCAATCAGTCAATCAATCAGTCAATCAATTAACCATCAATCAATCAATCGAGCAACCAATCCATCAATCAATTAATCAAATCTAATCAGTCGTCATCAATTATCATACATGATCATCAATCAATCAATCAATCTCTCTTGGGTACTTTTTTCAATAAATACATCATCATTTTCTTACAGTCAGTCTGGTTATTGGACTTGGAATCGTTTCTGGAATTCTTTTGTTCATTTTATTGGCTGTTTTCATTCAGCAATGCTTTAGCAAAGCATCAAAAGAAGTTCAATACATGCAAGGCGTTGGAAATGATGATGGAAGTTCAGACAATCTTTTGAATGTTTAAGAATTTATTTGAAACTGGTTTTAAGTGTCGTATTTGCCTCAGAACAGTCGCTTGAGGAGTGCAAGAGCAAGGCTCCCAAACCATGAATTTACCCTTTTCTACTGGTTGAATGTGGGTTTTTTCCTAACAAATTTCTTTGCAAAGTGGCCCATTTTCAAATTTGTAAGAGGGACTGACGATTTTAGCAGGGCAAAAACGCCATCAACTATCAACGTTCCGCTCATTCATAATTACCCAATTCAACATTGGTAGAAAAATCTGCCTTTTCACCCCCCCCCCCCCCCCCCGAGCTGAGAGAAATCAAAACAAAAGATTTGTAGCTGCGTAGTATTACTCCCCCTGCGAAGGAATATAGTTCGACAATCCAAATAGTTTTTGCAAAAGGCGAAGTCAGAAGTGTTGAATTCTTAAATGGCAAGAAATGGTGTTAAAGGCCGAATTCTCTCACCTTTTTAAATTTCCGTTCGACCAAGTGATCGATGCATATTTTAAAAAGGTATCTTTGTTGATTTGTAGGTAATTTGTGTTCATAATGCAATCAAAGGTAGTTGGGTGTTGTCCTTAGGCCAGCAGGATGCAATTACGATCCTATGCTTAAACTTTTGTTTCGCAAATTAAGATTTTCTAGTTTCTTTCTACGTTTAGCCGGATGTAATTTGAGTCAATTTAATGCTTATCATGTGCTGCTGCATAAAATAGACCTGTGGACTTTTTATTTACTGATTTTCTGCGAGTGGGATGAAACGGGAACCCTTGTAAAATTCATTCGTTTTGAAAGCCTTGAGTTTGTGAAAGGGCAAAGGTTGCTGAGCAAGAAAATGGGTTTAAAAAAAACTTGCCTGTCTCTAGAACATCTTAACATGAAATGGTTTTATGTACTCGCAATCTTTGTTTTAAATTTTAGTGAGTTTTGATTTTTGATTGATATTGGAAATTTTTAAATCAAAGTTGAGACCCAATTTATATTTATCTATTTATCGTTCTATAAGATTGTACGATCTAACAAATAATTGGTTATTACACAAAAAATTAATGGAAGGTATGTTAAAAGAACCAAAACTATTATGATCAGTATGAGAATTTGCCAAACTAAGAACCCAGCCCAAATTCTATGGCAACCCTACTCTTGAGAAAATATTTTTAAAATAAACAAAACATTATGAAATGCGTTTGTTCTTAATTCAGGCTTAGTATTTGTGCAAAGGGAGAAACCATGGGTAATATGGCAAAAATAAAAGGGCTGGAAGGTTTGATCAAATCTCGTTTCTAAGATTCTTTTATCAACGGCTTGTTTGCAAAAATGATAGATATAATTCAGTACAAAAAACTTGAAAAAACGTAGAATAAATTGAAAATTTCTAGGGCCGTTGTTGATAGGAAGTTTTTATTAGCATTACCTCTGTTTATGCCATGTTTTTGTTTAAAATGCACCAAATTGTCAACTTTTTATGATTTCCTTTTTCAGTATGAAGGTGGGAGGGATCCAAATGTCCAGGGAATTACAGTTGAAGAGCATTGGACAGGTGAATATTTGAAATTATTGCATGGCCTTCAGAGTGGCCTTCACAGCTTATCTGTAAAATATAGTTAGAAATTCTTTGATCAATATTTTCCTGTAAGCCATTCTTTTTTTTATAATTAAAATCCTTTTTTGTTTTGCAGATGATAAAAAGGGAATCGAGTACTGGAGAAGATCTGGCCAATGTAGTAATGTCTGCCCATGGTTTCTCAGAAAGGTAGGCAAACATTACTTGCCTAAAAATTCATTCTAAAATGCTTTTAATTATTGTAAATAGTGGAAGTGAAATGTAACTAACTTTGCTAACTGTGCAAAGTTAAGCATATTTAAGTATATTATAGCATGAATTAACATAACTTAGCATAGTTTATTCTATTTTGATGTCATTTCATTATTACAGTTCTTGGCAGATCCATCAGTGTTTTTTACTGAAGAGATGACACTTAACAAAAAGGAGCATAGATTATTTTTACACACAAAAAATGTTACATTTAGCAGCTACATTGTTCTTGAAGAAACAAGTGAATACAAAAAATCAGAGTACAATCCTCAATGGTGAGTTCTAGTTTTGCAATAATTATTCATTCTATGTTATATATTTACGAATTTTCTACCATTTATGTCATGTTTGTTTCATTGTTATCATTTTCATTAAATTTTGAAATAATAAGCTCAAACGGGTTGATACAAAGGCATATTTTTCAATCCAAGCAATATTATTTTCAAAGGCATATATGATCATATTTGTTCATAGGACCCAGTTCGTTCAGCATGGTATTATAGATGCAAGGGGACTTGGTACATTGAGCTCATTTGCTGAAAGATTGGCAAAATCATTCTTGGTCAAAGGTGGCTCTAAAGTAAGTCTAATACTTTGACTCATCTGATTGGCTACTTATTTCAAAAGCATAAACGTGATTGGTTGCCATTGTTGAGTAGCATTATCTGATTGGTTGTTTGAACAACACTGTTTGGTGTACATACCAAATATAGTTAATTTGTGAGATAAAGTGAAACATTGTTTCCCATACTATAAACACTGTTTTATTTGACACTAGTCAGATGACAAATAAAAAAATGAATAAATAATAAATAGATAAATAAATAAATGAATAAATAAATAAATAAATAAATAAATAAATAAATAAATAAATAAATAGATAATTTAATGAATAAATAGATCAATTAATAAACTAATGTTTGAATATATGAAAAACTAGTTGTATAGTTCAGTTAGTTTTTGTTATTATGCAGTCTGATTCAGTTCTATAGCATATTAGATATATGTTTGCTGGGGGTTCTTATTACAGAAAGGACATGCAAACACTTTTTGGACTTTATTAGGGTATATGCATTACTAACCCAGTGTAGCGCGCCTTATGATAATACGGTCTCTTGTAGGGTATCATCATTATGGAAGACATATTATCGTCCACATCACATGATCAGTCATGGTTTTGTTAAACGCCTAAACATTAAACAAATATGCATTGACAGATTTCTATGTAATTTTACAAGGTATTTTCTACCCATTTTTTCAGAGTGTTAACATCATGGAGGAACTACTGACTTGCCATTAATTATCATGTAGCATGCTATAAGGCCTAAGTGTTTTTGGCCAATTAAGATTGCTGTGCAAACCAGTGAAGTGTATCCCAAGGTTAAGTATGCACCATTAATACTCCATTCATTTTCATATTAGTGTAAGTTCAGCCGGTCAATCTTACCTTTTTGCTAGCTCATTTTATATTGGATTCTGGTTTACTTAACCACGATTGCTTTTTATTCAAGCAATAAATCATTTTGAATGAAAAGGGGATTCTATTTCTGCTAAAATGGGTTAACCTGCTGACCAGTTCTCGATCAATTTGATGGTAATTCATTTCTAACCCTTTACAGTCTCCATGACCAGTGAATGGTTAATTCTTTCTCATTCAATAAGACCTAAATGTCCTTCAAATGATAGTCTTTATGACCAGTAAATGGTTCACCAGTAGATGGTAAACCCTTTCTCAGTTGAAAGACTTTTTATTCTCATTTTACTTTGAATTATTTTCACACTGGAAAAGTTTCAATTCTTCCATGGTTAACATAACCAGAATCTCCATTAAATCTCATGCAAATTAAGGTTATTTTGACCGGTGATGTTTAGTTTAAACCACTGAACAAAATGCACATTGCATCATTTAATTTTTTACTATATTTATTCCTAATTTTTCAAATGAGCTTCCAAATGGCATTCCCATTTAAAATAGTCTTCCCCTTACTAGTTAGTCACAGTAGTATCTCCAACGAATAGCAGGGTTAGATTCATTTCTCGAATGCATCTTGTATTACTGTAGTCTTTATCTTCTTTGTAGTATAGTGTAATAGTGGATTTGTAATGGCAAAGGTCTCTGGGTCCTTGGTGCTGACAGATAAATTTTTATCTAAAGTTTAGAGGATAAAGGAGGGGTTTGGAAATTCTTAAAGTATGGGCTGTGCGTGACCTCTGTGAACATTTATTGGAAAGTGTATGGTTTTGTGTGTAACAATAAACAAATTATGGAGAAATCTGATGAAAATAATGAAATAGAAATAAAAATAAATCCTACAAATAATATTTTATTGCTCATTTTGACAGCAAACTGTCTTGAAAATGTTGGTTCAAAGTTTATTTGAGTCTTCAGAGCTCTTTTTGAATTCTTTACAATATTAAAACATGGCTGCAATGTTATGGTCACGTTAGTATACTCTGAAAATTTTTAGATATGATTATCCATTGCAATAAATGAAGGATTGATTATTGTAAACAAGCTTCTCTGATTTGCTTAGCATTCTAAGTTACTTCAGACTTTTCATAATCCTATTCATAAACTGTAATGCATTTCTTCCATTTTCATCACTTACCTCACTAAGACATTAGCTCTAATGAGCCTTTGCAAAGTAGACACCCCCCCCCCCCCATAAGTAACACAGCTTTCCAAGGCCCGCATGCTTCGTAGAAGAAATATATCAATGATTTTTGAATGCAGATTTCTCACTAAATATTATGTAGAATCACAAATTTTTAGGGTGTTAAATCATTTCCTATAATGAACAATGAACACATATTTATAAGTAATGTCAGAAATTAATATGCGTTACAAAAGTATTTTTACAATTTTATTGTTTTTACGTGTTTGTTTTGTGTCAATTCTTCGAATCAATCAATCAACTTAATCAGTAATCGCCTAATCAGTCAATCAACCAATCATTAATCACTTAATCAGTCAATGAACCAATCAGTAATCACCTAATCAATCAAGCGATTTATCAAGCGATTAATCAAGCTTTCATCTAATCATTTAATCATTCAATCATTCGCTTGATCATACGAAACTCAAAGATCAATTTCTACCATTAAAAAATCTTCTTCTTCAAATTTTTCTTTCATATTATATTCATAACTTCCCGTTCATTCATTTATTCATTTATTGTTGCCTTCATTTCTTAAGCTTGTTCTTTACTACCTTCTCTACAGTTCATTCATTCGTTCATTTATTCATACTTGCAATCAAACCATAGCAGTACTTTTATTAAATCCAAAGGTTTGAAACAAACAAGAAAGCCAATATTATAATCAATCAGACTTTATGAAGCGTGGGAAAAATGTTTTAAAATTATAAAACTTCTTAGGCATAAAAAAGGCTGTTAGTTGATGCTTGCAAACATATTAACGAATTGCATATGCAGACTTAACCCCCTGTCGGTGCGCGTTCGTTTACTTGAAGGTCAGTTCCTTGGGTGGTATCTAAATCGACATGCTAGATTTGATGGATTTTAATAACCAATAATCCAGGATAAATGATTATCAATAAACCATAATCCTAAGGACATGGTTATTGATAATCTGTAATCCAATAAGCGTTGTTATTGATAAACCATAATCCTTAGGACATAGTTATTGATAATCTGTAATCCAAGAAGCGTTGTTATTGATAAACCATAATCCTAAGGACATAGTTATTGATAATCTGTAATCCAATAAGCGTTGTTATTGACAAACCATAATCTTAAGGACATGGTTATTGATAATCTGTAATCCAATAAGCGTTGTTATTGATAAACCATAATCCTAAGGACATGGTTATTGATAATCTATAACCCAATAACATTGTTATTGATAACCCATAATCCTAAGGACATGGTTATTGATAATCTGTAATCCAATAACATTGTTATTGATAAACCATAATCTTAAGGACATGGTTATTGATAATCTGTAATCCAGGAGGCATTGTTATTTATAATATATGATCCTAGATGCATTGTTGTAGATAATCCGTAAACCAAGAGACAAGATCCAGTAACCAAATAGTTTGGCATTTATTGTTACAATATGCACCGTCCCTTTCAATAGTGAATCATAGCTCAAAGGGGGGTTGCATAATTATACTTTCTGATATTAATATATAAAAATCACAAGCCAGCAGATACCCCTTTTGGTGACATCCAATCATAAGCAACCCCCCGTGCATCAATCCCTCGGGTTTCATCTTCAACTAGTTTTCTTGTCATCATTATAACGCCGACAACTCCGACCATGACGGCGATGAGACCACAACCGACCGCCAGTATCAAATCCTTCACTTGTTGACCTTTGCGACCACGAGTGAGCTTCAAGGTCTAAACAAAGAAAACAAAAGTTTAAAAAATAGTTTTAAATCAACAAAATTACTGAGATATTTGTTAATAGTTCGAGTCATGTCCTGGCAACATTGAAGCTTTCTCTTTTGGTTCTGTCTACATAACTTCTAATTTTATCATTTTTATTGTAACCTTATTTCAATTCGATTTTAATATCTAGCTATACACATATATATATATAAACATATATTTATATATAAATATATATATAAAACATTCACAAAGTCTACCACATAGAAATTTTTAAATATTCATGTGACATTCCTCAAAGCATGAAAACTTCGTATAAAAGCGATTAAAGTTATGGAGTGAAATTCGTGTTCATCTCCTCAATAAAACAAAGTTTTCGCCCAGATCGAGCATCCATAAATTAATTAAAAATATTTACCTCAGCATTCGTTATAACTCCATCATCATCATCATCATCATCATCTTCAAAGCTAAATGGATTTTCTTCAACAAACTCAGCCTCTAACTCGTCACTTATGGCTGGTTCACCTTCATTTGAGGATTCTAGATCTTGTAAAAATATAAAATATAAATGTAAATAAAAATAAAAATTTGAATAAATTAATCTTCAATGTAACTACTTCTCTTCTATTAGTTGGTTCGTTTATACATGTCTTCAATTTAATCAATAAATCCAACCATTTTATCCTTATATAATTATAAATTTTGCTTATTAGCATACTTTCATTTATTTATTCATTTATTCACTCATTCACTCACTCATTCTTTCATTAATTCACACAGTCATTCACTTATTAATTAATTAATTTATTCATTTATTAAATCAATACCCTTTTCCTTCATTCTTTTATATGGTCATTCCTCATTATACAGTTCATTTGTTTTTTCCATTAATCATTCACCGAAATCTATTTTTTATTGTTTCTTTTCCATCATTTATTCAACCATCCATTTATTAGCTCATCAGTTCATTTGTTCATATATCCATTCCTTTTTTAATAAATCAAACCAGTTAAAATTAAGTGCAAAAATTTCCGCAAATATCAGCTTACATTTTGGTGTAAATTTTCTTGCAACGTATGCGACCAGGGTATCCATATTTCCATTTTTATTTATCTTTGGCGCACATGACTCCAAACTTTCACACAGCACAGAGTAACACTCCTTATTAACCATAAACGCTAGATCACACCCTCCAATTCGACAGCATTGTGAAACACATTGCCTCATATTTGATATTGACTTGTTTGCTTTTAAGAAACGGCCAGCATTTCTTCCGTCGGTCAGCGTGATGTTTTTATCAATTTTACTCTCTTTGCAATTAACTCTACCAAAAGGCTCAGCTATATCTAGACATGAACCTAAAAGAAAAATTGTCGAAAATTTGAGAGGAAAATAAGCTGAGAGTTTGTAAAGCTGCTATTAAAATGCTCGAGAAGATGTGCTTTTTAATAAGTTATCACGGATATAATATAATGAAAATATTTTTGGAACGAGGAAGAGAAGAATAGTTACAGAGGAAGAATACTCATTAAAGTTCCCATGCTCAAAAAACTTTTGGTACATACCACTGTTGTATGACATTATAACTAATAAGATTCCAATAATGTGTAGCATTGTGAATTCTTGGTGAAGAATCTATCATCTTATGCACATTTGAATGTCATGAGCCTAAAGGCGACAAAAATTTTGTTAGGTAAATACTTCAAGGTTAAATGAAAGAAAAATTTCACCAACCAGGACTACAAAACGTATTTTATATTTATTGTTTTAATTTTTTCACTTTTTGCATAGAGTAAATTTTACATAACTTTGTTCTTTTAAAAGCTTTATATCATGTTCATTCATCAGCAGAATTTTTTTAACATGCTTCATTGTTTAAAAAACTCAAAAATCATTTGTAAATATTATAATTTTATACATAGATCACCGAAAAATATTATTTTTAGAAAGTAAACTTGTGAGAACTTGAGTTTAAAGCAGTTAAAAAATGAACTTAAACGATTCTACTTAAAGAACGGTTTATAATTGTGTGAGTTGCAAGTTACAAAACTTGAATTAAAAATTCTATGTGTTATTTATTTTCCACAATATTTGTTATATAATAGGATAATATTTCTACGTTATCATTATTAAAATATATACAATTTCCAACTTAATGGGTAACCTATAATCTTTTTTAGTTATATTCTATGTTGCTAGACTTTCGCAGCATTTTTACATCAATAAATCAATCCTTACCTCAACATTTCCATGTCTTTTTTTATTTCCAATATTTTTGTGCCAATCCCGCCATTATGGATAATTTTAAATTAATGAAACTCATTGACCTGGACACGGTTGAGTGAGCAGCGCTAATGTAAAATGTGCAAACATGTCACGGTCGATTGAGCATCAATGCAAAATCGCGATTTAGTCGCGAACAAAATGAAAGGAGCCAGCGCTGATGCATGAGGGATTCCACCCTAAGTGTTTTGATTGTTTTGTCTTTTATTAGCTAAAGACAACTTTGGCTGGAGCAAAAATGCTGCAGACTTTCCAACATCAATGAATGAAAAACCTCTCGCTTTGATTCGTGCTAAATTAGGGTAGGCTTTGCGCCAGTTAGATCCACTTTGCGCGACCTAGCGCACCTTAGCGCAACTTGCAACAAGGTGCGACTTAGCGAGTAGTGTAATGTAGCTTATCGTAACTTGATGCCTAATATA
The DNA here is from genome assembly GCA_964019065.1 of Catostylus mosaicus. Lineage (NCBI taxonomy): Eukaryota > Metazoa > Cnidaria > Scyphozoa > Rhizostomeae > Catostylidae > Catostylus > Catostylus mosaicus. Next base: position 6,500,556 of record OZ025199.1, read on the forward strand.
CACGACACTTAATTATTTTTCAATGTGTATTTGCAGAGGCAGGAAAAAATTACAGTCACACGGTCACTTGCTGGAGGAAGGTCCACAAAAATAATAGAAAATCCTATGACACCCAAGCCAAGCCTATTTTCTATTGTCTAGTGATGAAGGTTTGCCCTTAGGTATATTTTTGTCCGGAGGAAGGTTGAAACTTTCCTAGACTTTGGTGATTCGATGGTTACAAGTATAACAGCCTATCAAGAACTCTTTTTGATTTCTATTAAACTTTGAGATTTTGGATCTATACCCATTCAAATGGCTCAAAACCAGATTAGTTTTCATCCTTTTTAATTCGACCCCGCGTTAGTTTTCATTTAATCTGAAGTGGTTTTGAAAGGATATGTTTTTATCTAAGGGTTCAAACAGCATGTCGAATATATATGACTCAAACCCTCTTGTTACAAGACGAATCGTTTCAATTAGGCCAAAGAAATTAGGCCTTTTTGTCAACTTTCAATTAATTTCCAAGCAATGCTAGCGTACAGTTTTATTTCATTTGCCGTTGTTTTCAAAGAGGGTGATTTTTTAAGGTTTGCTTCTCAAGTTTCAGCTAGGCCAAACCAACTTCCTTTCTCGCTTTCCTACCATTTCTTCGCATCATCTCTCTCATATGTCTCATTTTTCTCTCATTTGGCCTAACTGAAACTCACGAGTGTCACTTTCGAAGGCTGTTTTGCCACTAGAACTTGTTCAATCAAAATTTCCTCCTAATATGCAAGCAACTTTTTCAAAAACTCGTTATAAAATTCAGCCGCTTTGTCGACGAGCGTCCGTGCTCTGTTAACACCAGTAACTTTTGGCTTTCTGAGCACAAATATCGCGTAAGGTCAGCATACCTGCGTATTTGATCTCTTCTAGAGCTTTGATTGAATTTCGGAATTACTAATGAAGGAAAATTACGTCAAAGAAAATATGGTGAATGTATAAAGAAATATAAAGGTTTGTTTGTCTATTGTAATATAACATATGAACAAATAAATAACCTACAGTTTAATACTATATTATAGAGATATTTAGGGATATTTCGCATAGCATCTGCCTCGTTTTTCCTCGTAAATGTTGAAGAATTTTCCGCCAATACCAGCAAACCGTAGTTTGTTGTTTTAGGAAATTCGTTATCTAGCCTAGGCCAATTTTTTGTATATACTTTATAATGAATACTTTTAAAATATTTTCTTTTATTCTCAATGCAACGTGAAGCCACTTAAATGCCAAAAACTTCCACTAAATACCCTATTTTGCTGTGCCATGAAAGTCGGGATTGATTAACTTCAATTCCTTAGGCAATATGAAATATTTCAAAGATTCGTTTATTGTTTTCGGATTCGTTGGTATTTGACATTCACCAACATTTGTAAAGTTGTCACAGATCTTCATAAAGTGATTTCTCGCTAAACGAAAACATGAAATATGAAAACGTAGTTATAAATATACGTTTTCAAACTCGTCACCTTAGGCATATCTTATCTAGCTTTGGTTTTAATTTGCATTGAAATCAAACAACTAAAAATATAGGCCAATAAAATATCGGTTGAAAAAAATGATTAATACGCACAAAAATGAAGGTTTTTGAGAATTTGTTGAGAGTTCTTTATTATCTAGGAAATGCTGAATAAAACTTTGTAATTATCATTTTTATATTTTTGTCATTTATATTTATTTCAATTGCAATTTCTCCTCTTTACTTTAATAAATGTTAATCATTATATTATTCAGTTTGAAGTTATCAACATCATTAACAAGATATGAATTATTTTAAATATTACGTTTCAGAATTGTAATAATTTCTCTCCTTTGTATTTCCAATTTTGTTATCTGTTAAATAAGCCTATGAAATATACGTTTTTTACACTTTTTTTACCTTAAATTATTTCTTAAATTATCATAAAAGAATCTTTCTATTTTAGATTTAATGTTCATGAATGGATATAATATTTAAACAAGAAAAATGAACAGGAATCATCATGAAACTTATCATTCAAACGAGTTTTCTACTTTTTGTTTTCATCTTATTAATACCATCACCAACCAAAGGTTTGTATTATCTAATCTAATTTTATAATAGATTCTTATATGCCTATCATTTTGAATTACCCAGCCATTTTTTCCTTTAATCCATATCAGATAAAAAAGTAAAATATCTCCCAAACGTTCCTAAACATTCTCCTGAGTTTTAATTATTTTTTTTGGCGGGGGTCAGGACCTAATGCAAATGGGTTGCCTTTTCAGCAACATAGGTGCTGTTATCAATAAGGGCCCTGTTATAAACATATATAATCGTAGAAAAAATCAAACTTTAAACTGATTTACTTACAATTAACAGCCTTGAAACCAAGTTTTTGTCTGAGCAGATATTTTGCCAATTTAAACAAAAAAAGTCAAACATGAATAATGTTATTTCCAAAAAGATCCAACACCCTCCCCCCTCCCTCAAAAAATACCGTTTCCAAAGATTCAGTTTTGCCACATCTTGATTTATTTTCCATTAGGTGACTTAGGTACAAAATTCGTGGAGTTTTGGCGTTATGTAACCAACGGTGACACCTTAACAAGACATAAGCGAATCACAGACCTTGAAAGCGAGGATAATGCGCCGTCACAGCTACATGTCAACCACGTCTCACAGAGAAGCACAGAAAATGAATTTCACGAGGCAAAGGTACAAATTGTATTACTGAATTTGATTAGTCACTTTCAAAGTGACCATAGTAACAACGATATGGATGATCAATAATGATTGGCTGTTCTAGAGGGGACAACAATAGTTCGAAAGGGGAATACCCGTGTAAATCAACCACTCAAGGAAGTATCCCTTTGAGATCAACCAATCATTTTTCATACCAGGATTCTGGTGCTGGGGGGAGATGCCATATAACACGAATCTGGGAGCTAATGAGTATTGAGTAAAGGACAATGAGGCAAAAATAGCCAAATTTTAATGGATACCACCAATGATTTTCGCGATCCTTGCAGAAGTAAAAAAGGAAAACCATTTGATTCAATTATTATTTGAAGGAGCATTTGGTCCAAGGACCTTCTGCGAGAATTGGTTATTTCTCACAAGGGTGAGACTAATCCCTCCATTATCTGGATACACCTGCTTCGAAATGTTGATAAAGATTCTTCGCACTAACATTTTTAATTCGTTTACCCCCTTGCAATCTGAGCAAACGCCTTTGATGTTAATGTACAGCTGTATAAGCCCCGGGGGTGAAACTGTTCTGTAATATTCGCTCCAAAATAAAATTTCCTATCGTAAATATTTGAAAATTTCTTCCCAGGTATTATTACCAAACATTGTGACCCTGTCTTCAAATGCTGTTCCTAATGATGCGAGTGATTCTGGTGATCACGATGATCAAAGTGAATCAGGAATCAATCGCTCTGAACAAGAAGTAGAAGACCAATCAGTGGTTGCTGATACCTCAGGTACTCCGTTTGAAATATTTTGGCATGATTATTGATTGATAATGATTATTGGTTGATCATGATCTTTGATTGATTATGATTATGATTGATTATGGTTATGATTATGAATATGATTATGATTTGCAAGCTAAAGTGAAAGCGTAACTTTTCTCTATACGCCATGAGACATCGAATTACTATAAGAAGGTGAATAGAAATGTTTTTCCTGCCAAAAATCGAGAACTCCACGAGAATGGAATGCTGAATGTGATTGGCTAATAATATTGACCAATCAGCGCTGTCTCAGCCATTGATTAGCTAAAGAATCCACTTGAAAAGACAAAGCTATTCGTTAAAAAAAATCGAGATTATGTTTTTGATGTAAATAAGTTCCTTCACCCTGGATTATGGGAAAAGATGAACTTGTTATCTGAACTTTTTCAACACCATAATCGCTATATGTTTGAGCACTTATATTCTATCTTCCCAGTTGAAGACTGCCCCCTGGGCAAGCGTAAAAACCCTTGTTAAATGCCATTTATTCTGAGAAAGCTAGGGCGTTTGGCTATGATGATTCAATTTATTTTCTTGTTTTTTAACAACTGCAACTACAATAGATGAATTTTTCATTGCAGATGCCACGTGGCCTAGAGGTCGCTACGGACTTCCGCAAACAATCAATGGTTGTCCTGTTTCCAAGAATTTCATTTGGAAAAGAGGTTATAGATACCATGATACCGAGGATGATGGGACTGAAAATCAGCATTCTGATAATTTCCATCTTGCGAGCAATTTCACCGAAGATGGAATTCGTCACGAATTTTGCATCAAAGATTCTGACGTTGGTGAAAATGAGTAAGTATCAATTTATAATTATTAGTTAATTATTTTTTATCTTTTGATATCCTTAATTCTTTAATAATTCTTTTATTTATATGTTATTGGGAGTTACAGAAATATACATTCTATGGTTAAAAATTCTCCATGGCCCTGAGAGCCCTTATGGTAAATAAACTAGGAAACACCCCTGGGAAAAAATTGCTCCTTGGAGTATTTTCATTTTGTTTCTGGCTGCAAAAATGAAGATGGAGAATCAGTTTTAATGTCAAGATTTTGTTATGCTTCAAACACAATTTGATCTGCAACATTTTGTAGCATTATTTCTGCGCCTACTGTAAATAAATGAATTATTTCTATTCTATCTATATTTCAAAGTTTATTCTAGTTTCTAAAAAGGCCGTTTTGTCATCTGCTATTTGTTTCTCTCTGGTCACTTAGGCCCTCTCTACTCGTCACCATTTACTGTCATTAAAATTTCCTTAAACGATGCAAGATGGGAGCAAATATTTATAAATCACAGCACTATTACTCATTGCCTCTTATTATTAAAAAAAATTGTTTTTTTGTAGCTGGCCTGCTGGAAAATACTGCGTTTACAAGAAAGGCCCAAAATGTCCCTCATCAATGGAAGAAGGTTTTGTGATTTGGGACGATGAAAACACAGATAATCAGAACGAGGTTGGAGGAAATGTCCCTGAAGGATTGTACTCCGACGATACAAAAATCTATTTTTGTTGCAAAACGGATGGATTTGTTGATCGACCGATTCACTTACCAATTGAAAGTGACTTTCTTTTGTTTGCATATCATTCGACCAAATGTCAGAAGGTATGTTTTTGTCGGGCAAATGTCGGACAGATGTCGGACAGATGTCAGGCAGATGTCACTATTCTGTCGTTTTTGTGACATTTTTCAAAGTTGCTGTATTTTTCGAAATTGAAAGTTCTGCTATGGCTAAGACTTAGTTTGCTGTCTTAGCGCTCTAGGTCCATGTCAACTGTGCCTGTGTTAACAAACAAACAAACAAACAAAAATAATTAAACCGACAAATTAACTTACAAACAAACAAACAAAAACAATCAAAAATAAATAAACAAACAAATAAATAGACAAACAAACAAACACACAAAAAACAAACAAGAACAAACAAGCTACAGCAAACGAAACAAACAAACAAACAAACAAACAAGCAAAAATAATCAAAAATAAATAAACAAACAAACAAATAGACTAACAAACAAACAAACAAACAAAAACAAACAAGAGCAAGCAAATATTCACTGATGATAATTTGAAATTTATCTTCGTAGGTCTGCGACATGAAATCTTCCAGCGAGTTCTTCAAATTTGATGACGAAGATCATGGGAACATCGACTACGAAGGAGGTGCATATCCCTACGGGATTCACAAAGCACAAAAAGATCATATGTTATTCATGTGTTATTATGAACCAGATAAAAATGGTACGAAAATTTTGAGTTATGGCTGACAAGAAGGGCAGCGGCAAAAGGGGCATTTTCGTATTTGTTCAAATTTGCTATTTCGTCTTCGTTGATTTATACTTACAGTTTGGTCGAGCGACTTAAACTGTGGACCTAGCCTGTGGACTTGAGACAAAAACATGTTGAATTCAGATTTTGAGCCATGGTGTAAAGAATTCTAAATCAATACTACTTCGTAGTATATTACATTATTTTACTTGAAAGTGAAATGGTTGGAATGACAGTGCTTGGGCACTCAAGAAATTTCGTGTTTTGACGATTCGCCAACGTTCAATTTCCTTCAGCTATTAGTCGCTTTTTGATTGGTCTCTCTAGGAATCACCTCAAAGTATCGAAAAGGGGGAATACCACCTTGAGCAGCCATGCATAAAATGATATAAAATTGACCAATCATATTTGACTACCAGTTTTCGGCTAATAGCCACGTGACAGAACAGGAAAACGGACAAGATGACGAAAAACTACAGACGTTAGTTTCCAAACCCAAGACTGCATAAAATTCCAAATTTAAAATATGTTTTTGTGCTTGTAGCTGTCTCAGCAAGAATGAGACTAAATGAACAGGAGGCTCGCAAGTCTCAATATCTTCATGCCGAAAAAGAGGCTGCAGCTGAAGACCAGCAGGCTTTGCGAAAATCAGAGGAGATGATGAAAGCGTTCCTAACTGCAACGGGCGGTGAGGAGGAGGAATCAAACAAAAGTGAAAGAACAAGGACAATAATCAAAACAATAAAGGTATTGTTTTAACACAATGCTATTGTTGTCAATACAATAGTATTGTGGTAAGTTTATTGTTTCTGATTCGATTGTATTGTGAATAGCTTTGTTTTGAAAGATAAGGGATGGTGCGCAAACGATTTTTGTTATGGGGCCAGAACTATCAACTAGCCCCTATTAATCGTACTTTAAAGAATTCAAATCCTGCCTTGAAAGTCGCAAATGATGAAAAAACACTTATGTATTACACCAGATCTCAACTCTAAACTCGCAGATATCCCGCGGTTTAAGTTTTAAATAACCTTCCCGCGTGCCTTACCCAACATAGAGTGTCTATTAATAGCTTCTGTTAGCACTAAAAATACAATAAATCATTCACTATTTTGATTCATTCATTAAATTTTCCGTTATCTTTTAGGTTCCTATGAAGAACAGAAGTTACCCAATTGCAATAATTGTAGGCCTAGTTCTTGGTGGAATTGTTATCAGCACAACGATAATTGTCCTAGCAAAATATATTGTGAATAGACAATATGTGGACCAGTCAAAAATAGTGGAGACGAATTGGACCCAACCTGACACAAGTAACGTGATCGATGTTGAAAGCGATGACGATTTCTCATTGGCTGATTCGGAAAATGGAGAGAACGAACTCGATGATCTAGTGGAGGATCAATTACTTCCGGATTCAGAGCTAAAAAGCGGACTAGAACTAATGTTCCTCAAACAACAGAGACATTATTGGAATCAGAGACAAAATAGAGACAGATCTAAAAGTCATGATATGTAAATAACCGATCTCAGTTTTCTCGGAAGTGATGGAATGGAGAGTTTAGGAATAAATATTAGGACCTAAGCTCCCTTTAAAAGACGTACAGCTGCGCACGAGTGTCAAAGGTTCTCATGCAAGGAGAACATAAGGGTTTAACGGATACCCAAGCCCCCCATTACATTTGTTAGCACCCCAATCACTGGAAATTTGATATAAATCTCCGACTAAGCTAAAGAATTTCAAGTACGCTTTCAAGCTTTTACTTAGGTACAGCAACAGCCAAACTCGCTCTATTAATTTTCTAAGAACAATTGCCTTTAATACCGTACTATGCTAAATGTTAAGGGTTTATCACGTTGCCTTGAATTTAGACCCATCTAGATAACTGCTACGATGCTTTAGTTTCATGGTTCGATCCGGATCTTCTAGTGATAACCTTACATGCATCGCACACCGTGATAGTATGAAATCATTGACTGCAAATTTGACAAATTACTTGCTCTGGGATTCCTCCCACTTTGATTGGCTGATTTCATCGTTGCCATAGAAATAAGCAATAATTTATCAGTTAAATAAAAGGAGATTCCTCTAACAACAGACCAATGCAATAGCTCATACTTTATACCGCCGTGTTACATTATTGAAGGATTTAATAATTTCAGTGTTACTGAGATATGCTAATTTATGAAACAATTATCTTGTTTACCAGTAAGATATCTTAAAATAACGTATACGATATTTATTATTTTATATTTAAGTATAAACACTGAAAATGGATTAAAAATGACGACTTTAACAAGGTTAGATATAATATATAATGTCTTGAAGTGTATTTGTTTCATTTCCAGGCATCACTGAGATCACTAAAAAGGTGTTTTCAACTAAACTTATTTTTATTACCAACTTTTTATTCTGTCCAATTTTGAAATTAGCTACTTTTGGAAAGAGAGAGAAGAGAGAAGATAGTATAGAAGAAACGAGAAAATATGAAGAGAAGATAAGAGAAGAGAAGGGAAGAGAAGAGAAGAGAAGAGAAGGGAAGAGAAGAAAAGAGAAGAGAAAGTAGATGAAAAATCATTCCAACATCTTCAACTGTTACCAGCACATTTAGTTTCGTTTACCAAAGAGGGTTATGTTTCACACCCTCGTGACAAGAATACCCGCGTATATAAGGAATTTGTTTGTACAGGTAACGCATTCCTTTGAACTTGTAGCACAGTCAGATTATTCAACCACTTGAACCTAGGCAAAAACAATTCATTGGAAGGTAAACTGAGCTGTAGATGTACAAAGATCTTTAAAGACGTTTGCCGTTTTGAATGCAGATACATCCGCGGTAAGTCATGTTTTAACCTAAATTAATATATTGTGCGACAAAGAAAATGACATAGAATACGAGGCAAACAATTGAAAGAATATAATGTCTAGAAATGTCTCATTCAGTGTAGCAAGGCTATATGGTCTGCCAATTAAATCAAAGTAGATGATCATTCTAAGGTCTTGCAAGATTACTAAAGGGGTTGGTTTTTACAAATGAATAAAGGGGGAGAATATTTTAAAATCAACTCGTTTTTAAAGTTTTTAAACAAACAGGTAAAATATAAATAGAATCAAATAATTTATTTATTTTATAAGTGTTTACTTTCTTTGACCTAATATAAATAGACTTGAATTATTTATTTATTTATCTTTATAAGTGTTTACCACTTCTTTGGCCTATATTGTATGATTAAGGAGGGCCTCTTGAAATCAAGTTCTCGATTTAGAACTGTTTTTTCTGCTGGCGAAAAATTCGGAATTGAAATGAAATCGAAGGATTAGTCTACTCTGTTTTCAATTCGCTGAAAATGCTATTTACAATTAACTTCAGTAACAATGCTTAACTGCAAGGAATGTATCAAAGAGACCAATAAATGAAAATAATATATGTGTTTTAACTGATATCAAACCCTGTTCTAATTTTCTTTAAAGCCACATCCAGTCCTTAGCAACCCTTTATATAGAGTCAATGTTGCCGTGAAGAGTCCAATGTAATGGAGGCGGAGAAGGAATTTATCACTAAATCTTTAATCAGCTTTTTATATTCATTTCATTTCGAATTGCCTCTAATCTTTATTATTATATTTACGATGAAGAAAGATTTTTCTTATCTTTACGAGAAGTTAGTCAACATTGTTGATAATGGGTGAGGATTAAGACAGGGGCAACATTAGTGAATTGCTCATTTTATTTAATAGTTATTAAGACTTTCATATTAGTTTGGACGAGAAATTTTCCTTGTCCATTAATGATTTTGAGAAGGACATTCCGACACCCGTTTAATAAACTCTTCATAATATTTGCAAATTCTCGAATATAATATTTTTCTTGTCACCCACGGATCGCTTGCTGTAAGATACTAGGGGCTACAATGTTTTTTTTAGAACTGTTGGCCAGAATAGGGTAAAAAGATTTTAGGCAGAACAATTTGATCGAACTTTTACCAATTTTAAGTGTTTCTCTTTCAGGCAATGAATTTTGTATTATTTCATCTTTTAATCTTCTACCTGGTTGTTTGTGGTTATGGTAGGAGAGATAACCCGAAGGAGAAGCGCTCAGCAGGTTTCCTATTTGTATCATTCTTTCTTTATCTAAAATGTTTATAGTTCACCAGTGACCATGCATCATGAAATATTCCACATTGCAAATAGTTACCTCCATCCCATAGCGATCGTAACTTCCAACCTAAGCCAGGGAAAACCCATATCACGTGACATTTCCCAACACTTTCAAAGGGAAACTTCGAAGCAAGCGTTTTCATTACCATGCCCCCCTATCAAATATGACCAATGAAAGGACATACGGTAGATATCCTAACAGACTACGGGGGACCAATTCTGATACCTTTAAAAAAGGTATCTAATACGGAAAGTTCAAGATGACATTAATGTTACATTTAAGTTGGGAATCGATGAATACTTGATCTATTCTTTTACTCTAATTGATCTAATAAAATCATCTGCAAAACAAGCTTTTCTACTATTCCAGATTTTCCATCATACCAAGAAATCGTGACCAGTAAACCAGAAAATTTCAAAATATCAAGTTCAGAATGCTCGTTTGAAAAGAAGAAAGGTGACTGCCCTGTGAAATATAAATCACAAGGAACTTGCAATTTGAATTCAGTTTTGTCTCAACTTTTTCCGGATGTCAACATTGAAGACAGCACAAACAAATTTATTGTGCCTGCTAAGTTTCAAGTTGCGAGAATTGACATATTTGCTTGTGGAGGAAACCCGAAAACTGGAATGGTGAGGTTTATAGCAAAATCAGTCGAATCTGTGGAGTTGGTACCTCAGAAATTGACCCTCGGGGTGGATACACGATTGTCCCTCTCATGGAATGCCATGCAGAAGTACCAGCCAGAAAAGCTAGAAGTGAGGCTTAAAGGATTTACCTCGATAGGTAAGCTAATTTTTAATCTGAGCAACGTTATCAAATATATTCGGAGAAAATGACGTGTCAAACTCGACCGAGATGAAGCCTATCCCAAGTGGTGATTGATTGTTGCACAATTATTGCTTATGTCTTGTACAAGTATTTTACAATTGTTGAAAAAGGTTTTCAAAAGTATTGCTTATGTGTTGTATATGTGTTGCACGATTGTTGCAGAGTTGTTGCACAAGTATTGCTTATGTGTTGCACAATTGTTGCACAAGCATTGCTTATGTGTTGCATAATTGTTGCACAAGCATTGCTTATGTGTTGCACAATTGTTGCAAAATTGTTGAACAAGTATTGCTGATATGTTGCGCAATTATTGCTTATGTGTTGTTTATGTGTTGCCCAAGTGTTGCATAATTGTTGCAAAATTGTTGCACAAGTGTTACTTATGTGTTGCACAGTGTTGCATTGCATCATTTTGACCTGCTCGCTGTGTTACAGAACTGCCTTAAACTTCAATATTAATTTTAACAGGAAACAACAGGCAAGTTGAGCTCAAAGTTGAAAAAGAAATCGAAAGTTCTGACTACGTTCTTGACTTCAAACTTGCTACTCTCAATGTAAACAACTTCTTAGCAAAGTTTGAAGTTGATGCTTCCCAAATGATCAGCCCAGATTTGAGTTTTGCTAGCAGCAGAATGGGCCTCGCTACTCTGATTATGCAGGAACCAAAAGTTGAAGGACTGTTTGCTCCAGGAGGTGGATTTGAAATCGTTGCAACAGGGACGATCGCTGCACCAGAGCTTCCAGCGGATGCTAATAAATTTTACCTAATTGTGCAAGATTTCAAAGAGGGCAGTTCAGAGTCGGCAAATGAAGGTTATGGCAAACCTATCGCTGCTGTTTTTGCTCTTTATAAAAGTAAGTATTAACGACACATATTGGAAGAATTCTTTACTTTAATATTGATGTGTTTATGATGAGGCAGTCCTATCAAGAGCCAGCTATGGCCCTTGGGCTATGAACGGCTGCATGGGACTTTAGGCAGGTGAAAGGGTGCAAGGCAACAGGAGACTCTAGTTCCACTAAAGTATCATTCAGTTACCCCCGTCTGAATCAACTAACGACTGAATCGAATGTCGAAATCCATTGAAATTAGAACTTGCATCAGCAAAACGTTTTTGCGGACCTTTCTGGTGACCAGGACCCCGCGGATTTTTGCCGGCTTCCATCCCCCCCTTTCTCGACGATGCTGGTTATAGGCTGTAGGGAGTTCATTTCACAGGACTTCGTCTATTGTTTTCGTTTTCAATAAGGTCAAATCTTTACCTGTGTCCTAGCATTTATGTTTTGTTTTTTTTGGAACACAGATGAAAAAGTGCAAGACGCAATTGCATCGTTAACAGGCATTAAGATACCAAGTATTGCTGCTGTCCATAATGTGAATGAAGCGGCAATAACAGTTTCAACGAAGCAAATTTTCAATATCAATTCCAAAACATTGCGAAATCTAGCTGAAAAATATGTTCCGATCGAAGGAATAGATCTGATCTCAAAAGGACTTACTGTCATGCATTTCACACCAAATAAAAATGCGGATATCAAGAATAAAGATCAACAAGTAATTGTTTTTATTGATTTGAGTAATCACTGTGAATCATCATCATCATCATCATCACCATCATCATCATCATCATCATCATCATCATCTTCATCACCATCACCATCATCATCATCATCATCATCATCATCTTCATCACCATCACCATCATCATCATTATCATCATCAACATCATCATCATCATCATCATCATCATCATCATCATCATCATCATCATCACCATCATCATTATCAATATCATTATCATTATCAATATCATCATCATCATCATCATCATCATCACCATCACCATCATCATCATCATTATCATCATTATCATCATCATCATCAATATCATCATCATTTTCTTTATTGGGCCTATTTTATTTATTAATTTTCTTTATATTTACCTCAATAAAAAGCCCTATTTAGTCAGCACTCTACACATTCAATTCATTTTCCATCGCCATCTTTAATCTAGATTTACATCTTGTCCTTTTTTCTTCTTTTAGACTGCCGAACGAATTCTCTTCAGGGTTGAAATTGCGAAGGACAAGCTGACCTGGACATCACCTCAACGAATTGAAACTGAGATGGCTCAAATGAGCAACCTTGTATGGTCACGAGAAGAGTGTACACCCACTATAGCTATTCCTATGAAAACTAAAGGAGTGTTTTCTGATATAAGTTACGTTGTGAAAAAGAATCAGATGCAAGTTAGTCTTAATTTGACGGAGAGAGTTCCAGTTTTGATGAACGGACTTGTTAGTTTGCTCAACACAACAATTACATTATACGCTAAGCAGAATGCAAATGGCTGCAATTTGAAGCTTCGAGGAACTGGCAAAGAAACTATTCTCGGTAAGATTTGTATATTTGTTTGTTTCTATGTTTATTTGTATGTATGTTTATTTGATTGTTTGTCTGTTTTTTTGTTTATTTGATTGTTTGTCTGTTTATTTGTTTGTTTATTTCTTTGTTTGTCTCTTTATTTGTTTATTTGTTTATTTGCTTGTTTATTTGTTTGTTTATTTGTTTGTTTATTTGTTTGTTTATTTGTTTGTTTATTTTTTCTTTTTATTAGTAAACCCAGTCTGGGGTTCCGGCAGCTGTCAAGCTGATATTGGCCAGGTTATTAACGTATGTGCCCTCAAGCTTTTTCCTAAGTACCCATCTACCGATATCGAAAGGATAAACGGCTGGGTTGGCCGACTTAGTATTTATGTTTTAAGGGGAAGACATTTATAACTAGTTCTTTCAAGTGAGGGAGTTTAATATTTCTCTAGATCAGCGAATCGACAAATTTTTCTCTGATTGGGACATAAATAGTCATAGCTGTAATTGAGAACGTAGACCATTCCATGTGGGACCTTCATCGGCAGCTAAATTTCAAACTAGCACCCTCAAAATGATGACATACTTATCTGCAAAATACGAATTCAGTTTTCAAATTTCCGAATCATCATTTTTAATCACATTTAGGCTGTAGGATCTTTATGGATAATAGTTATTGTATCGATTGTGTTCGGCATATTTTGGTAAATTTTCTCATCTATTTTCAAAAATTCAATTATGTTTCCTTTCAAAGATGAACTCGTTGAGATAACAGTCAAGCAGAAAAAACACCGAACAACTGTCTCCGCTATGGCTGAAATATTTGACATGCAAACACTGATGAACAGAACACAGGCCAAACCTTTCAGTGAGGGTTACGAAGCAGCTTTTCCCTTTGTTGCAAGATTCCCCTTTCATGACCTGCAATATGAAGCTGTATTTGAGAAAAAGAGAGTCTTGAAGTAAGTTTTATATTTCTACAGTAGTCTTGACATTGTTGAGCTGAAGAAACCCATTGTTGATCCGTTTTCCCTGCGTTTTCCCTGCGTTTTCCCTGCGTTTTCCTTTAGTTTTCCCTGAGTTTTCCCTGCGTTTTCTCTTTTTGAAACAACCTATTTTCGGTTTTAGTGGGGAAGAAATTAATGAAATTATAGTGAAAAACTTAAGCTAGCCAGAGGTTTCAATTTTTTAATGTTTACTGTTATCTACAACTTTCTATTACTATTACTTTCTATTATTTACTACTGTGCAACCTTGTGCAACACTTGCGAAGCACTTGTACAACACTTGTGCAATACTTGCACAACACTTGTGCAACATCTATGCAATACTTCTGCAACACTTATGCAACACTTACTTCCAATTTTGATTCTTGTAAGCATAAGCCAAAACGTTTCCTATATTTATTGATATTACCAACACATTTGTTGGACATAAATAAAATATATTCAATTCATTTTTTTCTTAGATTCAAAGGCTTTGCGCTAATAGATGGAAAACCACGGGTTGAAGTGGTATATTTCATGTTGAACAACCAACCGGAGTTGAAAATTGGTTTCCAATTTGAAAATCAATATTTGTACAAAGTTGTGAGCATGTTTTATGGAGATGATAAATTAAAATCAACTTGGATGAAGTTTAAAAGTATATGTAAGTGTCTCCTCCTGAAGTATTTCTTTTCTGCTACTTGAAGTATTGGTGCAACGTGTGTTTAACTGCCATACTCATCTCCATTTAATGCTGAATGCTAAGCAAGAGAGCATTGTAATGTTACAATGGTTAGTCCATTGGTAGCAACATGTGTTTTGCTGCCATACTCGTCTCCATTTAATGCTGAATGCTAAACAGGAGAGCAGTATAATGTTACAATGGCTAGTACATTGGTAGCACCATGTGTTTAACTGCCATACTCATCTCCATGTTTAGCTACATATTCTAAAATAAGCATTACGTAACTTCGCCATGAACGGAATAGCTGTGTAATGGAATCGCTCCACAACGTTTTCCACGATATTCTTTTTCCATTCAGGTGTTATCGTCAAGAACAAAGAACTTCCCCATCCAGTTTTGTTCGACAGAGGTTGTTTACGCGATGCTGATTCAAGTAAGAACATTTCACATCTTTCATTTCAACTGCATAAGTGCGCTTTTCTAAGAGTCCGTAAGACGCTTGTGTTTTTTAGGACATGTACTAAGAAAATGGGGCTGGAAAACCTCGCTCTCATAGGCCAGATAGATGGAAAAGGAACCCAAAGGTACCCAAAATTAGAAAGAGGGGGGACTTTCATCTTGTTTAGTTTATTTTCTGAGGGTTTAATGTCAAGTTTATGCAACACTAAATCAAAATGACAAAACCAATAGAATCATAGGTTAAATCTGGTCTCTTGTTTTAATTTAATTTTTTTTTAGGCCTTAGTGTTTCTGGAATAGGATTCACAGCCGACCAGCTGATGGTGAAAGGTTGCAACGGGAACAAATGGAAGATGTGCAAGTTTCTTAAAACATATATTGGTGAAGTTATTGATATGAAATATGTTGGCCAAATGTTGCCGAAGAAAGTGAGAATGATCTCACGCAGCAAACAACGTATTGAACTTGGAAAAGGAATTGAATTCTTCGGGGAACAAGTTGTTTCTAAAATTGTTTCAACGAAAGGAGGAGATAAACTCTCATTCGAAGCGAAGGTGCTCCTTACTGGCACTTCAGATAGTTTTCCAGGTGCGTATGATTAATTGATTGAATAATTGATTGATGGATTGATTAGTTGATTGATTGGTTGACTGATTGATTGATTGATTGATTGTTTTATTGATTGATTAATTGATTGATTGATTGATTTATTGATTGATTGATTAGATGATTGATTGATTGATTGATTGATTGATTGATTGATTGATTGATTAGTTGACTGATTGGTTGACTGATTGACTGATTGATTGATTGTTTTATTGATTGATTGATTGATTGATTGATTGATTGATTGATTAATTGACTGATTGATTGATTGACTGATTGATTGATTGATTGATTACTTGCAGATTTCTGTTTATTATCATTACCAATGTACTCTCTCCTTTCCAGGCAGGATCTATGACGATGGAACAAACAAAATCATGTTGAGATTTGAAAGCGGTGGTGACAGCACGTCAGGCATAAATCTATTAAATTTGAACTACGCAAAAATGGACCCTGTACGCTCAATATTCGCTATTCCAATAGACGAACGTGTAAAGCTCATTGGTAGGTATTTTTGTACCTTGATAGCACCATCACTTGTGTGTGTTATACAGTAAGCTTCTCTTGATACCAGCTCTTTCTTGGCTGATTAAATGACTCTATTCCATCAAGAATTATTACCATCATCAATGCTTCGCTATAATAAGCAAGCAAGCATATCATTGGCAAATGTGACTGATATCTTTCTTCGAATGCTTTCTGGGCTCTTTGGCTGGAAGTGTAAGAAATATTTACATAGAAAGATCAATATGGATGATAGCACAGGACGTTAAGAACATATGGCTTGGTTAGAAATAGAACTAAAATACTCCGTGATACCAACATAGGCATACCAAACACGCATTTAAGCCCACTTCTTTTCTGTTCATTATTACTCCCTCCCCCCTTCCCTGCTTTAAACTCAATAGATACATTTCCTAAGATGGCCTCATAGCAAAGCCCAGAACAGTTGTTTACCTTCCTGTATCATTGTATTCTTGTTAACTTTTACTTCATTTTTGTATTTTGTTTTAGTAGGCATTTATTTCATCTAACTTAGCTATATATTTGAACGCCTACTTTACAGAAATTAATAACTTTTTTAAACTTCCATGTTATTTCATATAAAATTTATCATACAATCATACACCTCACTAGTAAAAGGCAGCGTATTATTGGGTTGTCTCTTAAAATACATGGGCTATTTAATTAAAAGTCATTCAAATCCGGGTTGGTCCATTCTTTGTTCCATCTGGAAAAACTGTAGTATAATAATAATAATGATAATTATGATAATCCTCCGGACAAAAACATATCGGAAGGCAAACCTCCCTCACAAAACAAAAGAAAAAGGCATGGCTTCCAGTGTCATAGGAGTTTTTCATGGACCTTCCTCCAGCCAGCAATCTTATGACCGCAATGTCTCCTTGCAAATCTGCGTTATGGCTTTACATAATGCATTGCTTTGATTTCATACTTTTCAGAATTCCAGTCTCGTTTACACGTCGGTTCCGTACAAGATCAACAAATTGAGTTCACCGGACATAGTGCACGACAATACCTGAGCTTCGAAAATGACGAGAAGTTGGTGAGATTTGTTGGCGAAAAACAAAAATTGAAAATAAGCAATCTTTACAAAGCATTTGATATTTCAGAGAAGCAAAAGTTCCTCAAAAAAGCAATGTTTCAGGGTCAAGTTATCGTTGCATATACTTCTCAGGACGAAGGTATGATTTTGTTTCGTTTTTTATGAAAAAGTGGTTAAGAGTGTGGGACAAATGACTCAAGTGTCCCGGTTCGAGTCCCCGCTATTGCCATTGAAATTAATTAAAAAAGATTTTCCTTTCAAAATAGGTGAAAATGCAGAAAGGTACCATGCCAAGAGTATTATTCTGTTTTTGCAATATGTGTGTAGATATGGATTGAGAAACACGTGATAAAGGAGTACTTGATTGATTGGCTGCTTACTATAACCAATCAGCACCCTTTAAGCTGTCTTGGTAAAAAGCAATATTGACTGCATTTAGTATCAACTTTTATTTTCATTTCATTTTCATTCTATTCTTATTTCATTTTCATTCTAATCTTATTTCATTTTTATTTCATTTCATTTTCATATCATTCTCATCTCTTTTCCACTGCATTTTCATTCAATTTTCATTTTCGTTCCATTTTCATTTCATTTTCACAAGATTACCTTTTATCTAAAACATGCACTTCTCAATTTATTAAGATGAAATCCACACACAATTCTTTATGAATTAATTATGTATTGTCGAAATCCAACAAGTTGTTTACTAAAAGTCATTTCACAATATTTTTGCAGTATGGAATGCTACAGATCTCGATCTAAAAGTCAGGAAAGGTCTTCGCTTTCACGGAAAATTGACACTAAAAACAGAGGAGACGTACGAGACTACAATAAAGATATTGGATACAATGCAATTGCAGACTTTTATTCATCTGAATCCTCTAAGATATGGAAAAATGGCGAATACCTCGCAGGGAAAACCAACATTTCAATTTGTCAACCTGGTTTTGCATCAGGGTGACCACAGACCCGAGCTTGGACCAGATCTCATTTGCGAAGGACAATCACAAAAAATGAAAGGGTATTTTTCAAATCGTTATTTATTTCATTTTTGCTTATCTTACCAGTTTTATTTCACGTGGCAAATTCTAGGCAGCAGTGCTGGTTGTATTTCTGTGTTTTTGTAACGACTCTTTAAAGCTATGGCAGTTTCCAATCAATAAAAAAAGAATATGTAGTTTCTTTTGTTATTTGTCAAAGCATTGGCCTCCACATTGCCTAAGAGTGCGGACGAAGAATGGCCAACATTTTCATGATCCTTCTTAGTTATTGGCTTTATACTAGGTGCAAAAATTGTGAAAAATAATGAAAATATTTCATTTTATATTCCTACAACTGCAAAACAAATCGCGCCATTTAGGTATTTTGTACTGGCTTGCCTGATTACAGCGAATATAATCAATTGCTATTAAAATGGAATTTATACAATAGTTATAAAAAAAGACCCATTTGTTTAATTTTTTGGTTAAATCAGGAAAATTTTCCGACCAAATGGCAATTTACGGTCCTTGAGGTGGCGCTCCGCCCACCTCCCCCACAGCTCCATTGGTTTCGTCCTTGCTAGTGAGCACTTTGATAGTTAATGATTTGCTTTGTTTTCTACAAAGCTACGCAGAGACGGTTGGCATGGCTGGAAATTTTACAACTGAAAGTTTGAATAAAAACAATGGAAATTTTGATTATCAAATCAAATTGAAAGGAACTCTTTACAAAGAAGTTGAAAATGCTGAAATTGTACTGACCACCAAGGCAGAAGATCGACCAAGAGATTTTAAATTCAGAGTAAGTTATGCCGTTGTTTATCATATTAATGTATCAGTAAATAAGTTCTTTTTCATTTTAAATAAGTTTCTTTTAAGTTGTGCATAATAAACAATAAGAAATTTTAGAATATCGTTAAATTCGACCGAAAAAATAAAATATCAGAACAACGTTACAAGAGAGAATTTTAGTTTTAATTTTTGCCAAAATCTAGGCCTTGAAGCTTTGAACTTTGAAAATGATCAAGAACGGTGATGAAAAACCAGTTATTCAAAATTTCAAAAACACATCTATAATTGGAAGGATAATTTAAAAACTGTTTCCCAGTTCTATGATAAGATATGATTTTTATGTTTTAGTATGAAGTTGATATCACAAAACAAGGGAAAGAAAATGTGAACAAAAAATTCAGAGACGTGTTAGACTACATCAAAAAACAGGCAAAGAAAGGAAGAGACGCTGCGAAGGAGGTAGTGAATGACGTCAGAGAGGAACTAGATTCATATAAAAAACAACGACAAGGACATTTGAATGAAATGAAATCAGTTGAGGAACAAATTCATAATATAAATAGCGATGTTGATCTGGCTATGATTGATATATCAAGGGATTGCATTGACCAATGCAAGACAGGTTTGTGTCGAATTTGTGTTGATATGATTGATCATGATTAATGATTGATGATTGATGATGATGTTGGTGATGATGATGATGATGATGACGATGATGATGGTGATGATGATGATGATGATGATGATGATGATGGTGATGATGATGATGATGATGATGATGATGATGATGATGATGATGATGATGATGATGGTGATGATGATGATGATGATGATGATGATGATGATGATGATGATGATGATGATGATGATGATGATGACGATGATGATCCTTTCTTTTTCCAGTTCCGATGCCTGGAATTGAATGGAAGCAAAAATGCCTGGAAGGTTCTGGTGGCCAGTATAACATGAAATGTCTGAAGTGGAGTGAAAATAAAGAGAAAGTTGTCAATGTCATTTGTTTATTGAAATGCGAAGCAAAGAAAATGGCAGCTGCGGGGGAGGCTGCTGCAAGCTTAGAAGAAATTCGAGTAGGTTACTTAATTTATCTCAAAACGTAAATTGATTAATTATTATTTAAGTATTTTATATAATTTTTATATTAGAATTTATTTTATTCTTATTTAAAATTTTTAGAATTAGTGCTAGGAATTTATTATAGGCTGTCAAAAAATAATTTTTATCAGATAAATAAATGCAAGTGAGAAGAAGTGAAACTGAATCTACTAGATCTGTAACAAAAAGATTAATAAAAATAATTTTAACAACTTGTTAAAATTTTTCAACCCTTGTTCAGTAAATCTTTCTAAGATTGATCCCAAATATTCATTATATTCCAGATTTTAGTGAACAGATATCGAGAGCAGAAGGTCTTGTCTGAGAACATCGGAAAACTCCACGACTTAGTTCAGCAAGGTTTTGACATAGCAAAGAGTGCGAAGAAACTGGTTTTCAGTAAAACAGACATAAAAGAAGAAGTTGATGGCTTGCTTGCAGTGACTGGAGATCTTGTGTCAATAAATGTTTTGAAAGTAGACACAGATTTAGAGAGCATTTCTCCACCTTGCCCCCCTTTCCAGTTAGATTTCACTCTCAAAACCACACGCATTACAACGCACAATGGCGTCTACCCTATCTGCTTTAATGGAGAGTTTTACAACAATGTTGGCTTACGTATCATGAGAATTAAATACCCTGCTATTGATGAAATGTACAAAGCCCTTGAGGAAGCAGAGCTCCGATATGCTCGTGTACATGCTATAAAGAAAAGCTTGGATAGAGTACAGGAAGACATTCGTGCAGCCTCAAAACGAGGCAAGGTGCCATCGCCTCCAGCAGATGACCCTGTCGAGAAAATGTTGGTTAAAATAGCAAAGAGAAGGATTCCCTCATTCACCTTGAAGGGCGATAAGACGATGTTGGGATTTCATCATTACTCGCCGTGGGCTGCAATTAGAAGATCAAATCCATTTGAAGCCGAGCCTGAGAACTTTCACAATGTGAAGCATAATTCGTCAAATTTGAAAGGTAATTATTATATTCAGATAGATTTTGTTTCTATTTTCAGAAATTTTGCCACGAGAGTGAGAGCTTTTTATTCATACAAAGCTATTTTACTGACCAATTTTGTGCAATATCACACTTGAAACCTCCCTTGACAATTTTGTGATACAATATCTCTATGGAAACAATGCGCTTTTTCCAAAAAGAGGCTACGTTGATACATCGAGGCCAGGATTCAATTTGCTGCATCCAATTAAATTCGCTGTCCGAAACGACCAGCGCTTTTACAGCGCATTATCAGCGCTTTAAATTGAATTTAATTCGCCGCGCTCAAAATGCGCTGTATGAACTAGGCTTTACTCATCATAAAATGTTCGTTTTTCTCATCAGCAAAGTCAGCATGTCATCAAACGAAAGAAGTCATTTCTGAATACAAAGACATTTCGGATAATTTGGAACAGCTTTCATCGAATTACGAGCATGGAA
Organism: Catostylus mosaicus; assembly: GCA_964019065.1. NCBI lineage: Eukaryota > Metazoa > Cnidaria > Scyphozoa > Rhizostomeae > Catostylidae > Catostylus > Catostylus mosaicus. The sequence goes on from OZ025199.1 coordinate 6,522,317, forward strand.
AACTATTGTTTAGCAAAAACAAGGCCTCAATTGCGAATGATCTGGCAAATTCTCAATCTGATATTAGCGCACTTTGTAAGAAATTTATGATTGTCATTTAGACCATTGTTCCTTCATTCCTTCGTTCGTTTATCAATTCATTTATTCGTTTATCAATTCATTTATTCGTTTATTTTTTCATCCAAAGCTTTATCTTATCATTTATTCCCTCATTCTTACATTCATTCATTCATTGATTTATTCATTCATTCTTTCACTTACTCATTCATTCATTCGTTCGTTCATTCATTTATTCACTTAATCATTCATTCATTCATTCATTCATTCATTCATTCATTCATTCATTCATTCATTCATTCATTCATTCATTCTCTCGTTCAACTATTCATTAATTTGCTTTTTTCTTTTGTTTATTTGTTTGTCCATCCATCATATTCACGCCTTGCTTTCTTCTTTTCTACCCAACCATTCTTTCAATACATCTTTCATACATCTCTCATTCAATTCTGAATTTTTTAAAAGAGATATACTAAGCACAATATTGCTCATCAAAATATGATAATAATGGTAAATATTCATTTTTGCAGTTAACAAGACTAAATTGTCACATTCCGAGAAAAGAGATATGCTATATTGGTTGCAGTTCACGAAGCAAGGTACAATACTTAAATTCTATTGGCTAATTGTTTTAACCAATCAGTGTAAACAAACCCTTCCTATTCCGTTTTTATATTATATTTGTCTTCAGAACCCATGTGAATTTCTTAACCCATCTATGGTTTGAAGTATTACAATGCCTGTATATTATAATAGCGGTATTAGTCTCTATGAACATTAGATGGTTAATGAAATCAAGTGAATCTTTTAACCCATTTCTGGTCGCAAGGACCGCATTGTCTATATATTTTAATGGTGGTATGGGTCTTCATAACCATTAAATGGATAGTGAAACCTTTAAACCAAATGATGGTCCTAGTGGCGTCAAGAATTTAAACTGAAGCTTTATGCAATCAGTTTTTTTAGGTCCTTCGTCCATTTTTCTTATCTTTAAATTTCTCAGTTTTTTTGTATATTTTTAAGGAATGAACGAATATCTGCACACATTTATGGAGCACCTCACCAAGCAAAATAAACGGAGTTTGTCGTTTTTGAGAAGTGAACTTCTATCATTTTATGGCATGGAAAATTTTGTTGATCATCTCAAAGAAGTTGGAAGCAAAGCAATCGCCAGGTCAAATATCAACAGAACGAAGCGAGACAAACAAATAGCGGACATAACAGAAATTGGCAAGGTAATCGGATATTTATCGAACATAATAATCATGATCTTCCCAGACACCAAACTACAATGCCTGCTAGAAGTATTGGGATACCATGCAATTTTTCTCAATGCACTTCCATCCCATCCCCCCTTTTACAATTTTATAGTGTGACTATAAAATAAATAAAAATGGAATTATGAGTTGGAATAAAGAATTACAGGTCTTAGGACATGTTTATTTTTCCTCAAAATTGTTAAAGGGGGAAGGAGGAGGGACTGTCTACTTAAAAAAGACAATAAAACGGAAAATATAAATATGCAGCGAATGTAAATCTACTGTTCCAACCACGTTTAGCGACCGTTGTAGATCTCCTGCAGAATTAATTGTCAAGGGCTTAAAAAATAATTGAAAATGGAGGGTTGGTCCGTGATAAATTGTCTGTCAAAAAATTGATAAGTATTAGTCATGACACACAAATCCAAAATGGCAAAAATTTTAAAGATAAGTGAAATTCTTTTTTCATGTATTTATAAGCATCATTGCATTTCAAATTAGTTTTTATACTAAAATCTCTATTTTAGGGCCTTCACAAGGTACTCTTCAGTGCTTTGACATTGGACGATGCGAATGCTGCTATCACCAAACTGAATGGTGACATTGAGAGTCTCTACAAGTCGACAGATTCGTGTTATTAACATGACACTTGATAATATCAAATAAAAATACTATTAAAGCAGTAAAAGACTAAAAGAGAAACGATTCTAACTAGATTAATTGAAAGATTCTTCTCTGAAATAAATGAATTTAAAAACAAGATATTGCTATGAATCTACATGAGTTTTAATCCTTTCATATAAATCTTAACAGCAGAAAGCACGATAACTTCTTGTGTGAATGCAGCACCTCCAGATTGGAAAGTATGTTTTTTGCACGCGAAAGATATTTTCCCCATCGAATTTGTGCGCTTGGAAATGCCAACACGTCCACAGCGCCTCCGCAGAGATAATGAGATTTTTGTATGTACCTTCGCCCTTGAAAAGTCTATTCTTGAATATCTGCGCGCTTAACTGGCAGTTGCGCGCGCGGCAGTTTGCTCACGCGCGGCAGATCTTCCGCTCGCAGTACATACCTTCCAGTCTGGCAGCACTTGATACTTGTATACCATGAAGTTGCGTCTAACGCGGGTCTAGCTCCTTCGTTGAGGACCAGTTAAAAAAGTTTGTTTACAGTTCCTTCGTCGAGATTTTAAGATCTCTCATGTATGAATGCCTATAGGTCTGGTAGTTGATTAACATGTTTATCAATATGCAAAAAGTATAGCAGGTTGCAGCTGACCTTTTCAGCTAAAGTTAACAAATACAGTCGATTCCTAACTCAAGTCTTTTTTTTACTTTTTGCAAAAACATTTATATAAAAATTACTCGAGATCCTGTTCGTTGTAAATCAATAAATCAAAACTAAATAAATCAATTCCTGTATTTCTGGCCTTCCAATTTGAAAGCAAGTTAGTGCTACATAAAATTTTTTAAAGCATATTCAAATAATTGAACATTTTTAATTAAGTAATTTGTCCCTTGAAAATAATAATAATAATATTAATAATAATAATAATATGTATATTTATAGTGGGTAGCCTATAATAATTTATCTACGAAGAGGAAAGTTCTTTACAATAGGGCCCACTGTTTCCCTTTTCTTAGAAATGCAGATGTATTTAGAAATATTAATGTTTAAAAGATGAATCAAGCCTAAACGATTTGGTAAAAATTTTATTTCTAAAAGAATTTCATTGTATTCTAAAACAGTAAAACTGTTCATTTTTTGTTAGGAATTTTTTAGAAAGTTTTAGCGCTGAAATCCTGCCATAGCCAAGACAGTTGGCAGTGCGGAAAACTATTATTACTAAGAAAGGTTGAGTGGTGAGGATTTAAAAATATCTGCCATCACGACGACTCTAAAAAGTTGTAAATTTGCGAGTCTTTTACAAAACAAAGAATAAATATAGAATATAAAGATGAAACCAATATAAATCAACTTATTAAGTTTAAAAATGAGTTATTATATTTTTACAACTATTAAGAGCCTAAATGTTCGTTTAACGCACAACATTATCGTGTTTCTTGTATGTTTTTGTGCATCGATAGGCCAGTCTACTTCTGGTATATGCGGGTACTTCAATCTTTTGGTCTGGTTGCCCGGTGACTCGGCACTTTGTTTTAAACAAACTTGAACCGTGCAAGGAACCAACAGTTTTGTCTGCGATTGTCCGCGGCAAACGGTGTCAGATGTTTGGTAATTGGACACCTTTAATACAAGGTACTGATTTTCTTCTTTTTAAATAAAATATGTTTATAAATTTCATACACAATTGACAGCTGATGTTTTAATACTTTGATGAACAAATTAAATATAAGATTTTTATTATGATCAACAATATTTGTCACGAAACTTCAAAGAATCATTGAATAGTGACAGAGCTATAATTTTCTTAACCTTTTCCTTAAAAAAAGATAAATTAAATATTGCAAGTATCATTTTGTTGAGAAATCTACATTCCGTATAAAAAAGAATAGTATGTGACGATAATATTGCTTTGAATAAATTGATACTTGAATATATATTTAAATTTATATGACATGATATTCTATTATATTGTTGTCAACGGGAAAAATAATTTGTTAAATGATGCTGAGAAATATTTATAGCAGTATATATTTTTTTAGTGATATATTTATATACATATTAAATCAATTAAGCAATGGCTGACATGGAGTATAATTACTAACCATAAGGGTGTTACTCATTTGTTAATTTTTAGCCTCGACATTCGAAGCCAAATGACCAGTATATATATGTATATAATTAATGAAGATTACTGTTAACCGGTCTGCTAAAAACAGCGCTCCATACCCTAGAAGCAGAGCTATACTAAATTCAATGACTGAAAGCGACGGTTTAAGTTGTTACCTTACGTTGCGTTGCGTTGCATTACGTTACGTTACGTTACGTTACGTTACGTTACGTTACGTTACGTTACGTTACTTTACGATTTATCCAATTCCCTCTCTTTATTCTAGACAATGGTTTCTCGATTTTCCTTCCTTTGTTGCTGGTTCCTGTTTGTTTATTGTTCGGGAGCGTCAACTAACCAAGGAACCAAGCGATCTGCAGGTAAAGTTTTTTAAACTTCACAGATTTGAGAATCTGATCGGAATAAAACACCCGTTGGCTTTTGTTATGGTATTCACAAGTTTGGTTAGAACCTTAAAAGACTAGCACCCAAATTTAGTCCCCAACTTGTTCGAAGCAGATTTGTTTAATATGTGTTCTGAAAAGATGAAATATTGAAAATGTTAATTTCAAAGGATTCTTTTTGATAGACTTTTAACTTGTCAATTAAACCAGAAAAATCTTGTCATTTTATGTTTAAAGAAATTTCATCTTACTTTTGAAAATCCAATTTCGTTGTTAAAATTCCATCGGACTGTTATTTACAGAAAAATTTCATGTAACTTTGAAAATTTATTTTGGTTGCAAAAATATTCATGTGACGTTTAAAAAGTTATTTTTTTGCAAAAACTTTTTGTTCGATAAAATTTCAAATGACTGTCGAAAGTTAAATTTTGTTGCGAAAAAATCTGAAGAAGCCATATTTCTCAAAATTCCCTAGAAAACATTTTTCACCTCTGAAAGTTTATCTAATAGTTTAACACGTTTCCTACCTATTCATAAACATTCTATTTATGTTCTTTTTTCTTAGACTTCCCCACTTTTCAAGAAATTCTTATCAGTAGGCCCGAAAGTTTCAAAATATCTGGAGCAGAATGCACTTTCAACAAAGACAAAGATGGCTGCCCAAAAACATACAAAGCCGAAGGCACTTGCCACCTAAGTTCTGTGTCTTCTCAACTTTTTCCGGATGTAAACATTGAAGACAGCACAAACAAATTTATTGTGCCTGCGAAATTCCAAGTTGGGAGGATGGAAATATTTGCTTGTGAGGGAGACGCGAAAAATGGGATGGTGAGTTTTGTGGCCAGATCGGTCGAGTCTGTGGAGTTAGTGCCTCAGCAGTTGACACTTGGAGCTGAAACACGTCTTAAGTTGTCATGGAACACTTTGGAAACGTTCAACCCTGAGAAACTAGAAGTTAAGCTCAAAGGATTTACATCAATAGGTAAGCATGCTTTCTTGCTTAACTTCGATGGATACAACGAATTGTACGAAAGGCAGATTCAAGCACTAGAAAGACAAGGATATTGAACGTACGTGGGAATGAATGAATGAATGAATAAAAGAACAAATGAATGAATGAATTAATTAATTAATTAACTAATTAATTAATTACAAACGAACAAACGAACAAACGAACGAAAGAACTAGCGAACGAACAAATAGATGCATGAATGAATAAATAGTGAAATAAATGATTATTTGATTAGATAAAAGTAAATGAATAAATCGATAAATAAATAGATAAAAATTTAAACTTTCTCTCTTTTTTCAGGAAGCGAAACACGAGTTGAACTCGAGGTAGAAAAGGCAACTGATGGTGCCGACTACATTCTTGACTTCAAACTTGCCACTCTCAATGTCAACAACTTCTTAGCAAAGTTTGAAGTTGATGCTTCCCAAATGATCAGCCCAGATTTGAGTTTTGCTAGCAGCAGAATGGGCCTAGCTACTCTGGTTTTGCAAGAACCAAAAATTGATGGACTGTATTCCCCTGGAGGTGGATTTGAAATCGTTGCAACAGGGACAATCACTGCACCAGAACTTCCAGCTGATGCCAATAAATTTTACCTAATTGTGCAAGATTTTAAACAAGGCAGCTCAGATTCAGCCAACGGAGGTTACGGAAAGCCTATCGCTGCTGTTTTTGCGCTCTATAAGAGTACGTATAACGACAATTTTCCTTACTTTCCTTTCATTTTACATCTTGCTCTTTTTAAGGTTTCATTTCCTCTATGGTTTTCAATTTTCATTTTATCCTCTGATTTCTCTTGCTTCCTTTTAATATCTCATCGTCAAATTTCTCTGAACTTTGCAGATTTAATTCTCTAAAGTTTTCATTTACAAATTTCCTTCCAAAATATCATGTAGGTCCTGCATCATTTCTCTTAATTTCTCTTTCAGATCTCTCATGTCTCTGCATCTAGTTTTCCTATTTTGCTGTAAAACACCCTTTGCGAAAACAACTTCAGTTAAATGTTTGCCATGTAAATCGTTAGCTAAGTCCCTCACTTGGCACCATTTTTGCTACAATCAATCTCCAGTGTAACAGTTCACGGCTTTTCGGACACCGTTTCTCCGTTATTAGATATCTTCAAATAAAACTCATTAAACGAGCAAAGTTATTGGACATCTTAGGATATATCCCTTTTAGTTAGTTAAAGGTATCAACGTCTTGTAAAACTTTGAATCTCAAAAGTCGATGGTTTTATCCACAGATGAACGCGTGCGAAATGCAATCAGTTCCCTGACGCGTTTGAATGTGCCAGGGCTCGCCATGTTCAGAGGTACCAATGAGGTAGCCATTACAGTCGCCACAAAACAACTGTTTAACATTAATTCAAGAAAACTTCGTGAGCTTGCCAATAAATATGTACCAATCGAAGGAATGGATATGATCCCAACTGGACTGACTGTCATGCATTATTCACGGAATAGCAACAGCGATATCAAAGATAAAGACAAAAATGTAAGTGATCATTCTGAAACGAAAAATCACTGTTAATGAGGATTGTGAATCATCATCAATCACTTTAATCGTCATCAATGTCATCATCATCATCATCATCATCGTCATCATCATCATTGTCAACATCATCATCATCATCGTCATCATCATCATCATCGTCATCGTCATCATCATCGTCATCATCATCATCATCATCATCATCATCATCATCATCATCATCGTCATCATCATCATCATCGTCATCATCATCATCATCATCATCATCATCATCATCATCATCATCATCATCATCATCATCAATATTGTCATCATCATCGTCATCGTCATCGTCATCGTCATCGTCATTGTCATCATCATCGTCATCGTCATCGTCATTGTCATCGTCATCGTCATCGTCATCGTCATCGTCATCGTCACCAATCAATCAATCAATCAATCAATCAATCAATCAATCAATCAATCAATCAATCAATCAATCAATCAATCAATCAATCAATAAATCAATCAATCAAACAATCAATCAATCAAACAATCAATCAGTCAATCAATCGATCAATCAATCGATCAACCAATCAATCGATCATTCTTTTAGACTGCTGAAAGAGTTCTCTTCCGAGCTGAAGTTACAAAAGAAGGCCTGACCTGGACATCTCCCCAGAGGATTGAGACCCAAATGTCTTCAATGGCAGCTTTTGTTTGGTCGCTCAGAGACTGCCAAGAATCATTGTCCATATCGCCTGGAACAAAAGGTGTTTTTGTTGACATAAAATATGCCAAAACCGAGGATCAGATGGAAGTGAGTTTCAATTTAACAGAAAGGGTGCCAGTTTTGTCCAATGGTCTTGTCAGCTTATTGAACTCGACAATCACGTTGTTTTCACAAGAAAAAACGGAAGATTGCAGTTGGCAGCTGCGTGGTGAGGGTAAAGAAACCATCCTTGGTAAGTGATCAAATTAAAATCAAATCACATATTTAACTTCTTAGAAGAAAAAAAAGTTCTGTTTCATCTAATCCAGGAAGTAGCTTCACTTCCGGAAACAACCAAACGTATGGAAGTAGTTTATTCACGGAAGGGTAGCTTTGTTTACGGATGTTTCCAGAAGAAACTGCATTTAAGGAGGAAGAACTACCAATCACGGAAGTAATCCGTGAAGACGGAAGGAGTTGAGTGTGTGATGATGATGAAAGAGACTTCCTATATTGGTGTAGATAAGACAGAAGTCAGAAGAAGAAGAATGTATCGATGTTTTGTTAACCAGAATGATTGCTTGTCATGCGTATTTACTTTGAACAATGTGGGTGGGAAAATTTAAACTGAGATGCAACCTTGAAGAAAGACGTTATTTGGAATGGATTTGCATCTTCAAATCCTGTTGTTCCTTGCGTTTAATTGCTTAAAAAAGAGGCGTTGATAAAAAGAGATATTAAGGAAAATTTTTGACCTAATTAGAGAAGGACGTCTTGTCATGGTTACTTTGATGAACATTTATATTCTTATTTTAGACGAGCTTGTTGACGTGACCATCTCACAGACGGAACATCGAACATTTGTGAGAGCGGAGGCACAGATTTTTGATATGCAGACGTTGATGAACAGAACACAAGCAAAACCGTTTAATGAACGCTATGAAGAGGCATTTCCTTTCTTGCAGACGCTTCCGTTTCAAGATTTACGTTATGAAGCTACTTTCCAGTTCCACAAAGTTCTTAAGTAAGCTATTTCTATAAATTTTGTCGTTGTTCAAGCTCGTTTAGGTTTTAATTTATTTCACAACTTCATGATTGATTAATAAGGTAAGAGAGTCATTTTTGATAATTATGGAAGCTATTTACAAGGATTTTTTTAATTATCAAAAAAACATTTTCGACAAGATAAAAAATTTCATTTAGGGTTTAGCATTTGACTGTTAAAAAAGGGGCAAAATCTGCAAAAAGAAGGCAAAAAATTACCCTATTCATTTTCATTTTACTTTCACTTTATTTCTCTTCAATACTTTTCATTTTCATTTTGCTATTTGGCTGAATTTACGTTTATTTTCATTTCATTTTTATCTCATTTAATGTTTGTGGAGTAATCTAATATTTTGTTTTCCTACCGTTATTCCTTTTTTGATCCTAACTATATTTTGCAGGTTCAAGGGCTTTGCTTTAGTTGATGGTAAGCCAAACGTTGAGTTAATTTACTATATGATCGAAGGAAAACCACAATTGAAATTGGGATTTCACTTCAGAAGGCAGCACTTGTACAAAGTTGTCAATATGTTTTACAGAGCGGATAAAATCAAATCAACGTGGATAAAATTTGAAAGCATCTGTAAGTTTATTGAGAATTTTTATCATTTTATGAAAACATGTTGGCAATCATGATCGTTTTTTGTTATAACAATCATCATAATCACCGTAATCGTGAAAATCAAAATAGTATCACCATCATCATGATCATCATCGTAATCATTGCGAATCATACTGAATCATTAATCAAAGAGACTCTAAAACATGTGACTGTTGTGTCAATCAAACTGAGATTTTGGTAGGCAAAGACAAAAAGAATGTAGCAGAGCTGTCAATCAATAGTCTCGAATTCTTTTGTCTTTGTCCACCAAGATGTCAATCAAAGTTATATGTTTAAGAGGCTCATTGACGTAGCTAAAATATGATTAATTAGGAAACTTTGATCTTTGCCAGATATTCTCATTCTATTTGATGAATTGTTTTCAAATTTAGGTATAATTGTCAAGAATCAAGAGTTGTCGGTACCCATGCAGTTTGATCGAAAATGCATCGCAAATGCTGATAAAAGTAAGTAAAATTTAAACTTTGTTCTGAGCAGGAATGAAGTTACTGATAAAGTAAAACAGATATTTTATGCAATTAAGATACAAACAAACAAACAAACAAACAATAAAGAATCAACAGACAAACAAACAGCAAGCAAATAAACAAATGGCTGAGATAAACAATAAACAAAACGGAACAATTCAGGAATGAGAGAATCGAATAAAAATGGAAAAATGAAAACTAAATAGCAATCAAAACAAACAATCAATTTACAAGCAAATTAACAAACAAATAAACAAACAAATAGACAAAAAATAGACAAATAAACCAATAAACAGACAAATAAAAATTATCTCTATCTCTGATTCATCTTTTGTTTTTTTCCAAAACAGGTTTCACTACTGCTGGCATTGGATTTTCTGCTGATCAGCTCATAGCAAGCGATTGTGACGGAGAGAAATGGAAAATCTGCAATTTTCTTAAAACTTACATGGGTGATGTGCTGAACATGAATTATGTTGGACAAATGCTACCTGAAAAAATTACAATGATTACTCGTGCATATGCTCGGTTCGATCTCACGACAGGAATGATTTTCTACAAGGACCAAACTGTTTCGAAACTTGATTCAACCAACGGAGGAGATCGACTTTCATTCGAAGCAAATGTTCACCTTACTCGTACTTTCGACATGTTCCCAGGTAAGTATCATCTATTAGTTTATTGATTGGTTGATTGATTGATTGATTGAATGATTGATTGATTGATTGATTGATTGATTGATTGATTGAGTGAGTGAGTGATTGATTGATTGATTGATTGATTGAGTGAGTGAGTGAGTGATTGATTGATTGATTGATTGAGTGAATGATTGATTGATTGATTGATTGATTGAGTGATTGATTGATTGATTGATTGATTGATTGATTGAGTGATTGATTGATTGATTGACTTACTGATTGATTGATTGATTGATTGAGTGAGTGAGTGAGTCATTGATTGATTGGTTCCTTCATTGATTAATTGAGTGAGTGATTGATTGATTGATTGATTGATTGATTAATTGATTGATTGATTGATTGATTGATTGAGTGATCGATTGATTGAGTGAGTGAGTGAGTGAGTGAGTGAGTCATTGATTGATTGGTTCCTTCATTGATTAATTGAGTGAGTGAGTGATTGATTGATTGATTGATTGATTGTTGATTGATTAATTGATTGATTTTGGAATTTAATCTTTTTACAGCAAAGATTTATGACGATGGGAACAATAAGATTATGCTGAAGTTTGCATTTGACCCGAATAGGGCTTCGGCGCGAAATGGAAAAGACCTTTTGGCCGTTAGTTATGCAAGAATGGATCCTGTCAGATCTCATTTTGAACTGCCAGCTACAAGCAAGGTCGAAAAAATAGGTAGCCCATACTATTTACCTTCTAGACTGTCAGTAAAGAGCCAGTAGTTTCTTTTTACACGATAATTGTTTTCTTATTCTTTTAATAAGAAAATTTATTTTCTCACACCTCGAGCAACGTTTCTTGGTAAATTAAGCATTTGTCTCCTTGGGGGCTGTCACTAAGACTGCTTGAAGAAAGAAGATATGCAATCAGCTTACGACTTCTATTGCATTTCAGAATTCCAATCGCCTCTCAAAATTGGATCCGTTGAAGCGAAGCAGGTTAAATTTGGTGGAAACTCAAGTCGACAGTTTTTATGGTACAGCACTATACCTGATGATTTTGACGCGAGAGTCAGATTTGTAGGCGAAAGAGATCGATTGAAATTGAAGAATCTTTTACATGCATTTGATTTGCCTGACACACATAAATTGCTAAAGAATGCTGAGTTTGAAAATCAAGTAGTTGCTGGTTATACATCAATGAATGAAGGTATGATATGATATAATATAAAACGTGATGTAATGTAATGTAATGTATTGTATTGTAATGTAATGTAATGTGTTGTAATGTAATGTAATGCATTGTAATGTATTGTATTGTAATGTATTGTATTGTAATGTAATGCAATGCAATGTAATGCATTGTAATGTATTGTAATGTAATGTAATGTAATGTGATGTAATGAAATGTAATGTAATGTAATGCAATGCATTGTAATGCATTGTAATGTATTGTAATGTAATGTGATGTAATGTAATGTAATGCAATGCAATGTAATGCATTGTAATGTATTGTAATGTAATGTAATGTAATGTGATGTAATGTAATGTAATGCATTGTAATGTATTGTATTGTAATGTAATGTAATGTAATGTGATGTAATGTAATGTAATGCAATGCAATGTAATGCATTGTAATGTATTGTAATGTAATGTAATGTAATGTAATGCGATGTAAGTAATATAACACGATGTCCTTTGATGTCATATAATTCTATGGAATATCATGTAATAAAACCTGATGTAGTGTGACGTGATATTCTAATTATTTTTAGTTTGGGAAGTTCCTGATTTGAACCTTAAAGTTAAAAAAGGTCTTCATTTTTATGGCAAATTGACCTTGAAAACTAAAGAGTCTTATGAATCGACAGTCAATCTTTTGAGCAATATGCAATTACAGACTATCATCCATTTGACACCGTTGCGATATGGCAAAATGGCGAATGACTCGAATGGAAAACCAACGTTTCAATTTGTTAATCTGTTCCTGCATAAGGACAGCGAGAGGCCGGAACTGGGACCAAACCTCATTTGTGAAGGACAAACGCAATACCTTCAAGGGTATGTTATGTTTATGTAACGCTGCAGTTTTGGTATTAAGATTGATTTGTTTCAAAGCGTTAGGCTTAAATGCAAGAGATAGTGAGATTGACTTTTATTCAAGTAATTCCGAATTTCATTGAACTTTAAAAACAATGCTGCCAATGGACTAGCCATTGTAACATTATCCTGCTCTCTTGCTTAGCATTCAGCATTAAATGGAGATGAGTATGGCAGTTTAACACACGGTGCTACCAATGGACTAGCCATTGTAATATCAAATTGTCAACTGCCCCCACACCGTGATTTTGTAGAATCTTTGAGTTGTTCATTGACCACTTCATTGCTTTCTTGCTCAGATATGCTGAAACCGTTGGTTTAGAAGGTGAATTCCGTTCGGACACTTTGAGTAAAGGAGATGATGATTTACAACATCAGATTAGAATGAGAGGAAATCTTTACAAAGAAGTTGAAAATGTTGAAGTTATCCTTACTACTGATGCTGAGGATCGCCCAAAAGATTTCAAATTTCAGGTATTACATTACATTACATAACATTACATTACATTACATTTCATTATATTACATTACATTACATTACATTTCATTACATTACATTACATTTCATTATATTACACCACATTACATTACATTGCATTACATCACATTACATTACATTTCATTATATTACACCACTTACATGACATTACATTACATTGCATTACATTACATTACATTGCATTGCATTACATTACATTACATTACATTACATTACATTACATTACATTACATTGCATTACATTGCATTACATTTCATTCCATTACATTACATTACATTACATCATATAGCAATCTCTTTTATTTTTAGTATCAAGTTGATATCACAGAACAAGCCAAAGCAAATGTCAACAACCACCTTCGGGATGTTTTATCAGACATCAAGAAAGATGCAAAGAAGGGAAGAGACACTGCGCAGGAGATAGTGAATGACGTCAGAGAGCAACTAGATTCGTATAAAGCAAAGCGGGAAAGATATTTGAATGAAATGAAATCAGTTGAAGATCAAATTCATAATATAAATAGTGATGTTGATTTGGCGATGATTGATATATCAACGGATTGCATTGATCAATGTAAAACCGGTCAGTCAAATAACATTTTATTTAATTTTTTTAATTAATATGTAATATCTAACCCTTTTATAGGCCCTTACACATTATAACCATGCAGCATTGAATTGCAATTACCTTTTGCCAACCTATCCGTACGCAAATTGTTCATATGATTGACTAGTAGATAGTAATCATAACATTGGACTTAAATAGACCATTCTAAATTACAAGATTTACTCTTAATGTCTGACAACACAGAAAATGCTACAAAAGAAGTGAATGAGATATATTAACAACTCGCAAGCATGATTTCATTAGCTTACGTACATAATATCAGTTCGTCTCTAATTTTCTGCACCTAAATGCCCCCTGGCTCGGGTAAACTGCACCCAACTTTTCCGCATGCATTCATATAGTTTCACAATGTTGACAATCTCTAGAAGGATACAGGCTGATTCCATATCATTTTAAACGTCTGTATTTCAATTTTAGTTGCAATGCCTGGAATTGAATGGAAACAAGAATGTCTTGATGGTGCTGGAGGACAAAGAAACATGAAGTGCATGACGTGGAGTGAAAGTAAAGAGAGGGTTGTCAATGTCATTTGTGTATTGAAATGCGAAGCAAAGAAAATGACAGCTGCGGGGGAGGCTGCATCAAGCTTAGAAGAAATACGGGTAAGTTTATATTATATTATATTATATTATATTATATTATATTATATTATATTATATTATATTATATTATATTATATTATATTATATTATATTATATTATATTATATTATATTATATTATATTATATTATATTATATTATATTATATTATATTATATTATATTATATTATATTATATTATATTATATTATATTATATTATATTATATTATATTATATTATATTATATTATATTATATTATATTATATTATATTATATTATATTATATTATATTATATTATATTATATTATATTATATTATATTATATTATATTATATTATATTATATTATATTATATTATATTATATTATATTATATTATATTATATTATATTATATTATATTATATTATATTATATTATATTATATTATATTATATTATATTATATTATATTATATTATATTATATTATATTATATTATATTATATTATATTATATCATATTATATTTTATTATATTATATTATATTATATTATATTACAGCTTCTGGTAAACAGGTATCGGGAGCAGAAAGTCTTCTCTCAGAACATTGGAAAAATAACTGAGCTTATTGAGCAAGGGTATGAAATTGCAAACAGTGCTAAAGAATTGGTTGATAGTAAAACAGACATAAAAGAAGAAGTTGATGGCTTGCTTGCAGTGACTGGAGATCTTGTGACAATAAATATGTTGAAAGTAGACACAGATTTAGAGAGCATCTCTCCTCCTTGTCCTCCTTTCCAACTGGATTTCACACTTAAAACTGCACGCACAACAACCCATAATGGCGTCTTCCCTATCTGCTTCAACGGAGAGTTTTACAAGAATGTTGGTCTACGCATTATACGAGTTAGATACCCTGCTATTGATGCAATGTACAAAGCCCTTGAGGAAGCAGAGCTCCGTTATGCTCGTATAGGTGCCATCAAGAAAAGCTTGCAAAGGGTGCAGGAAGATGTTCGTAAGGAGTCAAAACGAGGCAAAGTTTCATCGCCTCCAGAAGATGACCCTGTTGAGGGCATGTTGACTAAGATTGCAAAAAGGAGAATCCCTACCTTTACCCTGAAAGGCGATAAGACGATGTTGGGATTTCATCATTACTCGCCGTGGGCTACAATTAAAAGATCCAATCCGTTTGACTTGTTATCTGAGCCCTCGTATCATAGGAAATATGATAGATCCAACCTCCATGGTATGGCATTTTATTCTTTAAATTGCAATCAAACTTTAAGGTAAAAGGTCTGGCAAAACCCTTAAAAAATGTTGCCATTCTCATTTGATGCCCAAAATGCGAGTAATTTAATATTATAATGGCTAGTTCATTGGTAGCATCCTGTGTTTAACTGCCACACTCATCTCCATTTAATGCTGAATGCTACATAAGAGAGCAGTTTAATGTTATAATGGGTTATGGCTAGTCAATTAATGCTGAGTAGGAGAGCAGAAAGAAATTACATTTCAACACATTGTCCTGTCTAGACATTAAAGCCTACAGCTGAAATTAATACATGTTTAAAGAAATCAAACCAGTTTCTCAATTGGTAAAATAAATATTTTTTGTTTACCGATAGGCAAATCGGCATGTCATCAAACGAAGGAAATCATCTCCCAATACAAACATATTACTGAAAATTTGGAGCACCTTTCATCCAACTACAACCATGGAAAAAATCTGTTTGGGAAAAGCAAAACTTCGATAATGAAAGATCTTGAAAACTCACATTCCGAGATCCGCCAACTAAGTAAGTACTATTTGTTTTTATTTTTTTATTTTTCTGCGAACTCTTTTCTAATTGCTTTTGTGATGTATGCTATATTTACCAAAATTTTCTCTTTATTTCTCATGAATAGTATGAAGTTAATGATGATATAGATTAAGGGATAATAAAATATTTTAGACAATATATTTTAATAGTAATAATTAAAGTGATATTTATTTTGATAAACAGTGAACAGAACCAAGTTGTCCCATGCTGAAAGAAGAGACATGATGCATTGGTACCAATTTACGAAACATGGTAACAATATTTTCTATTTAAAAATTATGATTTACCACATTGCAAATAAAAAAATAATCTCTTAAGATGAAGACTTGTTTTCTGGAGTAATTAACAAGCATAATTTATTTGTACCGTCACAGAACCAGGTTGAAACATGAATTAAGTTTTTATATTTATTTCCCTTTTTTTCAGGCATGAATGATTATTTGCAAACTTTTTCAAACCGACTTGCAAAGCAAAATAAACGGAGTTTGACATATTTGAGAAATGAATTGTCATCGTTTTATGGAACGGAGAATTTCGTTGATCATCTTAGAGAAGTTGGAAGCAATGCAATTAGCAGGTCGACAATCAGCGGAGCGAAACGAAGCAAGCAAATTAACACCTTGGCTGATGTTGGCAAGGTAATAATGAGCCTAAACTAAATTAATCTAAATTGTAATGCCATGTTTTGTTTTATTTTGACTAAAAATGATTCTAACAAAAGGCAACGGCTTTCCAAGATGTTTCCAAGAAGGGGATCTACCAGTCCCATATCAAAGACCAGGATAGAGAGAAGAATATAAGAAATAAAAGGGTTTGATGATCCGCAAATAAATCGAAAAATTTTGAGGAATTGGTCAAACTAGCGTGGGAATCGAACCCAGGATCGTTGTGGTGTGATCATGAATTATTTACCGTTGAGATGAAGACAATCACTATGGAAACAGTCATCTTTATGCAAAGAAAAATGATGTAGGTTCGATTTGTAAGTTAATCACACCACTTGGTCCAAAATTCTCTAGCATTTCTATGATTTCTCAATGTTTTCAAGTCGATATTATTCTAAAATGACTAACTTCATTTAATTCAGGAGCTCAAGCGAGTTCTCTTCAATGAAATGACACTCGACCATGCTGGAGCAGCAATCCAAGGCATCAAAGGTGACATTGAGAGTCTCTACCAATCGGCAGCAACATGCTACTAACTTAAAATTATACAAAGTAAATTATTTATTAAAAGAAAGTGCAGCATTGTACGAATCTTTTAAGATTTGAATGCTAATGAATTAAAATGATGATTGAATATTCCGAAATGTCACAACTTCTTTCTCTTTTCATGTACGTAAAAAAGCAACTGGAACCTAACAATAGATGGCCAATGCTGTTAATCAAGTTTGCCAAAATGGTCACTTTTGTCAGCCTTTATTTTTGGAATAAAAACGGTCCACTTCTTTTTCCAGTCGATTTCAGGCGAAAATGCAAAACTATAGCCTTAATTTTTGGCCACAAATGATCACTTTTTTCACCCTAATTTTTTGGCATAAAATTGTTCCAGTTTTAGTTCCGGTCAATTTCAGGCAGAAATGCAAGGCTATAGCCTTACTTTTTGGCCAAAAATGATCACTTTTTTCACCCTAATTTTTTGGCATAAAATTGTTCCAGTTTTAGTTCCGGTCAATTTCAGGCAGAAATGCAAAACTATAGCCTTAATTTTTGGCCACAAATGATCACTTTTTTCACCCTAATTTTTTGGCATAAAATTGTTCCAGTTTTAGTTCCGGTCAATTTCAGGCAGAAATGCAAGGCTATAGCCTTACTTTTTGGCCAAAAATGATCACTTTTTTCACCCTAATTTTTTGGCATAAAATTGTTCCAGTTTTAGTTCCGGTCAATTTCAGGCAGAAATGCAAAACTATAGCCTTAATTTTTGGCCACAAATGATCACTTTTTTCACCCTAATTTTTTGGCATAAAATTGTTCCAGTTTTAGTTCCGGTCAATTTCAGGCAGAAATGCAAGGCTATAGCCTTACTTTTTGGCCAAAAATGATCACTTTTTTCACCCTAATTTTTTGGCATAAAATTGTTCCAGTTTTAGTTCCGGTCAATTTCAGGCAGAAATGCAAAACTATAGCCTTAATTTTTGGCCACAAATGATCACTTTTTTCACCCTAATTTTTTGGCATAAAATTGTTCCAGTTTTAGTTCCGGTCAATTTCAGGCAGAAATGCAAGGCTATAGCCTTACCTTTTGACCCAAAATGATCACTTTTGTCACCCTAGTTTTGTGGCATAAAAATGGTCCACTTTTATTTCCGGTCAATTTCAGGCAGAAATGCAAGGCTATAGCATTACTTTTTGGCCAAAAATGATCACTTTTGACACCCTAATATTTTGCATATAATGGGTCTACTTTTATTTCCGGTCAATTTCAGGCAAAAATGCAAGGCTATAGCATTACTTTTTGGCCAAAAATGATCACTTTTGACACCCTAGTTTTTTGGCATAAAATTGGTCCACTTTTATTTCGGGTCAATTTCAGGCAAAAATGCAAGGCTATAGCCTTACTTTTTGGCCAAAAATGATCACTTTTGTCACCCTAGATTTTGGCATAAAATTGGACCACTTTTATTTCCGGTCGATTTCAGGTAAAAATGCAAGGCTATAGCTATACATTTTGGCCAAAAATGAAAACTTTTGACACTCTAAATTTATGGCGAAAAAATGGTCCACTTTTATTTTCGGTCAATTTCAGGCAAAAATGCAAGGCTATAGCCTTACTTTTTGGTCAAAAATGATCACTTTTGTCATCCTAGATTTTGGCATAAAATTGGTCCACTTTTATTTACGGTCGATTTCAGGTAAAAATGCAAGGTTATAGCTTTACTTTTTGGCCAAAAATGAAAACTTTTGAAACTCTACATTTACGGCAAAAAAATGGTCCACTTTTATTTCCGGTCAATTTCAGGCAAAAATGGTAGGCTATAGCCTTACTTTTTGGTCAAAAATGATCACTTTTGACACCCTAGTTTTTTGGCATAAAATTGGTCTACTTTTATTTCGGGTCAATTTCAGGCAAAAATGGTAGGCTATAGCCTTACTTTTTGGTCAAAAATGATCACTTTTGACACCCTAGTTTTTTGGCATAAAATTGGTTCACTTTTATTTCGGGTCAATTTCAGGCAAAATTGCAAGGCTATAGCCTTACTTTCTGGCCAAAAATGATCACTTTTGTCATCCTAGATTTTGACATAAAATTGGTCCACTTTTATTTACGGTCGATTTCAGGTAAAAATGCAAGGTTATAGCTTTACTTTTTGGCCAAAAATGAAAACTTTTGAAACTCTACATTTACGGCAAAAAAATGGTCCACTTTTATTTCCGGTCAATTTCAGGCAAAAATGGTAGGCTATAGCCTTACTTTTTGGTCAAAAATGATCACTTTTGACACCCTAGTTTTTTGGCATAAAATTGGTCTACTTTTATTTCCGGTCAATTTCAGGCAAAAATGCAAGGCGATAGCATTACTTTTTGGCAAAAAATTATCACATTTGTCACCCTATTTTTTAACATAAAATTGGTCCACTTATATTTCCGGTCAATTTCAGGCAAAAATGCAAGGCTATAGCCTTACTTTTTGGCCAAAAATGATCACTTTTGACAACTTGGTTTTTTGGCATCAAAATGGTCCACTTTTATTTCCGGTCAATTTCAGGCAAAAATGCAAGGCTATAGCATTACTTTTTGGCAAAAAATTATCACATTTGTCACCCTATTTTTTAACATAAAATTGGTCCACTTATATTTCCGGTCAATTTCAGGCAAAAATGCAAGGCTATAGCTTTACTTTTTGGCCAAAAATGATCACTTTTGACAACTTGGTTTTTTGGCATCAAAATGGTCCACTTTTATTTCCGGTCAATTTCAGGCAAAAATGCAAGGCTATAGCTTTACTTTTTTGCCAAAAATGATCACTTTTGTCACCCTAGTTTTGTGGCATAAAAATGGTCCACTTTTATTTCCGGTCAATTTCAGGCAAAAATGCAAGGCTATAATTGCAAGGCTTTACATTTTGGCCAAAAATGAAAACTTTTGACACTCTAAATTCATGGCGAAAAAATGGTCCACTTTTATTTTCGGTCAATTTCAGGCAAAAATGCAAGGCTATAGCCATACTTTTTGGCCAAAAATGATCACTTTTGACAACTTGGTTTTTTGGCATAAAAATGGTCCACTTTTATTTCCGGTCAATTTCAGGCAAAAATGCAAGGCTATAGCATTACTTTTTGGCCAAAAATGATCACTTTTGTCACCCTAGTTTTGTGGCATAAAATTGGTCCACTTTTATTTCCAGTAAATTTCAGGCAAAAATGCAAGGCTATAGCTTTACTTTTTGGCCAAAAATGATCACTTTTGTCACCCTAGTTTTGTGGCATAAAAATGGTCCACTTTTATTTCCGGTCAATTTCAGGCGAAAATGCAAGGCTATAGCTTTACTTTTTGGCCAAAAATGATCACTTTTGACAACTTGGTTTTTTGGCATAAAAATGGTCCACTTTTATTTCCGGTCAATTTCAGGCAAAAATGCAAGGCTATAGCATTACTTTTTGGCCAAAAATGATCACTTTTGTCACCCTAGTTTTGTGGCATAAAATTGGTCCACTTTTATTTCCGGTCAATTTCAGGCAAAAATGCAAAGCTTTAGCTTTACTTTTTGGCCAAAAATGATCACTTTTGTCACCCTGGTTTTGTGGCATAAAAATCGTCCACTTTTATTTCCGGTCAATTTCAGGCAAAAATGCAAGGCTATACCCTTACTTTTTGGCCAAAAATGAAAACTTTTGACACCCTAAATTTTTGGCATAAAAATGGTCCACTTTTATTTCCAGTCAATTACAGGAAAAAATGCAAGGCTATAGCCTTACTTTTTGGCCAACAATGATCACTTTTGTCATCCTAGTTTTTTTGCATAAAAATGGTCCACTTTTATTTCCGGTCAATTTCAGGCAACAATGCAAGGCTATAGCCTTACTTTTTGGCCAAAAATGATTACTTTTGACACCCTAGTTTTGTGGCATAAAATTGGTCCAGTTTTATTTCCGGTCAATTTCAGGCAAAAATGCAAGGCTATAGCCTTACGTTTTGGCCAAAAACGATCACCTTTGTCACCCTAGTTGTGTCGCATAAAATTGGTCTACTGTTATTTCCGGTCAATTTCAGGGAACAATGCAAGGCTATAGCCTTACTTTTTGGCCAAAAATGATCACTTTTGTCACCCTAGTTTTTTGGCATAAAAATGGTCCACTTTTATTTCCGGTCAATTTCAGGCAAAAATGCAAGGCTATAGCCTTACTTTTTGGCAAAAAATGAACACTTTTGACAACTTGGTTTTTTGGCATAAAAATGGTCCACTTTTATTTCCGGTCAATTTCAGGCATTAATGCAAGGCTATAGCATTACTTTTTGGCCAAAAATGATCACTTTTGTCACCCTAGTTTTTTGGCATAAAAATGGTCCACTTTTATTTCCGGTCAATTTCAGGCAAAAATGCAAGGCTATAGCCTTACCTTTTGGCAAAAAATGAACACTTTTGACACCTTAAATTTTTGGCATAAAAATGGTCCACTTTTATTTCCGGTCAATTTCAGGCAACAATGCAAGGCTATAGCCTTACTTTTTGGCCAAAAATGATCACTTTTGTCACCCTGGTTTTTTTTCATAAAAATGGTCCACTTTTATTTCCGGTCAATTTCAGGCAAAAATGCAAAGCTATAGCCTTACTTTTTGGCAAAAAATGAACACTTTTGACAACTTGGTTTTGTGGCATAAAATTGGTCCACTTTTATTTCCGGTCAATTTCAGGCATTAATACAAGGCTATAGCATTACTTTTTGACCAAAAATGATCACTTTTGTCACCCTAGTTTTCTGGCATAAAATTGGTCCACTTTTATTTCCAGTAAATTTCAGGCAAAAATGCAAGGCTATAGCTTTACTTTTTGGCCAAAAATGATCACTTTTGTCACCCTAGTTTTGTGGCATAAAATTGGTCCAGTTTTATTTCCGGTCAATTTCAGGCAAAAATGCAAGGCTATAGCCTTACGTTTTGGCCAAAAATGATCACCTTTGTCACCCTAGTTGTGTCGCATAAAATTGGTCTACTGTTATTTCCGGTCAATTTCAGGGAACAATGCAAGGCTATAGCCTTACTTTTTGGCCAAAAATGATCACTTTTGTCACCCTAGTTTTTTGGCATAAAAATGGTCCACTTTTATTTCCGGTCAATTTCAGGCAAAAATGCAAGGCTATAGCCTTACTTTTTGGCAAAAAATGAACACTTTTGACAACTTGGTTTTTTGGCATAAAAATGGTCCACTTTTATTTCCGGTCAATTTCAGGCATTAATGCAAGGCTATAGCATTACTTTTTGGCCAAAAATGATCATTTTTGTCACCCTAGTTTTGTGGCATAAAAATCGTCCACTTTTATTTCCGGTCAATTTCAGGCAAAAATTCAAGGCTATACTCTTACTTTTAGGCCAAAAATGAACACTTTTGACACCCTAGTTTTTTGGCATAAAATTGGTCCAGTTTTATTTCCGGTCAATTTCAGGCAAAAATGCAAGGCTATAGCCTTACTTTTTGGCCAAAAATGATCACTTTTGTCACCCTAGTTTTTTGGCATAAAAATGGTCCACTTTTATTTCCGGTCAATTTCAGGCAAAAATGCAAGGCTATAGCCTTACTTTTTGGCAAAAAATGAACACTTTTGACAACTTGGTTTTGTGGCATAAAATTGGTCCACTTTTATTTCCGGTCAATTTCAGGCATTAATACAAGGCTATAGCATTACTTTTTGACCAAAAATGATCACTTTTGTCACCCTAGTTTTCTGGCATAAAATTGGTCCACTTTTATTTCCAGTAAATTTCAGGCAAAAATGCAAGGCTATAGCTTTACTTTTTGGCCAAAAATGATCACTTTTGTCACCCTAGTTTTGTGGCATAAAATTGGTCCAGTTTTATTTCCGGTCAATTTCAGGCAAAAATGCAAGGCTATAGCCTTACGTTTTGGCCAAAAATGATCACCTTTGTCACCCTAGTTGTGTCGCATAAAATTGGTCTACTGTTATTTCCGGTCAATTTCAGGGAACAATGCAAGGCTATAGCCTTACTTTTTGGCCAAAAATGATCACTTTTGTCACCCTAGTTTTTTGGCATAAAAATGGTCCACTTTTATTTCCGGTCAATTTCAGGCAAAAATGCAAGGCTATAGCCTTACTTTTTGGCAAAAAATGAACACTTTTGACAACTTGGTTTTTTGGCATAAAAATGGTCCACTTTTATTTCCGGTCAATTTCAGGCATTAATGCAAGGCTATAGCATTACTTTTTGGCCAAAAATGATCATTTTTGTCACCCTAGTTTTGTGGCATAAAAATCGTCCACTTTTATTTCCGGTCAATTTCAGGCAAAAATTCAAGGCTATACTCTTACTTTTAGGCCAAAAATGAACACTTTTGACACCCTAGTTTTTTGGCATAAAATTGGTCCAGTTTTATTTCCGGTCAATTTCAGGCAAAAATGCAAGGCTATAGCCTTACTTTTTGGCCAAAAATGATCACTTTTGTCACCCTAGTTTTTTGGCATAAAAATGGTCCACTTTTATTTCCGGTCAATTTCAGGCAAAAATGCAAGGCTATAGCCTTACTTTTTGGCAAAAAATGAACACTTTTGACAACTTGGTTTTTTGGCATAAAAATGGTCCACTTTTATTTCCGGTCAATTTCAGGCATTAATGCAAGGCTATAGCATTACTTTTTGGCCAAAAATGATCACTTTTGTCACCCTAGTTTTTTGGCATAAAAGTGGTCCACTTTTATTTCCGGTCAATTTCAGGCAAAAATGAAAGGCTATAGCCTTACCTTTTGACCCAAAATGATCACTTTTGTCACCCTAGTTTTGTGGCATAAAAATGGTCCACTTTTATTTCCGGTCAATTTCAGGCAGAAATGCAAGGCTATAGCATTACTTTTTGGCCAAAAATGATCACTTTTGACACCCTAATATTTTGCATATAATGGGTCTACTTTTATTTCCGGTCAATTTCAGGCAAAAATGCAAGGCTATAGCATTACTTTTTGGCCAAAAATGATCACTTTTGACACCCTAGTTTTTTGGCATAAAATTGGTCCACTTTTATTTCGGGTCAATTTCAGGCAAAAATGCAAGGCTATAGCCTTACTTTTTGGCCAAAAATGATCACTTTTGTCACCCTAGATTTTGGCATAAAATTGGACCACTTTTATTTCCGGTCGATTTCAGGTAAAAATGCAAGGCTATAGCTATACATTTTGGCCAAAAATGAAAACTTTTGACACTCTAAATTTATGGCGAAAAAATGGTCCACTTTTATTTTCGGTCAATTTCAGGCAAAAATGCAAGGCTATAGCCTTACTTTTTGGTCAAAAATGATCACTTTTGTCATCCTAGATTTTGGCATAAAATTGGTCCACTTTTATTTACGGTCGATTTCAGGTAAAAATGCAAGGTTATAGCTTTACTTTTTGGCCAAAAATGAAAACTTTTGAAACTCTACATTTACGGCAAAAAAATGGTCCACTTTTATTTCCGGTCAATTTCAGGCAAAAATGGTAGGCTATAGCCTTACTTTTTGGTCAAAAATAATCACTTTTGACACCCTAGTTTTTTGGCATAAAATTGGTCTACTTTTATTTCGGGTCAATTTCAGGCAAAAATGGTAGGCTATAGCCTTACTTTTTGGTCAAAAATGATCACTTTTGACACCCTAGTTTTTTGGCATAAAATTGGTTCACTTTTATTTCGGGTCAATTTCAGGCAAAATTGCAAGGCTATAGCCTTACTTTCTGGCCAAAAATGATCACTTTTGTCATCCTAGATTTTGACATAAAATTGGTCCACTTTTATTTACGGTCGATTTCAGGTAAAAATGCAAGGTTATAGCTTTACTTTTTGGCCAAAAATGAAAACTTTTGAAACTCTACATTTACGGCAAAAAAATGGTCCACTTTTATTTCCGGTCAATTTCAGGCAAAAATGGTAGGCTATAGCCTTACTTTTTGGTCAAAAATGATCACTTTTGACACCCTAGTTTTTTGGCATAAAATTGGTCTACTTTTATTTCCGGTCAATTTCAGGCAAAAATGCAAGGCGATAGCATTACTTTTTGGCAAAAAATTATCACATTTGTCACCCTATTTTTTAACATAAAATTGGTCCACTTATATTTCCGGTCAATTTCAGGCAAAAATGCAAGGCTATAGCCTTACTTTTTGGCCAAAAATGATCACTTTTGACAACTTGGTTTTTTGGCATCAAAATGGTCCACTTTTATTTCCGGTCAATTTCAGGCAAAAATGCAAGGCTATAGCTTTACTTTTTGGCCAAAAATGATCACTTTTGTCACCCTAGTTTTGTGGCATAAAAATGGTCCACTTTTATTTCCGGTCAATTTCAGGCAAAAATGCAAGGCTATAATTGCAAGGCTTTACATTTTGGCCAAAAATGAAAACTTTTGACACTCTAAATTCATGGCGAAAAAATGGTCCACTTTTATTTTCGGTCAATTTCAGGCAAAAATGCAAGGCTATAGCCATACTTTTTGGCCAAAAATGATCACTTTTGACAACTTGGTTTTTTGGCATAAAAATGGTCCACTTTTATTTCCGGTCAATTTCAGGCAAAAATGCAAGGCTATAGCATTACTTTTTGGCCAAAAATGATCACTTTTGTCACCCTAGTTTTGTGGCATAAAATTGGTCCACTTTTATTTCCAGTAAATTTCAGGCAAAAATGCAAGGCTATAGCTTTACTTTTTGGCCAAAAATGATCACTTTTGTCACCCTAGTTTTGTGGCATAAAAATGGTCCACTTTTATTTCCGGTCAATTTCAGGCGAAAATGCAAGGCTATAGCTTTACTTTTTGGCCAAAAATGATCACTTTTGACAACTTGGTTTTTTGGCATAAAAATGGTCCACTTTTATTTCCGGTCAATTTCAGGCAAAAATGCAAGGCTATAGCATTACTTTTTGGCCAAAAATGATCACTTTTGTCACCCTAGTTTTGTGGCATAAAATTGGTCCACTTTTATTTCCGGTCAATTTCAGGCAAAAATGCAAAGCTTTAGCTTTACTTTTTGGCCAAAAATGATCACTTTTGTCACCCTGGTTTTGTGGCATAAAAATCGTCCACTTTTATTTCCGGTCAATTTCAGGCAAAAATGCAAGGCTATACCCTTACTTTTTGGCCAAAAATGAAAACTTTTGACACCCTAAATTTTTGGCATAAAAATGGTCCACTTTTATTTCCAGTCAATTACAGGAAAAAATGCAAGGCTATAGCCTTACTTTTTGGCCAACAATGATCACTTTTGTCATCCTAGTTTTTTTGCATAAAAATGGTCCACTTTTATTTCCGGTCAATTTCAGGCAACAATGCAAGGCTATAGCCTTACTTTTTGGCCAAAAATGATTACTTTTGACACCCTAGTTTTGTGGCATAAAATTGGTCCAGTTTTATTTCCGGTCAATTTCAGGCAAAAATGCAAGGCTATAGCCTTACGTTTTGGCCAAAAACGATCACCTTTGTCACCCTAGTTGTGTCGCATAAAATTGGTCTACTGTTATTTCCGGTCAATTTCAGGGAACAATGCAAGGCTATAGCCTTACTTTTTGGCCAAAAATGATCACTTTTGTCACCCTAGTTTTTTGGCATAAAAATGGTCCACTTTTATTTCCGGTCAATTTCAGGCAAAAATGCAAGGCTATAGCCTTACTTTTTGGCAAAAAATGAACACTTTTGACAACTTGGTTTTTTGGCATAAAAATGGTCCACTTTTATTTCCGGTCAATTTCAGGCATTAATGCAAGGCTATAGCATTACTTTTTGGCCAAAAATGATCACTTTTGTCACCCTAGTTTTTTGGCATAAAAATGGTCCACTTTTATTTCCGGTCAATTTCAGGCAAAAATGCAAGGCTATAGCCTTACTTTTTGGCAAAAAATGAACACTTTTGACACCTTAAATTTTTGGCATAAAAATGGTCCACTTTTATTTCCGGTCAATTTCAGGCAACAATGCAAGGCTATAGCCTTACTTTTTGGCCAAAAATGATCACTTTTGTCACCCTAGTTTTTTTTCATAAAATTGGTCCACTTTTATTTCCGGTCAATTTCAGGCAAAAATGCAAGGCCATAGCCTTACTTTTTGGCTAAAAATGATCACTTTTGTCACCCTAAATTTTTGGCATAAAAATGGTCCACTTTTATTTCCGGTCAATTTCAGGCAAAAATGCAAGGCTATAGCCTTACTTTTTGGCCAAAAATGAACACTTTTGACATCCTAATTTTTAGCATAAAATTGGTCCACTTTTATTTCCGGTCAATTTGAGGCAAAAATGCAAGGCTATAGCATTACTTTTTGGCCAAACATGATCACTTTTGTCACCCTAGTTTTTTGCATAAGAATGGTCCACTTTTATCTCCGGTCAATTTCAGGCAAAAATGCAAGGCTATAGCCTTACTTTTTGGCCAAAAATGATCACTTTTGACACCCTCGTTGTTTGGCATAAAATTGGTCCACTTTTATTTCCGGTCAATTTCAGGCAAAAATGCAAGGCCATAGCCTTACTTTTTGGCCAAAAATGATCACTTTTGACACCCTAGTTGTTTGGCATAAAATTGGTCCACTTTTATTTCCGGTCAATTTCAGGCAAAAATGCAAGGCCATAGCCTTACTTTTTAGCTAAAAATGATCACTTTTGACACCCTAAATTTTTTGCATAAAAATGGTCCACTTTTATTTCCGGTCAATTTCAGGCAAAAATGCAAGGCTATAGCCTTACTTTTTGGCCAAAAATGATCACTTTTGACACCTTAAATTTTTGGCATAAAAATGGTCCACTTTTATTTCCGGTCAATTTCAGGCAAAAATGCAAGGCTATAGCCTTACTTTTTGGCCAAAAATGATCACTTTTGTCACCCTAGTTTTTTGGCATAAAAATGGTCCATTTTTATTTCCGGTCAATTTCAGGCAAAAATGCAAGGCTATAGCCTTACTTTTTGGCAAAAAATGAACACTTTTGACACCTTAAATTTTTGGCATAAAAATGGTCCAATTTTATTTCCGGTCAATTTCAGGCAAAAATGCAAGGCTATAGCCTTACTTTTTGGCCAAAAATGATCACTTTTGTCACCCTAGTTTTTTTTCATAAAAATGGTCCACTTTTATTTCCGGTCAATTTCAGGCAAAAATGCAAGGCTATAGCCTTACTTTTTGGCCAAAAATGATCACTTTTGTCACCCTAGTTTTTTGGCATAAAAATGGTCCACTTTTATTTCCGGTCAATTTCAGGCAAAAATGCAAGGCTATAGCCTTACTTTTTGGCCAAAAATGATCACTTTTGTCACCCTAGTTGTTTGGCATAAAATTGGTCCACTTTTATTTCCGGTCAATTTCAGGCAAAAATGCAAGGCCATAGCCTTACTTTTTGGCTAAAAATGATCACTTTTGTCACCCTAAATTTTTGGCATAAAAATGGTCCACTTTTATTTCCGGTCAATTTCAGGCAAAAATGCAAGGCTATAGCCTTACTTTTTGGCCAAAAATGAACACTTTTGACATCCTAATTTTTAGCATAAAATTGGTCCACTTTTATTTCCGGTCAATTTGAGGCAAAAATGCAAGGCTATAGCATTACTTTTTGGCCAAACATGATCACTTTTGTCACCCTAGTTTTTTGCATAAGAATGGTCCACTTTTATCTCCGGTCAATTTCAGGCAAAAATGCAAGGCTATAGCCTTACTTTTTGGCCAAAAATGATCACTTTTGACACCCTCGTTTTTTGGCATAAAATTGGTCCACTTTTATTTCCGGTCAATTTCAGGCAAAAATGCAAGGCCATAGCCTTACTTTTTGGCCAAAAATGATCACTTTTGACACCCTAGTTGTTTGGCATAAAATTGGTCCACTTTTATTTCCGGTCAATTTCAGGCAAAAATGCAAGGCCATAGCCTTACTTTTTGGCTAAAAATGATCACTTCTGACACCCTAAATTTTTTGCATAAAAATGGTCCACTTTTATTTCCGGTCAATTTCAGGCAACAATGCAAGGCTATAGCCTTACTTTTTGGCCAAAAATGATCACTTTTGTCACCCTAGTTTTGTGGCATAAAAATGGTCCACTTTTATTTCCGGTCAATTTCAGGCAAAAATGCAAGGCTATAATTGCAAGGCTTTACATTTTGGCCAAAAATGAAAACTTTTGACACTCTAAATTCATGGCGAAAAAATGGTCCACTTTTATTTTCGGTCAATTTCAGGCAAAAATGCAAGGCTATAGCCATACTTTTTGGCCAAAAATGATCACTTTTGACAACTTGGTTTTTTGGCATAAAAATGGTCCACTTTTATTTCCGGTCAATTTCAGGCAAAAATGCAAGGCTATAGCCTTACTTTTTGGCCAAAAATGATCACTTTTGTCACCCTAGTTGTTTGGCATAAAATTGGTCCACTTTTATTTCCGGTCAATTTCAGGCAAAAATGCAAGGCCATAGCCTTACTTTTTGGCTAAAAATGATCACTTTTGTCACCCTAAATTTTTGGCATAAAAATGGTCCACTTTTATTTCCGGTCAATTTCAGGCAAAAATGCAAGGCTATAGCCTTACTTTTTGGCCAAAAATGAACACTTTTGACATCCTAATTTTTAGCATAAAATTGGTCCACTTTTATTTCCGGTCAATTTGAGGCAAAAATGCAAGGCTATAGCATTACTTTTTGGCCAAACATGATCACTTTTGTCACCCTAGTTTTTTGCATAAGAATGGTCCACTTTTATCTCCGGTCAATTTCAGGCAAAAATGCAAGGCTATAGCCTTACTTTTTGGCCAAAAATGATCACTTTTGACACCCTCGTTTTTTGGCATAAAATTGGTCCACTTTTATTTCCGGTCAATTTCAGGCAAAAATGCAAGGCCATAGCCTTACTTTTTGGCCAAAAATGATCACTTTTGACACCCTAGTTGTTTGGCATAAAATTGGTCCACTTTTATTTCCGGTCAATTTCAGGCAAAAATGCAAGGCCATAGCCTTACTTTTTGGCTAAAAATGATCACTTTTGACACCCTAAATTTTTTGCATAAAAATGGTCCACTTTTATTTCCGGTCAATTTCAGGCAAAAATGCAAGGCTATAGCCTTACTTTTTGGCCAAAAATGATCACTTTTGACACCTTAAATTTTTGGCATAAAAATGGTCCACTTTTATTTCCGGTCAATTTCAGGCAAAAATGCAAGGCTATAGCCTTACTTTTTGGCCAAAAATGATCACTTTTGTCACCCTAGTTTTTTGGCATAAAAATGGTCCATTTTTATTTCCGGTCAATTTCAGGCAAAAATGCAAGGCTATAGCCTTACTTTTTGGCAAAAAATGAACACTTTTGACACCTTAAATTTTTGGCATAAAAATGGTCCAATTTTATTTCCGGTCAATTTCAGGCAAAAATGCAAGGCTATAGCCTTACTTTTTGGCCAAAAATGATCACTTTTGTCACCCTAGTTTTTTTTCATAAAAATGGTCCACTTTTATTTCCGGTCAATTTCAGGCAAAAATGCAAGGCTATAGCCTTACTTTTTGGCCAAAAATGAACACTTTTGACATCCTAATTTTTAGCATAAAATTGGTCCACTTTTATTTCCGGTCAATTTGAGGCAAAAATGCAAGGCTATAGCATTACTTTTTGGCCAAACATGATCACTTTTGTCACCCTAGTTTTTTGCATAAGAATGGTCCACTTTTATCTCCGGTCAATTTCAGGCAAAAATGCAAGGCTATAGCCTTACTTTTTGGCCAAAAATGATCACTTTTGACACCCTAAATTTTTGGCATAAAAATGATCCACTTTTATTTCCGGTCAATTTCAGGCAAAAATGCAAGGCTATAGCCTTACTTTTTGGCCAAAAATGATCACTTTTGACACCCTCGTTGTTTGGCATAAAATTGGTCCACTTTTATTTCCGGTCAATTTCAGGCAAAAATGCAAGGCCATAGCCTTACTTTTTGGCTAAAAATGATCACTTTTGTCACCCTAAATTT
Source organism: Catostylus mosaicus (assembly GCA_964019065.1). Classification (NCBI taxonomy): domain Eukaryota; kingdom Metazoa; phylum Cnidaria; class Scyphozoa; order Rhizostomeae; family Catostylidae; genus Catostylus; species Catostylus mosaicus. The sequence continues at coordinate 6,553,475 of OZ025199.1, forward strand.
TTGGCATAAAAATGGTCCACTTTTATTTCCGGTCAATTTCAGGCAAAAATGCAAGGCTATAGCCTTACTTTTTGGCCAAAAATGAACACTTTTGACATCCTAATTTTTAGCATAAAATTGGTCCACTTTTATTTCCGGTCAATTTGAGGCAAAAATGCAAGGCTATAGCATTACTTTTTGGCCAAACATGATCACTTTTGTCACCCTAGTTTTTTGCATAAGAATGGTCCACTTTTATTTCCGGTCAATTTCAGGCAAAAATGCAAGGCTATAGCCTTACTTTTTGGCCAAAAATGATCACTTTTGACACCCTAAATTTTTGGCATAAAAATGATCCACTTTTATTTCCGGTCAATTTCAGGCAAAAATGCAAGGCTATAGCCTTACTTTTTGGCCAAAAATGATCACTTTTGACACCCTAGTTGTTTGGCATAAAATTGGTCCACTTTTATTTCCGGTCAATTTCAGGCAAAAATGCAAGGCCATAGCCTTACTTTTTGGCTAAAAATGATCACTTTTGTCACCCTAAATTTTTGGCATAAAAATGGTCCACTTTTATTTCCGGTCAATTTCAGGCAAAAATGCAAGGCTATAGCCTTACTTTTTTTCCCAAAAATGATCACTTTTGACACCCTAAATTTTTTGCATAAAAATGGTCCACTTTTATTTCCGGTCAATTTCAGGCAAAAATGCAAGGCTATAGCCTTACTTTTTGGCCAAAAATGATCACTTTTGACACCTTAAATTTTTGTCATAAAAATGGTCCACTTTTATTTCCGGTCAATTTCAGGCAAAAATGCAAGGCTATAGCCTTACTTTTTGGCCAAAAATGATCACTTTTGTCACCCTAGTTTTTTGGCATAAAAATGGTCCACTTTTATTTCCGGTCAATTTCAAGCAAAAATGCAAGGCTATAGCCTTACTTTTTGGCAAAAAATGAACACTTTTGGCACCTTAAATTTTTGGCATAAAAGTGGTCCACTTTTATTTCCGGTCAATTTCAGGCAACAATGCAAGGCTATAGCCTTACTTTTTGGCCAAAAATGATCACTTTTGTCACCCTAGTTTTTTTTCATAAAAATGGTCCACTTTTATTTCCGGTCAATTTCAGGCAAAAATGCAAGGCTATAGCCTTACTTTTTGGCCAAAAATGAACACTTTTGAAACCTTAAATTTTTGGCATAAAAATGATCCACTTTTATTTCCGGTCAATTTCAGGCAAAAATGCAAGGCTATAGCCTTACTTTTTGGCCAAAAATGATCACTTTTGTCACCCTAGTTGTTTGGCATAAAATTGGTCCACTTTTATTTCCGGTCAATTTCAGGCAAAAATGCAAGGCCATAGCCTTACTTTTTGGCTAAAAATGATCACTTTTGTCACCCTAAATTTTTGGCATAAAAATGGTCCACTTTTATTTCCGGTCAATTTCAGGCAAAAATGCAAGGCTATAGCCTTACTTTTTTTCCCAAAAATGATCACTTTTGACACCCTAAATTTTTTGCATAAAAATGGTCCACTTTTATTTCCGGTCAATTTCAGGCAAAAATGCAAGGCTATAGCCTTACTTTTTGGCCAAAAATGATCACTTTTGACACCTTAAATTTTTGGCATAAAAATGGTCCACTTTTATTTCCGGTCAATTTCAGGCAAAAATGCAAGGCTATAGCCTTACTTTTTGGCCAAAAATGATCACTTTTGTCACCCTAGTTTTTTGGCATAAAAATGGTCCATTTTTATTTCCGGTCAATTTCAGGCAAAAATGCAAGGCTATAGCCTTACTTTTTGGCAAAAAATGAACACTTTTGACACCTTAAATTTTTGGCATAAAAATGGTCCAATTTTATTTCCGGTCAATTTCAGGCAAAAATGCAAGGCTATAGCCTTACTTTTTGGCCAAAAATGATCACTTTTGTCACCCTAGTTTTTTTTCATAAAAATGGTCCACTTTTATTTCCGGTCAATTTGAGGCAAAAATGCAAGGCTATAGCATTACTTTTTGGCCAAACATGATCACTTTTGTCACCCTAGTTTTTTGCATAAGAATGGTCCACTTTTATCTCCGGTCAATTTCAGGCAAAAATGCAAGGCTATAGCCTTACTTTTTGGCCAAAAATGATCACTTTTGACACCCTAAATTTTTGGCATAAAAATGATCCACTTTTATTTCCGGTCAATTTCAGGCAAAAATGCAAGGCTATAGCCTTACTTTTTGGCCAAAAATGAACACTTTTGAAACCTTAAATTTTTGGCATAAAAATGATCCACTTTTATTTCCGGTCAATTTCAGGCAAAAATGCAAGGCTATAGCCTTACTTTTTGGCCAAAAATGATCACTTTTGTCACCCTAGTTGTTTGGCATAAAATTGGTCCACTTTTATTTCCGGTCAATTTCAGGCAAAAATGCAAGGCCATAGCCTTACTTTTTGGCTAAAAATGATCACTTTTGTCACCCTAAATTTTTGGCATAAAAATGGTCCACTTTTATTTCCGGTCAATTTCAGGCAAAAATGCAAGGCTATAGCCTTACTTTTTTTCCCAAAAATGATCACTTTTGACACCCTAAATTTTTTGCATAAAAATGGTCCACTTTTATTTCCGGTCAATTTCAGGCAAAAATGCAAGGCTATAGCCTTACTTTTTGGCCAAAAATGATCACTTTTGACACCTTAAATTTTTGGCATAAAAATGGTCCACTTTTATTTCCGGTCAATTTCAGGCAAAAATGCAAGGCTATAGCCTTACTTTTTGGCCAAAAATGATCACTTTTGTCACCCTAGTTTTTTGGCATAAAAATGGTCCATTTTTATTTCCGGTCAATTTCAGGCAAAAATGCAAGGCTATAGCCTTACTTTTTGGCAAAAAATGAACACTTTTGACACCTTAAATTTTTGGCATAAAAATGGTCCAATTTTATTTCCGGTCAATTTCAGGCAAAAATGCAAGGCTATAGCCTTACTTTTTGGCCAAAAATGATCACTTTTGTCACCCTAGTTTTTTTTCATAAAAATGGTCCACTTTTATTTCCGGTCAATTTGAGGCAAAAATGCAAGGCTATAGCATTACTTTTTGGCCAAACATGATCACTTTTGTCACCCTAGTTTTTTGCATAAGAATGGTCCACTTTTATCTCCGGTCAATTTCAGGCAAAAATGCAAGGCTATAGCCTTACTTTTTGGCCAAAAATGATCACTTTTGACACCCTAAATTTTTGGCATAAAAATGATCCACTTTTATTTCCGGTCAATTTCAGGCAAAAATGCAAGGCTATAGCCTTACTTTTTGGCCAAAAATGATCACTTTTGACACCCTAGTTGTTTGGCATAAAATTGGTCCACTTTTATTTCCGGTCAATTTCAGGCAAAAATGCAAGGCCATAGCCTTACTTTTTGGCTAAAAATGATCACTTTTGTCACCCTAAATTTTTGGCATAAAAATGGTCCACTTTTATTTCCGGTCAATTTCAGGCAAAAATGCAAGGCTATAGCCTTACTTTTTGGCCAAAAATGAACACTTTTGACATCCTAATTTTTAGCATAAAATTGGTCCACTTTTATTTCCGGTCAATTTGAGGCAAAAATGCAAGGCTATAGCATTACTTTTTGGCCAAACATGATCACTTTTGTCACCCTAGTTTTTTGCATAAGAATGGTCCACTTTTATCTCCGGTCAATTTCAGGCAAAAATGCAAGGCTATAGCCTTACTTTTTGGCCAAAAATGATCACTTTTGACACCTTAAATTTTTGGCATAAAAATGGTCCACTTTTATTTCCGCTCAATTTCAGGCAAAAATGCAAGGCTATAGCCTTACTTTTTGGCCAAAAATGATCACTTTTGTCACCCTAGTTTTTTGGCATAAAAATGGTCCACTTTTATTTCCGGTCAATTTCAGGCAAAAATGCAAGGCTATAGCCTTACTTTTTGGCAAAAAATGAACACTTTTGACACCTTAAATTTTTGGCATAAAAGTGGTCCACTTTTATTTCCGGTCAATTTCAGGCAACAATGCAAGGCTATAGCCTTACTTTTTGGCCAAAAATGATCACTTTTGTCACCCTAGTTTTTTTTCATAAAAATGGTCCACTTTTATTTCCGGTCAATTTCAGGCAAAAATGCAAGGCTATAGCCTTACTTTTTGGCCAAAAATGAACACTTTTGACACCTTAAATTTTTGGCATAAAAATGATCCACTTTTATTTCCGGTCAATTTCAGGCAAAAATGCAAGGCTATAGCCTTACTTTTTGGCCAAAAATGATCACTTTTGTCACCCTAGTTGTTTGGCATAAAATTGGTCCACTTTTATTTCCGGTCAATTTCAGGCAAAAATGCAAGGCCATAGCCTTACTTTTTGGCTAAAAATGATCACTTTTGTCACCCTAAATTTTTGGCATAAAAATGGTCCACTTTTATTTCCGGTCAATTTCAGGCAAAAATGCAAGGCTATAGCCTTACTTTTTTTCCCAAAAATGATCACTTTTGACACCCTAAATTTTTTGCATAAAAATGGTCCACTTTTATTTCCGGTCAATTTCAGGCAAAAATGCAAGGCTATAGCCTTACTTTTTGGCCAAAAATGATCACTTTTGACACCTTAAATTTTTGGCATAAAAATGGTCCACTTTTATTTCCGGTCAATTTCAGGCAAAAATGCAAGGCTATAGCCTTACTTTTTGGCCAAAAATGATCACTTTTGTCACCCTAGTTTTTTGGCATAAAAATGGTCCATTTTTATTTCCGGTCAATTTCAGGCAAAAATGCAAGGCTATAGCCTTACTTTTTGGCAAAAAATGAACACTTTTGACACCTTAAATTTTTGGCATAAAAATGGTCCAATTTTATTTCCGGTCAATTTCAGGCAAAAATGCAAGGCTATAGCCTTACTTTTTGGCCAAAAATGATCACTTTTGTCACCCTAGTTTTTTTTCATAAAAATGGTCCACTTTTATTTCCGGTCAATTTCAGGCAAAAATGCAAGGCTATAGCCTTACTTTTTGGCCAAAAATGAACACTTTTGACATCCTAATTTTTAGCATAAAATTGGTCCACTTTTATTTCCGGTCAATTTGAGGCAAAAATGCAAGGCTATAGCATCACTTTTTGGCCAAACATGATCACTTTTGTCACCCTAGTTTTTTGCATAAGAATGGTCCACTTTTATCTCCGGTCAATTTCAGGCAAAAATGCAAGGCTATAGCCTTACTTTTTGGCCAAAAATGATCACTTTTGACACCCTAAATTTTTGGCATAAAAATGATCCACTTTTATTTCCGGTCAATTTCAGGCAAAAATGCAAGGCTATAGCCTTACTTTTTGGCCAAAAATGATCACTTTTGACACCCTAGTTGTTTGGCATAAAATTGGTCCACTTTTATTTCCGGTCAATTTCAGGCAAAAATGCAAGGCCATAGCCTTACTTTTTGGCTAAAAATGATCACTTTTGTCACCCTAAATTTTTGGCATAAAAATGGTCCACTTTTATTTCCGGTCAATTTCAGGCAAAAATGCAAGGCTATAGCCTTACTTTTTTTCCCAAAAATGGTCACTTTTGACACCCTAAATTTTTTGCATAAAAATGGTCCACTTTTATTTCCGGTCAATTTCAGGCAAAAATGCAAGGCTATAGCCTTACTTTTTGGCCAAAAATGATCACTTTTGACACCTTAAATTTTTGGCATAAAAATGGTCCACTTTTATTTCCGGTCAATTTCAGGCAAAAATGCAAGGCTATAGCCTTACTTTTTGGCCAAAAATGATCACTTTTGTCACCCTAGTTTTTTGGCATAAAAATGGTCCATTTTTATTTCCGGTCAATTTCAGGCAAAAATGCAAGGCTATAGCCTTACTTTTTGGCAAAAAATGAACACTTTTGACACCTTAAATTTTTGGCATAAAAATGGTCCAATTTTATTTCCGGTCAATTTCAGGCAAAAATGCAAGGCTATAGCCTTACTTTTTGGCCAAAAATGATCACTTTTGTCACCCTAGTTTTTTTTCATAAAAATGGTCCACTTTTATTTCCGGTCAATTTCAGGCAAAAATGCAAGGCTATAGCCTTACTTTTTGGCCAAAAATGAACACTTTTGACATCCTAATTTTTAGCATAAAATTGGTCCACTTTTATTTCCGGTCAATTTGAGGCAAAAATGCAAGGCTATAGCATTACTTTTTGGCCAAACATGATCACTTTTGTCACCCTAGTTTTTTGCATAAGAATGGTCCACTTTTATCTCCGGTCAATTTCAGGCAAAAATGCAAGGCTATAGCCTTACTTTTTGGCCAAAAATGATCACTTTTGACACCCTAAATTTTCTGCATAAAAATGGTCCACTTTTATTTCTGGTCAATTTCAGGAAAAAATGCAAGGCTATAGCCTTACTTTTTGGCCAAAAATGATCACTTTTGACACCTTAAATTTTTGGCATAAAAATGGTCCACTTTTATTTCCGGTCAATTTCAGGCAAAAATGCAAGGCTATAGCCTTACTTTTTGGCCAAAAATGATCACTTTTGTCACCCTAGTTTTTTTGCATAAAAATGGTCCACTTTTATTTCCGGTCAATTTCAGGCAAAAATGCAAGGCTATAGCCTTACTTTTTGGCCACAAATGAACACTTTTGACATCCTAAATTTTTGGCATAAAATTGGTCCACTTTTAGTTCCAGTCAATTTTAGGCAAAAATGCAAGGCTATAGTATTACTTTTTGGCCAAAAATGATCACTTTTGTCACCCTATTTGTTTGGCATAAAATTGGTCCACTTTTATTTCCGGTCAATTTCAGGCAAAAATGCAAGGCCATAGCCTTACTTTTTGGCTAAAAATGATCACTTTTGTCACCCTAAATTTTTGGCATAAAAATGGTCCACTATTATTTCCGGTCAATTTCAGGCAAAAATGCAAGGCTATAGCATTACTTTTTGGCCAAACATGATCACTTTTGTCACCCTAGTTTTTTGCATAAGAATGGTCCACTTTTATCTCCGGTCAATTTCAGGCAAAAATGCAAGGCTATAGCCTTACTTTTTGGCCAAAAATGATCACTTTTGACACCCTAAATTTTCTGCATAAAAATGGTCCACTTTTATTTCTGGTCAATTTCAGGAAAAAATGCAAGGCTATAGCCTTACTTTTTGGCCAAAAATGATCACTTTTGACACCTTAAATTTTTGGCATAAAAATGGTCCACTTTTATTTCCGGTCAATTTCAGGCAAAAATGCAAGGCTATAGCCTTACTTTTTGGCCAAAAATGATCACTTTTGTCACCCTAGTTTTTTTGCATAAAAATGGTCCACTTTTATTTCCGGTCAATTTCAGGCAAAAATGCAAGGCTATAGCCTTACTTTTTGGCCACAAATGAACACTTTTGACATCCTAAATTTTTGGCATAAAATTGGTCCACTTTTAGTTCCAGTCAATTTTAGGCAAAAATGCAAGGCTATAGTATTACTTTTTGGCCAAAAATGATCACTTTTGTCACCCTATTTGTTTGGCATAAAATTGGTCCACTTTTATTTCCGGTCAATTTCAGGCAAAAATGCAAGGCCATAGCCTTACTTTTTGGCTAAAAATGATCACTTTTGTCACCCTAAATTTTTGGCATAAAAATGGTCCACTATTATTTCCGGTCAATTTGAGGCAAAAATGCAAGGCTATAGCATTACTTTTTGGCCAAACATGATCACTTTTGTCACCCTAGTTTTTTGCATAAGAATGGTCCACTTTTATCTCCGGTCAATTTCAGGCAAAAATGCAAGGCTATAGCCTTACTTTTTGGCCAAAAATGATCACTTTTGACACCCTAAATTTTCTGCATAAAAATGGTCCACTTTTATTTCTGGTCAATTTCAGGAAAAAATGCAAGGCTATAGCCTTACTTTTTGGCCAAAAATGATCACTTTTGTCACCCTATATTTTTGGCAAAAAATTGGTCCAGTTTTATTTGCGGTCAATTTCAGGCAAAAATGCAAGGCTATAGCCTTATTTTTTGCCAAAAATGGTCTCTTTTGTCAGCCTAAGTTTTTGCCATAAAAATGGTCCACTTTCATTTTTTGAATCATCGTTGTTTGCCTCGTAAGAATTTTTACATTGAGTTTAAGTTATACCTACAGGAAAAATTATAGGGAATACTTTGCAATGTATGAAAAAAGAAACTTTGAGGCTTAGATAGATATGACTAGTTTTGAAATAAGCTCTTGTTTTTAATTTGGTTATCTAAAAACTGGTAGAAAACAAAATTTTGACTAAAAGATTATCTACACTTAATAATAAAAACGTTATCTTTAATGAATTAAGGTGCACAGTTCATTTCGGTTTAAAAGTTAGCAAAATGATGAAAAGCATGGCCTTGTATCTATAAAAATTGTTAACAATTAGCAATTTACTTCTGGAAGGGGGGGGGGAGGGCAGTATTCTTTTAGTAAGGAACAGGTCTCTACCATAATGATTGACTAATCAACTAAAATAATCATTTTATAGCTTGGGGTAGGTATCGAATTGATACTTATAGGTCTATTATGAATGTGATGTGTATTCTACCGACTCTGGAATTAAAAGGTCCTCTGGAATTAATGACTGGTTATGTTAGTCGTCAAGTACTCTCAATGGTCTGCAGTTTACATACGACTTTAAATAATGGTGCTTGTTTATTTCATCTAAAAGTTCTTCTTCCGTTGGCTCCTGCATATCATTTCTGAACATTTGGTGAACGCGGAAATGTGGTGTAGTCTGGAGAAGGAAGAAAATGGAACAAGAAGGTATGAAAAAAATGACAAGCAAAGGTATAACACAAAATTATGTAGGGCAAGAGAACAAAACACAATGTATATTATAAATAACATGAAATATAACATACGACATATGGAATATAGTAATATAAAAATACTAACAATACAATACAATACAATACGATACGATAAGATACAATATAATACAATACAACAAAATACAATACAATTAAATACAATACAATACAATACAATTAAATACAATACAATACAATACAATATAATACAATTAAATACAATACAATACAATACAACACAACACAATACAATACAATACAATACAAAACAAAACAATAAAAAAAATTTAACATCATTTTTTATTCATACCTCTTCATTCGCTGCGAATTTCCTTCGAGCTCTATTCCTTCTAGTAGCTTGGTTTTTCTCCAACTGCGTGAAAAAGGCCTGGACAGAAAAAAATAAAGATGGAAATTTGGATAAAGAAAACATAAGAAGATGAAATGAAAATGCGAAATAAAAGACTGATTTAAAGGTAAAAAAACAAGTAAGTTTTATATCAAAAAGAAAACAGGATTAAAAAATTGAAAAATTATTTGCTAAACTCAAATACAAGGAATACTAAAAAAATAGGGTATTTGGCACCAAAAAGCAATTTTATTGGAGAAATGTGCAGAGTAATTGAAGAAGTTTAAGCTACTTAATTAAAAATGAGGAAAGATAACGAATACATCCGCCTACCTCGAGTACAAGAGCGATAAGCAGGTTAGCACAAATGACAACAGATACAAACCACCAAACGATGAAGTAGGCTTGTGACCATCTGGTGGAAGAAAACATGACATGAGATACATTGAAGTTGAGAATGCCATAATTGCTAGTCAAAACTGTAGGGTGGGTTCTTGTTGGATTGCTTTATATATTTCCATTTTTCATTTTAATAGATGCTTTGGAAGGATCTTAAAATGAGGCAAACATATCCACAAGTTTTTATTTAAGTTAGATTTTCATCACAAGATCAAGTAAAATGGAATGTAAATCATGTGAACGAAATTCCTGCACTTGTAATGGCAAGGAAAGGAAGTAGCATTGACAATTTAAAGCCTTTGCCACAAGTAGAGCTTGAATAAGCAAATTCAAGCTCGGAAAGTGAGGTATGTCCCGCGTGTAAAAGATTGTGCTGCGTGCAGAGCAAAGAGTGTCTCGAGTACATAGAAAAGATTCTCTCGCGTGCAAAGACACAACAAGAAGCTAAAATCATGGAGCATACAAAGCGAAGATTGTCTCGCATATAACGTGAAGATTGTCCCGCGTATAAAGTGAAGACAGTCCCATGTACAAAGGGAAGATTGTCCCGCAAACAAAGGAACGATTGTCCCGCGTAAAAAGTGAAGATTGTCCTCCGTGTAAAATAAAGATTGTCCCGCGTATAAAAAGAAGATTATTAGTATAGAGCAAAGATTACCGGCGTATAAAGAGAAGATTGACCTGCGTGCAAAGGAAAAAAAAATGTTCTCCGTATAAAGTTAATATTGTCCCGCGTGTAAAGCAAAGATAACCTGCGTATAAAGTGAAGTATCCCGCGTACAAATTGAAGATTGTTCCGGATCTTAATCAAGGCAACCGAGAGAATTATTAATTTTGAGTTGATGAAAGTATACACAATACAAACCTATTTGTTGTCTTTTTGTATGCGTTGAGAAAAACATACCAATTGTTTACAACCATAACATCCCACAAAACAACCAAAGCAGCCTTCAAAAATAAAACAAAATTTTGGAAAAGTTTTAAAATAAAAAATTTGAAGAATTTTTCTAATTAAGAAACAGTACGGGATATTATCATTGAGACGTTGAAAAGTTTCGCATTTTATTTAAAAATGTAACTCAAACACATTTATTTTGTATTTAAACAATTAGGGTGATAGTTTAAAATATTCAAAAAATTAAAATACTTACACCGAAATCATCAAAATTATTTGGATAATAACCAAGTTGTTCATATGTTCCACATGTATTATTCCTAAAAATTGAAAGAGATTGCATTGCATTGTATTGTATTGTATTGCATTGTATTGTATTGTATTGTATTGTATTGTATTGTATTGTATTGCATTGCATTGCATTGTATCGTATCGTATCGTATCGTATCGTATTGTATATTATATTGTATTGTATTGTATTGTATTGTATTGTATTGTACTGTATTGTATTCTATTCTATTGTATTACATTGTCTTGTACTGTATTGTATCGCATTGTACTGTATTGTATTCTATTGTATTGCATAGTATTCTATTGTATTCTATTGTATTGTATTGCATTGTATTGTATTGTATTGCATTCTATTGTATTACATTGTATTGTATTGTATTGCATTGTATTGTATTGTATTGCATTCTATTGTATTACATTGTCTTGTATTGTATTGCATTGTATTGTATTGTATTGTATTATATTGTATCGTATTGTACTGTTATTTATTTCATATATTTTAACCTCATTGTGATATAAACTCACGCTTTGTATGCATCCTCAGGTTTTGGACTTTTTCCTTCGAAGATCATCATTCCAAATATGGCAAAGACGTAGTAAATTACCTAAAAATAAATTTGCATAATTATGCAATTGTCACCATATATGGCTGCAGTAAGCAAGATAAACAAAAGTGGAATAAAAAAGCTTAAGAGTGGATAAGAAATGTAATAAATATGCAAATTATATGAAATTAAAAAGTGAATGAACATAAAGGTGAATGAACATGAATGAGTGATTAAGTGCTGGAAAAGCAAATGAATAAATGATAGAATAAAAGGATGTGTAAATAGGGATAAAAAATATGTACAAGAACAAATAGAGGAAGGCATGAATGAATTAATGACTGGATGAATGAATGAATGAATGAATGAATGAATGAATGAATGAATGAATGAGTTAATGAATGAATGAATGGATGTATAGATGAACGGCCGAATTAGTTAATAAAATAATGAATGAATGAACGAAGTAATGAATGAATAAATAATCAAAAAAATACCAAATAAACAGTTGAGTTGGAAAATGAAAATTTGAATATTTTACGTACAACAATTACACCACCGAAGGGCCTCATATTTTTCACCAAATCTGATAATGTTCCTGCGACCAGAGACAAGGCCTAAAAAGAAGAAAAAGTTCAATTTTGCAAAATTTTTTAAACGATGGGGACAACTCAAAGCATCGAATACATTTAATTCTCAAAATGGACTTTACAGACCAGGACTTTGTTAGATGAAAAATTGCTAATTGATCTTAAAAGGATTATCATATTCACCTTGATGCTTGGTATAATGCGGAACAGCCGAACGATTATCAGCATGTTTGTTATTCGCAGCAAATTCCAGGCAGAGAAGAAACCATTTGCCTCGCTTTCTTTTCGGATATCGTTAGCGTTGCTGACAAAAATCAAAATAAAACAAAAATTTAATATATTTTTCCTAACCAGATACCAATTTATAAAAAATTCAATCAAAAGTGTTTCATTTTTACTGCCAACAAAGCAATTTGCTTCCAAAGCATAGTTTTGCCAAGGACAAACATTCTGATGCGCAAGGCAAAACCAGGTGGAATAGGCCACTCGCCAAAAAAGCAAATGCTGTAAGTTCTTCTGTAAAACTAAAACTGTAAAACTAATTTCCCTGCCTTGAACTTTTATTCTTTCCTTGCATGTTATTGACAAAAAGAGCCCTCTCTTAAAATGATAAAGATATTTTTGAAATAGTAAAGATATTTTTGAATTAATAAAGATATGGTATTGTACCTTCCAAATGAAATGACTTGTTTGCCGTAGAAACCAAGATAAACGACTTCAACAATCTAAAACAGAACAATTCCGACTAAAATATAAAAAATAACATAAATGAAAGTCAGCCAGTCAGTCAATCCATCAATCAATCAATCAATCAATCAATCAATCAATCAATCAATCAATCAATCAATCAATCAGTCAATCAATCAATCCATCAAATCTCTTCATTGTTTTATCAAAGAAAATTGAGCTGACAAGCTAATCGTAAATCACAAACTTTTCGTTAGCAAGTCTGAGATGAAAATATGAAAATACTTTCACGATTTTTAAGATTCGAGGGAAGGAAAATTTAAAAAAACGATCATAAATGTAAAAAGGAAACATAATTACATACCACAAGCAGCAGAGTGACGAAAAATTCAAAAAGAATATGCTGTTGAAAAAACAAATATGTTTATTATATTTTGTTGTTTTCGATCTGAAGAATTAATTTTGTCTCGGCCTCTTGGAAAGCAATCCTCAGGAAGTGACGGTCCTTTGATACCTAACAATAATTATCTATTATTTACAGCCACCAATAAAAACATTTTCAATATGAATCTTGGAAATAAATACAAAATAACATTGCCAAATATAACATTACATTACATTTCATACCAAAGAACGAAGAATATCGATCAAGTAAATATGTCTACCTTGTGTGAGAAATAGCGCTTTTTCCCTATGAAATACACCATCAATACCTAACAAAAAATTAAAAATTAAAATTGATGTGTCGTATATTTCTTGATCAAGGACAAAGCATACAGATTGTGAAAATGACCAAATTTCAAATTTATTATGATGGTAAGATTTCAAATCATACCTGCTCTAACGTGTAGTAAATTATGAAACAAAGATTGAATTTCTGGAAAAAACAGAAATAAAGATTATTTAATTTACAACTAGCAAGCAACATTAAAAATTTTGAAAACAATTAATTGATTAAAAAGACTATCAATATATAAGTTGATAAATAAATAAATAGATAAGCTGAGAAGAAATAAAAAATGAAGAAGCAAATAGATCAATAAACAATAAGATAAATGTGTAAATAAATACATCAATCAATCAATCAATCAATCAATCAATCAATCAATCGATCGATCAATCAATCAATCAATCAATCAATCAATCAAACAACTAATCAATCAATCAATCAATCAACCAATCAACTAATCAATCCATCAATCAATCAATCAATCGATCAATCAATCAATCAATCAATCAATTAATCAATCAATCAATCAATCAGTCCATCAATCGATTAATCGTTCATCCAGTCAATGAATCAATTGATTGATCAATCATCACATTACATTTCATATGAAAACTAATTAAAACACCACCAACATACCACGAGCGATGAACCAGTGTCTGGATTGCTTTTATCTTGGACCAGTTCAACCTAAAACGCAAGAAAATCAATCTTCATAAACAAAAAACCAATATTAATAAGAGATTTATTTACAATTGTGTCGCTGCAAATATTTTAAAATATACGTGTAATGATTAAATATATGCTTCAGAAATATATTATTATATATGCTATATTATTATATATTATATATATTATTATATTATATATTATATTAGATTAAATATATGCTTCAGAAAGTTCACATACCGTAATGAGGAAGACATTCAAAAATGCCATTAAATCACCAAAATATTGGAAATATGAATGTATAATGATCTTTTGTAGTTTCTTCAAGAATCTATTTTGAAATGTACGGACGGGTGGTCTCTGAAAAGATGCAAGTGAAGAATTTTAGAAAATCGCAAACATAAAAAGATGGGATGTAGATTTGTCTTCAAATTAAACTTAGCTCCGTAAATAGTCCTAAAACGTCATTTTGTGTTTATTGTCCTTGTAGCATTCGACTGCTCTGTTTTGTAATAGTTTTTCTATTGCTTTTTATGTGCGAAGCAGAGCGAGTATGCGTAGGAATGGCGTTCTGTCACACACACATGTGGTAAGGAACAAAGAACGGGAATTCAGAACTGGCTGAGCCTGTAAAGAATGCAGCTTGTTCATTTTAATGGAGGCTGCATGAAACACTTCCAAAATCCCATCATCGTCTCAGTCCTGGTCCATAGCGCTGCCCATGTGGTTGAGAATGTTTACGCATTGCGCACGATACCTTGCCCTATTACTCGTTTGCAAATCTGATCCATGTCACTCGATCGTCATCTCCCTCGGCTGCAATTCATTAGCTGAATTATTTCTATTAACAATTCCACAGTTTTCGATTTTAACCTCACGAACAACACAATAGGCATTAAACTTACTTAAAAAGGTGCATAAATAAACTCACTCTTTTCACAGAATCTTCAAAGACAACGTCAAAAACGCATTGAAATTGATTGGCAGTGAGAACATTATTCGGCATTGCATTCATTTTCTGAAAGATCGAATCATCCTCACATTATCGTTGCCATTTCAAGACTTATTACAAAATACGTAATGAAGATCTAGCATGCTTATTTAATGGATAGAGGCGGGTAGTTACTGGCATATTCTCACACTGTAAAATGACAACACTCAGCGCTTTTATTGGTGATCTAGAGCAGAGTTTTGGAGAAAGACTTGTTGACACAAGCTTAAAGGTCATTCTACACAATAGTTCAGAGAGAGAAGTGAAATTAAATTAAAAATTAAAAGGAAGTAAAGGAAGTGAAATTAAAAGGAAGTAATGAAACGGAAGTTGAGAAAGCAGAAGAGGTGAAACAAAAGTTGTGAAATGGAAGTAATGAAATGGAAGTTCTGAAACAGAATTAATAAAGCGGAAGTAATGAAAGGGAAGTAAGGAAATGGGAGTAAAGGAACAGAAGTTATCAGACGGAAGTAATCGAAAGAAGTAGAGTAATGGAAAGAAGTATTTAGAGTGGAATTAATAAGACGGAAGTAATAAAGCGGATGTAATTGAATGGAACGGAAGTAATAAAACCTCGATCATGATTGGAAGGTATCTTGATTTCCTGGAAAATTTGACTTTCCCGAGAAGCCTTTTGACAACTGCTTTTGTCACACCATCACTGCAAACAATGGAAAGAAAATACAAAAAAATGCAGAGACGCAGGAAATATTACCTTGGTTAAAAAAGAATTCTGGAACATAAATATTGAAACATGAGGACTAATGAAAATTAACCAGTCTGCTAAAAATAGTGCTCGATGCCAAAGAAGCAGAGCTATACAAAACTGAGGACAGAACACGACAGTTTAAGTTGTTACTTCAAGTTTCAAGCTGGATGCGATCTTCAGACCACTCCTATTTATAATCCTATTCATAAATGAAAATTACCGTTAACCAGTCTGCTAAAAATAGTGCTCGATGCCAAAGAAGCAGAGCTATACTATACATAATAACAGAACACGACGGTTAGAATTGTTACTTAAAGTTTCACGCTTGATGCGATCTTCAGACAATTAACATGAGGACTATATTATCTAAATTCTTTGCGACAGTTTTTTCATCGAAATAATGAATTTTGGACTTAGGAATGCGATTTGTCAGACATATCGTCTATCCAGGGCTTATTTGGCTAATTTTCCTTTGGGAGCCCTCGTTTTGCGGGCTTTTCAATAAACAGTATATACACTAACTTTAGAAATAATGTTCTCCCCTAAACTAAATATCAAATGGTGGGTTCCTAGTTACCTTGGAAAGTCAGATATTGAACCATAGGAACAAGAGCCTTTTAAGACTTCGTAGGCAGCACGAATACCAAGCCTTCTTCGAAAGAAACTTCCTTGCATTGATCTCTGCAGGAAGAGGATAGAAAGGGGGAAAATATGTTTGGGAAATTGAGGACGAAAATGGAAGAAGATGAAAACCAAGAAAAGCCTGTCTAAGTGGGAAAATATTCATGCGCATATCTAAGTTAGAAAAAGATAATAAAGGAAATGATAAAACTTACCATAAATGAACCACGAAACTGGTTATATATAACAGCAAGAAGCATGTTCATGAAGAAGTACAATCCTGATTAAAAAGAAGAAGGAAACAAATTAAACTGAAGATTATGATGTCAAAATAAATGAACGTCATGAAGACTGTTTTATGGGCCAAACAACAGTCAATGTCATGAAAACAGATATCTTGAACTGTTGCAGAAACTGTTTGAATCGCTTATCATTTGTTAACATTTGATGCTATCACCTCTTGCTTGATTGATTGAGTGATTGATTGATTATTTGATTGATTGATTGATTGATTGATTGATTGATTCATTGATTCATTGATTGATTGAATGGTGGATTGAATGATTGATAGATTTATTAATTTATTCATTTATTTAATGATTGATTGATTGATTGATCGATTGATTGAATGATTGACTGAGTGGTTGACAGACTGGCGGATTCATTGAATGATTCGTTCATTAGGCAGCATTTGATTATCTGATCTTGACAGATAATTACCAAACAAGTAAAAGAAAACTGTGTTTCTTACCTACAGCTAAATAAGTGATAAAATAAATTGCATAGAGTCTACTGTGAGTATAAGCTGGCATCATAACTGAAAAAGATAAATGAAAAAAATTAGGAGAAACGTGTTAAAGAAAAACATATATATTGCTTGTTTAACTGCCGTACTCATCTCCATTTAATGCTGAATGCTAAGCAAGAGAGCAGTTTCATGTTGCAATGGCTAGTACATTGGTAGCACCATGTGTTGAATGCTAAAAGAGATTGACTTCGCTTTAGCATAAGCCAGAATAAACAGGAACTTACACCATACGCATTTACTTAATAACTGCGCTAATTCAAAGATAATTAAGTGCATAAGGACAGAAATCATCGAGCTTACCATCTGGATTATTGGCTGTTGTTAGTAGAACAATTAAACTGATGATTGAGCCTCCAAGATCTTGAAAATATTGTCGTCCTTCGCCATAATCTGAGAGATAATCCACCATTTTCTGTAAACAAATCTCAAGATGATGAGTGGAATTTCTTTTATCGAGGTTTTAACAATAGCGCTTAGTTCAATGCATGTCTAAATGCCAATTTATCATCAGAGGGGAAAAAGGAAGGAGCGACAATAAAGTACTTTTATGGAAAGTTTAAGTAGTTGGGGGACAAAGCAGGTGCCACTAAGTAAGTTCGGCTGTTAGCCACGAAATATATTGAACATTGGAGAGGAGTTCTTGCCACAATGTCATGGGACTCCCTATGTTATGCCTAACTGACCAACTACTATCATCATATGCACCATCACCTCGGCTTAGATGACAATCGACTATCACCTTATCAAATATGACATATAACAAGATGAAATATTGCCTTTTAAGTGTAACAACTCACCGTATTATTGCGCGGAAACAAGATCATGCCAAACATGGTGAAGAAGAACAAATGAAGACCAAAGAGGAACAGAACACTGAAAAAGAAACAAATAAATAAAAATCAAATCTTAAATGAATTTGAAAGCGTAGAATTGAAATATTTAGAAACGAGAAGAAAATTAATGAATATAGAGCTTAGGTTTGAAGATTGAGGGAATGTGGTGTTATCTCCATCACGGAATAAGGTTCAGACGACAAACGAAGCTAGGCTAAATCTTTCTGGACCAAAAAAGGAGAAATCCTGGTTGTTCGCTAGCTTGTGAGTTCATATATCATAAGCTATATATATATATATATATATCATATGTTTCTTGAGGACATCAGTGTTTAAATTATTAATACGTTAATTGGAAAGGATAGGATACGTGAAAGTTTCTGTGGGGGCACAGACCTTTGCAGCTTCAGGCTCGCACCAGCTTGATAGCTGCCAGAACGGCAGCCAGGGTTAACGAATAAATAAAACAAACAATAGATCTAGAGTTTCGTTGACATAAATTAAATGAAATGAATTCTTACCTCAATACTTCTGGTATTGTCTGCTTCACACTTTGAACCTATGTATATATATAAATATGAAATAAACAAATTAAATATTGAATGATTGATCAGAATATCACAGAAGTTGACAAACGCTGTTACAAATTTGTCTATGAATTGGTGAAAACCTTTTTATCAATATCAAAACATCAATTGCACTTGATGTTTAAGCTTCGTTTTCCCTGTTATTAAAAATGATCACAAAATAATGCGCTATTCTGGTAAAAACAAGTCATCAATCCTGTGAATGGCTATCAAAATTTTACAATGAAGTCTTTCATCGTCAACGCTTTTCATCCAGGCATCCATGAAATTTAAACCTAAATTGAAATCTTTATATACGTAGCTTGGTATCTAACTAGCAAAGAACGTGGCAAAAGAGACCAAAAATATAAATACTGAAATGAAAAAGTCAATTTATAACCAAAAATGATTACAGTTTACTCACCGTTTTCTTCATGACGGAAGAGTTTTGGAGAATGAAAAATGGACGAAGAAGCCTTCGAACACGAATTTTCTACGACGGAAAAACACGAAACAGTTTCTAATTAAGGCCTCTGTGTTGCAGTGGTTTAAGTTTTATTACCAGCAATCTTGAGGTCCTCGGTTCGAGTCCTCGCCCTGACCATTTATGAGGATAGAACCCTTGGGCAAGGTGTTAAACGGGTACCTAGTCCGTAGCTATGAGCACCGTCTGTGGCTGCATCCTGGTATATGCGATTACGGACAGCGACTGGGGGAAAGTGTAAAATCGGTAGAGTAGCCTCTGGCTAATAAAAGACTAAAAACCACCACCTTTCACCTTTTATCAAGACATATTGTAGCTAATATAACGTAGCTAAATTTTTCAGAAAATTAGAAAACAGAGCAAAGTGTAGACAATGAGGGAACATGAATTTAATTGTCATCAACGAAAAAGATTGAAATAATAGTAAATGGAAGCTAACCTCGTTACAGTTGTAACCAAGGGAGACCATGAGATCGAGGTAAGAAGTAAGGAGAACAAAGAAATAACCAATCAGCCATTTGGATTTCTTTGCCTGTCGTTTACCAACCATTTTAAACTGAAAAAAAATGTGGATTGGAAAATATCCTTAAAATATATGATTTAAAATAAAATAAAAAACAAGAGTTGAAAAAATAAGATTCATATAAACTAAAAGGAATAAAAATTATAGATTGGTGGATATATTTAAAGTATCTGATGTAAAATAAAAGAGAAAACAAGGAATGATAAAATGAGAATAATAGAATAGAAAACATCTTTGAAGATATCTGGTTTGGAATAAAATATGGATTAGAACCAGTGGCAACAAAAATCAATCATTTTAAACGCAATGTTCTGTAGCTGATAAAAAGAAACATATTTATGGCTTAATAGCTGAATTATAGCACGCCATTTCAATGTCATACCATAAACGGAGATTGCCCCCTCTCAGGGATAAACAACTTGTGTGGTGTCAAGGTTTCATAGTAGGGTAAATCATCTGAACTCACCCTTACCCTCACCATGCTCCATTGCTTCGAATCCTAACCCTTATCTTTCAACTTCATAAAGAAACCACGTGTTAAACTACGCGCAAAATGCTACATTGACAAAAACTGACCTTGAATGAAAAATCACATGTTAATATTATGAGACAGATAATCTCGATAGCCTCGGTTACACCACAAGGTGGATTCGGTCTCGTTCTGGTCTTACTGGGATCTGCACTTTGTCTGCAAAACAAATAGCATTTTAAAAACATGGATTAAATAAAGTTATTTAAACGGAGTAAACAAGAAAATAAAGAGCAATAATTTGTAAAATACAATATTTTAAATTTTTAGTTTTATTTGTTATATAGAGTTTATACAAAAGGAGGCGATTTTCGAATGAAGCAAATAAACATTATGAATACCATTCAATATTAAAAGTGAGCTAAATCAGTAAAGTAGAAAAAGTTAAGAGAAAAATGTCCTTGCTTTTACCAAAAATACATCGAAAAGTTTTGCTGAAATTATGAATTTAGATTAAAACAATGAAACTTACGTGAAGGATGAAGGTGTTTCGAAAAATGCTAAGATGAGCAGAGTGGTGATGGTAACCCGAAGTAACCTGAAAAATAGCGACAATAATTTAAGGATTGAAATTGATGAAAATCTAAATAG
Organism: Catostylus mosaicus; assembly: GCA_964019065.1. NCBI lineage: Eukaryota > Metazoa > Cnidaria > Scyphozoa > Rhizostomeae > Catostylidae > Catostylus > Catostylus mosaicus. The sequence goes on from OZ025199.1 coordinate 6,574,080, forward strand.
TAAGAAAGCAAAAAATATGGAAAATACGAGAGACGGCAATTGAATAAATTAATTGATTTGAAACGATTTGCGATCAGTGATTAGTGATGCATATTGATATGATTGATCAAATTATTAATGAGTTGCGATTAGACGATTAATGATCGATGATTGGTGGTTAATCACTTGTGATTATGATTAGTGATAGATGATTAGGTTGATCAGAACAGACTTGTAGGTTTCTGGTGAAATTATATATAACTAAGAAATCATATTGGGTAACAGATTTTAAGTCACGAGGGATCGCAGGAAGGTGACGTCATGGGTGACTGGGAAGGAGCACATGCCCTTCGGCCATGCGTCAGTTGAAGCGAAGAAAAATTGGCCTAAAAATTGGCATAAAAATTGGCAGAAAACTTCGTGAAAAGAGCTTTTTATTGGTTTATTCTTAATAAACTTACCATCTTACTGAAGTGGAATGATAAATTCTGTATAACTTCAACGATTTAACATCAACTTTGTGAAACATAGAACGGTGCTGTGAAGAAAGAAAAAAAAACATGTAAATAACAAATAAAACATCTAATATTAACTATGTCATTGCTATTGGAACAAGAAATAAAGAAATAAATAACAAAATAAAACATTGCATTAAAAGTCATTGAAGTCTCTTCACCAATGTTGAAAAAGCCTTTCCTCGCATAGTCAGTTCTCATCCGTGGAATACGCACACTTCTTTTATTGTTCACTACATTTATTTATTGTTGATATAACTTCACATGTTCGTTTTTTTAGATGGTAATTTTAAATAAAGAATGGGTCTTTTTGAAATTCAGTATTTGAGAGATAGAAAGGTAAACAGAAATTTTCATTGAACATTCATCAATATAAAATCTTAAATTTCTGGCTTTGATGAACAGAGAAATTATGAAATGGCAGAGCTGAGATATTTCCAGCTCTTCATGTTTGCATTAGATTGATTGATTCAGATCATTATTTCCGACTTATTTGCAAAGTTATAGTCGTGTTTCGGCTGCAACACGGAATTCCAAATTAACGAAAGCAAATGAAAAACATCAAAAACGTTGAAATCACCAGCTGGAATTAAAATATCTTCAAATATTGCTATCTAAATATTTATAGAAATATGGAATAATAAAATTCTTGAATTGCCTGTAAATTTGAAAAAATTAGAATTGAATGGCTTTATTCAATTGAATTGTTGATTAGAAAGTTTTATGAAGGCAAACACGTGATACCAGTCGTAGTAAGCATAGCGGACTTAATGGGCTTTTTAAATGTCAAATATTTAATCAACATGGCTGATTAATTCTGGAGGCATTTAAACACGGATGGTGGCTGGGAACACGCTGTGATATCAAACAATTGAGGAGGGGTTGGATAAGCAGGGGGGGGAAATGGGATCTGATGGACAGAGAGCCCAACAAGTATTTGGTGCCACTGAATAACAACAAAGCGAACAGGGGGTAAGTTTGTAAGGCAGAAGACTAATTTCAAAGCAATGACGTAAATTTTGATTATAACAAAGAATGAGATTGACCAATCAGATGGAATCAAGCAAAAGTAAACAAAGGTGGGCGAAGTAGGTTTTTTGTACGAAAGCAAAAGTACCAGAAAGACGTTGAAATTCATTAAAGCAAAAATGAAAGCAAAAAACAACACAAACGAAACTGTTAAAATATGAACTCGAGATTAGACGCCATTTTACCAAAAAAAGGATATATATACGTTGTTGAAATTTACAGCAGCAAAAATGAAAGCTAGAAACAACACAAATGGAACTGAATTTTACTACCAAAATATAAACTCAAGTTTAGATTTCATTTTACCATTATATGCATTTGTATTGTTGGCATGTCTTATTGGAAATATCGTTGTGTGTGTGACAATTTTACGAGATAAAGTTATGCGAAGGCGCAGGTGGTATTTCTTGCTTATTAACTTATCAGTTGCTGATGTCGGATTCGCATTTACAACAATGAGTTATATTTTGCAACTCAAAAGCATTGATACAGGTAATACGCTTCTTTCCTTCATTCTACCATCACTTATCTGTCACTATCCTTTCATTTTCCCCTATTCTCCATTAAGCTTTCCTGCATCATGTTTTCATTTTTGCCGCAGCTTTCCTTGATAATTGCTTCATTTTTGCTTAATTTTTCCCTTATTTTCCACCATTTTTCCATAATTATTCTTTTAGTTATCTAACAGTTTCCTCAACTTCATTGTTAAAATCATTAAACTCATTAAAATCATTTCACTTTTCCTTCATTTCTACCGTCATTTTTCCTCATTACCTCATTTCATACGTAATTCTTCTTTAATATCTCCCTCTTGAAAAAGTAGCCAAATAAATTTAACTGAAATGAAGTGGACTGAAGTGAACTGAAATGAACTTGAACTGAACTGAAGAGAACTGAACTGAACTGGAACTGAATTGAAGAGAACTGAACTGAACTGAACTGAACTGAACTGAACTGAACTGAACTGAACTGAACTGAACCAAACTGACCCGAACTGAACTGACCGGAACTGAACAGAACTGAACTGACCAGAACTGAACAAAAGTAAGACAGATAACTATGTAGAGCAAAAGCCTGGCAACAGATTTCACTTTAACTAATTCCAATTTCTTCTTTTTTTATCAGGTGATTTTGGCTGCAAGCTCAGCATCCATCTGATTAACACCTTCATGGCAGCTACCATTACCACTCTATGTTACATAAGCATCGACCGTTACATTGGCATATGCCGTAATACTTTCAATGAGCTCACTCTTCCTCATCCAAAATACATCATTCCAATCATCTGGCTAACCATTCTCATATTTTTCATCCCTTGCTCATTATATTGCAAAAAATCGATCAAAATTCGTGATAATAGTTGTGATTGCTACAATGAATGGCCTAGCCACAAAGCGAATGTTACATTCTACATAGCGATTGTCTTAATTTGGCTAATAATTCCATTCACAATCATGATTTTCTGTTATGTAAATATCTTTCGAAAGCTGCAAAGGACAGATGTGAATGATGCAATGCCTAATGATCCGAACGGAAGCAAGAAAAAGGGTGTCAAGATGTTAATTCTTTCAACTTCGATGTTTTTCATATCATGGTTCCCGTATGCATTTCTCTTTGTCTTGAAAAAGCTTGAAATTGGTGATCAAAAGCTTATCAAGTAAATATTTATTTCTATTTGATTCCTGCCACCCTAACAAGTCGTTTTACGATGCGCAAAGATGTATTTTCTAAACGAAGGTGATGAATCAATTAGGTAGAAAACTCAGTGCGCCAAGAACTCATGAGGACGCTCAGTACGGCATTCCATAGCCACATCTAACTTACTAACTGTGTTAGCAATTGTTCCTAAAGCTTCTTCGTCTTTCCCCTTTTGTATTGCCATTTCGAAAATAAATCTATTGTCTTCTCCAAACAAGGAAACAATCGATTGACGAATGTGTGCGACAAACAAGGCATAAGTGGGAAATGTAATTGCTTAATTTTTTAGACCTGGTTATTTATCTATCGGTATCATTTCGGCACTAAATGCTTCCACAACATACCCCTTTGGAGTCTTCTGTTAAAATTAAGTGCCTTTTCCTCCACTTCCTTATCAAACTATCGAGCCATAATGTCTATGTTTTTGCCCCAATACTGTGGTTCTCTATTCTAGTTTCATAACACTACCGCAAACCAGTGAGCAATCTTTTTTTGTCAACAATTGATGCTTTTCTTTGTAGTAACTTGTACGTCATCGTGCAGCTCATAGCATTCGGAAATTCAGCATGGAACCCCTACCTCTACTGCATATTTAGCAAGAGTTTCCGGAATGGCTTCAAAGCATTGATTTGTCTGAGCAAATGCAAAAAGGCATCAAGCAACGGCAATACAAACGCAACTAACAGCACAGGAAGGCTAATGATGGTATCAAATAAAATTGGAAGTACAGATAACAAACCAAGCAGTTGTCAAAATAGAGAAGAAAAAGTTACGAGAAAGGCATGGGAAACAAATTAGAAAGGAATCAGCGGAATCAAAGCAATCATTGCTCTGAACTGAATAGAAAACTGATCATAAATGATCATTGATAATCAATCACTCATCGATGATTAATTTCCAAACACTAATCATCAATCACTTATTACCATAAATTGCTATCAAACTTCTATCATAAATCAATGATCGTGAATTATGAAATGTTATTCATTAATCACCAATCAATCACTAATCAACCACAATCACCAATGATCAATCACTAATCAGTAATCACTCATCACCAATCAATTATCACCAATCACTAATCATCAATCACTAATCACTAATCACTAATCATCAATCGCTAATAAATAATTATCTATAATTATCACTCGATTATCATTAATGGAGCTGTCAAAAATTATGAAAATTATTTAATTTTATAGTAAATTATTAATACCTCAATTGCATCTTCAACAAATACTGTTGCTTGTAAATATGCTCGTTGTTCTCTGTTATCTAAAATAAAGTCAAATTAATTTTAATAGATTTATGGCACAAAGATGCAAGACCTGTTTCATATGAAAACTGCATCTCATCATCATCATCATCATCAAGAGTAATATTAACAACCATTTAAGTTGATACAAAATGTCTGCCCTAGATTGGAATTTTTGCTTTGAGTACTGGATTTCTCCCCCCCCCCTCCCCTCCCCCCTGGGATCAGTTGCACAATTTCTTCTAAAACGATTATTCCAGCCATGCAAGATTCTCCTGGCAAGATGTACCAGAACATTTACATAACTTTTATGGTTTTTTTCTCAGCAAAATTCTTTGGAAGGCTTCTTGCAACAGTGCAATTTTGTAGGACATGAAACAGTTCACCGATATATCTTCCAAAATTCTCAAACTAGCTTCGGCACATCAACTTCAACCTCGAAATTAACAAGCAGGGGAACCCTTACCGGTAGCAGGGCCACAGAATAAGTCTCCTGCTTCCTAAGATCTACTTTACAGCATGCATTAAATAAATGGCTGGCATGCCATGTCGTTGTTAACGGCATTGTTCCCTATCTGATGCTATTCTGCATGCATCAAATAATCAGCCTATTGGAATATCATAAGTTGTGGCCCCGTATTCTGCAGTTGTACCCGGCTTTTCTCGGTAAATGCCACCCGATTGGAAACAAACAATATAACTTAATTGCATAGCAACAATGAAATATAAGAAGTCAATGAATCATTATGTACGGAAAGATGAAAATAGGCCCAAGTTTTTCCGTCATCCACAACTTGATCACCAAGGCCGGCAAGAAGTTCATCTTTAAATCATATATCTATTTATCAACTCTATGCTTTTATAGAGTTAAATCGAAACTACTTTAGAGGTAAGTATTGAATTGTTACTTATTTAGCTGTTCAATTTTTCTGCTCACAATTAAGGCCTATTAATTTCCGCAACTAAAAAAAAAAAAAAACCTTCATTCGAATCGGTATCTTGGGACGTTGTGATATCTGCTGTATCGTATGTATCAATTGAAGATATCAAAGGGTCGTCGATCGAAGCAGTTAAATTGTGTATATCATCATTGGGAATAAACTCTTCCTCATTTTGGCCTGATCCGCCTTCGGCCATTTTGTTTGTGATCAGGACAGATTCACTATTGTCACATGAAGTACTTTGGACTGATGCCACGCAGCGCCATAAAAACAAATTTTTGTGCAAGACGCCTTCGTTGCGACTGACTTGTTGTTTTGCACGTTGGCACTCTTGTTGTCACTTTGTATCTCTGTTTCAAAATGCGTTTACATTTGCAACAGCTGGCGAGACGGTGTGCAAATTTCGGTGCAGCATTGAATAGCAAAAGGCATTTCTATGCAACTGTATTTCCCCGTGGAACATTTGCAATTTCTGCAAAGAGACGAGCTCAAGTTGTGGAGATAGGTAGGCCATTTTGTTCAAGCGAGCCATCGTTCCCACAGTCAAGCAAGATCAAATATAAAGATGCTTTTGAAGGTAAAACAATCAGAATTGGTTGCGCGTCAGGGTTTTGGGGCGATACAGCGGTTGCAGCCCCGCAGTTGGTGCAAAGTGGAAGAATTGATTTTCTAATGTTTGACTATCTATCTGAAATCACAATGTCACTTTTGACCGCTGCCAAGAAAAAGTTCCCTGATTTTGGATATGCTCCAGATTTTGTTAATGTCGCTGTCGGGCCACTTTTAAAAGATATAAAGAAAAAAGGCATCCGTGTTCTTAGCAATGCTGGTGGGGTCAACCCAAATGCATGTGCAACGGCAATAAAAAAACAATGCGAGAAAGCTGGTATTGATTTGAATGTGGCTGTTGTGACAGGAGATGATCTGATGCATCGCTTGAAGGATTTGATGCAGGGGGAAATGGGGCCAGACCTAGCTGCAGAGATTGCCCCAAGAGCAAAGTTTGTCAACAGCATGAATGCCTATTTAGGAGCATGGCCAATTGCACGCGCGTTGGACCTTGGAGCTGATATTGTGGTTACAGGAAGGTGCGTTGATAGTGCACTGGCACTTGCACCACTTTTACATTCCTTTAAGTGGTGCCCTTCAGAGTATGACCTGATTGCAGCTGGCAGCTTGGCAGGGCATCTCATCGAATGCGGAGCACAGGTGACAGGGGGGATCTACTCGGACTGGGAAATGGTACCAGATTGGCACAACATTGGGTTCCCTGTTGTAGAATGTGCCGCAAATGGAACATTCATGGTGACAAAGCCTCCAAACACTGGTGGATTGGTGACAAAAGGCACAGTTTCTGAGCAACTTGTGTATGAAATTGGCGACCCAAAGAACTACTTCTTACCGGATGTGACATGTGACTTTACGAAAGTTAAATTACAAAGCATTCTAGATGACACCAACACTAACGCAGTGCTTGTGACAAATGTCAAGGGACAACCACCTCCAAATACCCTGAAGGTCAGTGGCACATATTTGGATGGTTTTAGAGCCACTGCCGTATGTCCTGTGGTTGGCCCACATGCTGTTCAAAAAGCGGGGCGTGTAGCAGAAAGCATTTTGAAGCGATGCAGAAAGATGTTTTCAGTTCTAGGATTTGATGATTTTACAAAGACAAATGTAGAGTTTTTAGGGTCAGAACATAGTTACGGCCCATATGCCATTAACACAAACACAAGAGAAGCAGTATTATGGCTGGCTGCACAGCACAGCCGCAAGGAGGCATTGGAAATCTTTGCTAGAGAAATCGCACCAGCTGGTACAGGCATGGCACCAGGTCTTACCCATTTGGTTGGAGGTCGGCCCAAAGTATCACCTGTTCTCAAATTGTTTTCATATTTGTACCCGAGGGACAAAATTGATATAGAAATTCATATGAATGGAGAATTTGTTGAGAAGTTCAACCAACCACCCATTGAATTGGCGAAAGTGGATTCAGAAAGTGACAAAAATGCAGGATTGCAGTTTTCACCCACCCACCCTCTGTTGAAAAATTTAAGCAAAGGATCATGTACATTTCCATTGGGTGCATTGGCATACACAAGAAGCGGAGACAAAGGCAATGATGCCAACATTGGGGTCGTTTGCAAGAATCCTGGTTTCTACCCTTTTATCAAAGAAGCATTGACAGAGAAAGCCGTGGCAAATTATTTTTCACATGTCTTTGAAAACCAAGAGGAACCAATGAAAGTGAAGAGGTACGAGCTACCAGGTATAAGTGCCTTCAATTTTGTGCTGAAGAATTCGCTTGGTGGTGGTGGCGTTGCATCATTGCGTAGTGACCCACAAGGCAAAGGATATGGACAGATGCTGCTTGATTTCAAAGTGAAAAATGTGCCAGATTTATTGCCATCAACATCTGAGAGACTGGCTGATTCATACGGAGAGGATTATTGACTTTGTTGAAGATTAATTTCTGATTTTAGTTTTCTGCCCCTCTTGTCTTTCAGATGCATGCATTTATAAATATATATTCAACACGAATTTGATGTTTTTTCTGGCCTGGCAAAAAATGTGCCAATATCTTCTTGTCCCAGTCAGCATTAAAAATTTGCCAATGTCGGTTTTTTTCAGACCATAGAGAAAAAAAAGCCAAGAAAAAATTGCAAAGATTGAAATGTCTCTTTTGTATAATGCATCTACTCTTTGAACCCAAACTCAACTAAATGATAACGAGAATTTTTATTCATATTTAATCATAAACAAAAGATTTCATGATGATTATAACCAACATGTTATTTTAAAATGTGAATCAATTTTAACTCAAGTACCCAAATCCAAGGTCCACAGTAAACAATTCCAAATCTTGTGAGAAAACAACATCAAATCTTGCGACTGACTTTCAAATGATGCTTCGCCCCCTAATATGTCAAATGTGTAAATTCCTTTTCTGGATTCTTGGCAATCAAATTTGAAATTAATTAATAAAAATTGATTTGTTCTAAAATACAGGAGAACTAGAGTTGTTAATTTTGACGATTATAATGGGTTCATTTTCCCAATAGAAGAGAACAATTGCCAAATTTAAGTATTTTTTTCTAAAATTGGCTTGTCGACTTTCATTTCAAAATTAGAATTTCTTTGCAAATATGGTAAGATACAATATTAAGACTCTGGTATATCTACTTTTTGTCAACAAATACATCCGGTGTCAGAACCTCTTGGGAATTATCCAGTAAAAGTTTTGTAAAAGTGTTTGTTTTTGCCATGGACGTCAAGGAGGTAGTGTCATACTTTGACCACATCAGGTTAGGCCCAAAAATGATGGCTAAGTTGCCAGTTGTCATTTTGTTCTCGTTTGAATTTTGCACAACCTGCGAAATTAAAATGTTTGAAAGATATTAGTTGGAGAAAAACCTCGATATAGTAAGAACAATGAACACTGCAAAATTTCTTAATTGCATGATGCATAATTTAACATATCATAAAGAACTTTTGCCTGCCACTCGTCAGAGAATTAAAACGTCAAAAAAAGATAGAAATATACAAACAACGATACTTGTCTCCATACCTCTTCAAGAAATCGCACAATGTATGTTAACACCTGGTAGTTTACATCCGGGAGATATGCCTTCAATTCAGTTCGCATTTTTGGAACTCTTTCATCATTTGGAAGAGCTAAATATTAGTAGTGGATAAACGAAAGTACGATCAATCCATCAATCAATCAATCAATCAATCAATCAATCAATCAATCAATCAATTAATCAATCAATCAATCAATCAATCAATCAATCAATCAATCAATCAATCAATTAATCAATCAATCAATCAATCAATCAATCAATCAATCAATCAATTAATCAATCAATCAATCAATGATTAAAATAGACAACTAATCAATCAACCCGTTGATCATGTAATATATCATTAAACGTACTATTAATCAATCAGTTTATCAATCGAGCACTCGAGAATTATCTGATCAACTAATCAATCATTCAATCAATCAATCCTTTGAACACTCTGTGAATCACTAGATCAACTAATCAGCAAAAAACAATGCAATCATTCAGATAACCAATCACTGATTCAATGAAGCAGTCGATCAATCAAACCATCAACCAATCAACAATCAACGAACATTATATCTGATCATGTGCTTTCAGAGAATCAGAAGATTCTAAATAATTAAAATGTAGCAGGAACATTATTGACATCCGTGCCACTCGCAATGCTACCCTTTAAAAATGTCATTATTCTTGTTAATAGACAGTTATACGCTGCCTAATAACAGTAAGGCGTAAAATTGTACACTTCACTTTTTATTGAAAACTACTGTTAACCGGTCTGCTAAAAATAGTGTTGAACGTTTAAGATAATTAAATGTAAATTGAGATCACTTACAACAAATATCAACCGCCATGTCATAAAATTCGAAGGTGAGAAGAGGTTCCGGTAACTCTCGCAGAAATTTTTTTATCAAAACAGCAGGTGCATGAACATCAGCAGGGTCCAGGTAAACATCTTCTCCTTCAATTAAGAATGACATAAATTGCTTAATTTATCATAATCTTAGAGCCAGTATCCATAAATTATCATAAATTACTCAGGTTCCTTGATAATTGTAAATACACATCTTCTTCTGAAGAGAAGACGTAAATTGCATAATTCATCATATAATTACGAAATCATTGAACCAGTACGCATAAGTCGTCATAAATTACTCTGGGTCCTTGTTAATTGTAAATACACATTCTCTTCTGAAGAGAAGCCAGTAATAGCATAATTTATCATATAATTACGAAATCGTTCAGCCAGAATGCATAAATCATCATGATTTATTCTGGCTGCTAAAGGACTGTAAATAGACATAAATTGTATAATTTATCATATAGATAAATAATTTCAGCCAGGCAGCATCCTTAAATTATCCTAAATTATTCCAGCTGCTTGATAATTGTAAATAGACATCCTCTCCAACAATACAAAATGATATAAATGAATAATTTATCATAGATTACATAAAATTTAGAACACGCTTACGTAAATTACTGTTGAATACACCGATGGTTTGATGGTTACTAAAACCCTATAACGAAACTAAAACAAATTTTCGGCTAATTTGATAACAAAGCAACGTACCATAATTAAATTTTCGTTTTAATTCCTCAATTGTCGTACTCAGGGGAGATCTTCGGAAGATCCCTTCGGTTGTCAATGCTGACAAAAAACAAAAGAACATCATCATCTAATGATATTAAAAAGAAATAAAAACTGAAATAAAAAGATAAAATGAAGAGGGGAGAAAAACGACAGTAGCTGATGTTTCTCATTTAATCAACCTATCATCCATTTTCTTTTCATCCATACCCCATTTCTGTTCTCATCATTCATAACTCGAATTTGTTCCAATCTTTGTTCAAGTTCTCTCTTGATCTCAAACCCTACTTTGACCAAATTCCTACCCCAAGGTTTTCCCTTTCCATTCTTCATTCCTGCCTCAACTCTTAAACTCCATCGCTAATTCCTTTAATTTGTTTTAGTGCAGAACCAAAGTGTGCAAATGGAGAAGAGCTTGAGTTTAAAAACATTTCCTTAAAAAGTTTAGCACACCGTGTTTTCGAAGGAATTCCACGCACGTTCGAATAACAATCGGAATTGGATCTGCGACATTGGCTTCAATCAAACTGAAACGAAACAGAGTAAAAATGAGATAAAAATCAAACCAACTTCATCACATATTATTAAATGTAAACTTGTCAACGTTCAAAAATTCAAGTCAGTTTTACATGAAGCAAATTCGATTGGTATCTGGCATTTGTAGGTTCCCAGGATGATAAGCCTATCCACGCCTCAATGTCATCTATCCAAAGAGGTTTTAGCCTTCCCGGGATCCTTGCACCATTTGCAAGCCCTTCTAGGATAAGTTTAGTTCGTCCAACGGATGATGGTTTAACGTGAAGCATTTTTTGAGCAACAATCCCAGAAAGTCATGAGTTGTCGCTGCGGCTCTCTAGTCACCCTAAGGGACGGTGATCACAGGGAAACAAGATTATTTCTTTCATGATTTCATATTTCTCTACTGCACTGAAGCAAAACCTATCCATGATAATTCAGATGCTATACCATTGGTTGATTTAAACAGTCCATGAAAAACTTACTTTTTAAGGCTGACGCCAAATTGCTGCGTTTTTGGAATTTCAGGTTCGATATAAAACGATGATGTTGTTGTTGCTACTGGTTTTGCCTTTGATTTGCTAATCAGTCTTTCGTCATGGCTAAAAATAACAACAATTACTGAAATTTCGAATTGAAATGCTGTAAAGCTGAACGCATTTGCATCACTGCTTTATTAGGTAAAGCATTATCCTTATTTAGATCACAGCTATAATACGACCATATAAGTAGAACATTGTCCTAATATGAGAAAAAATTCTAGGATCGAAGCCTTATAAGTGAAAATAGGATCCTAATAAAGTAAGGCAACATCCTTTTAAGGAAAGCATCAGATCTGAAGCATTGAAGGCCACGTACAAACAGTACAGCTTGTTAGCCTTTAAAGGGACAGTAAGAACCTAATAAGACGAGGAACATCCTCTTAAGGAAAGCACCAAAAACAAAGCAGTAAAGATCTTAGCCTTGTGTTGCAGGCATCACAACCTTAAAAGGACCGCGAGAACCTTATAAGGTGAGAAACCATCCTTATATAGAAAGCAGATTCAAAAGTAAGTCGTATTTCCGTTGTGGATTCCTTGGTTTTATAGAGAATGCATCAAATTTGAAGAAAGATTCTAAATGCAAATTAACGAAAACTTACTCCCTGACATCTTTGGGTATGTCCAATTGACCAAGTCTTATGTATGGGCTTAAATCATCAAGACGATTAATGTTATGAATTTTCTTTCCAAATTTTTTACTAAAATAAAAATGACATACTGTAAGAAATGGCAGAAATTGAATTTCTATTTTCATTTTCATCCTTATTTCATCAATATCTATACACACGAAACGCCTTTTGCCTATAAATACCTTATTAATTATATATCAATCTTTGTTTAGAAAAATAAAAAAAAGAACTAGGTTAAGATTAATTGCTGTAAAGGAGTCTTGTTTGGGTATTTGGGAAAGAGATGTCTGAATGATGAGACAATATTGGGTATTAATAAGACTAGGCCATGGCTCAATATCATGATCCGTACATGTGTATGTCTGTTGCAGCTAAAAGAAATAGTTTACCGAGAAAGAGAGGTTAAACAGCACAAAGCAGTAGGAAAATGAAGCCAATAAAACCAGATATTAATTATACATTTAATTATATTACTAATATACATAACTATATAATTATCAAGTGGTCGCATTTCTCTAGCATTCCTGCCGCATCGCGTTGTTCCTTATATTTATAATTCCCACTTATTGAGAATCAGGTAAGGAGCCTGCTATTTTGTTCTCACTTTTCTTGTTATGTTATGCAAATTATGCTCAGCAGATTATTACGCATAGTTTGGAGTCAAGACTTTGAACGAAAACCTCTACAAGTAAGCATAAATTACGCTATAAGACAAAGAAGATGAAGACAAAGAATTGATGATAAAAAATTTGAAATCAGTGCAAACCTCAAGAATGGCTGCATAATAGCATAGGCCACTTTGATGAAATTGCTTGGATGCACGACGTAAAATGCTTTGATGTTTTTCTTGTACCTCAATACAAAACGAAAAGAAATGAAATGATAGTTATGCGACAAATAATAAACTAAATAAAAAAAATAAGCCTTCAAAGATTATTCAAATACTGCTGTGTACAAAAAATTGAAAATGAAAATAAGAAGGGACAGAACACTGAAGAGAGCTTTGATGGGAAACTTACTTCCGATCTAGTTCCTTATAAACTTGCAGTAGCCAAGAAAATGATGGCTTGTTATGGCTGCTGAGCCCGTAATGAAAGTAGACCAGGGTATAATCATTGATGACGTAATGATCAAGAGTCACTTTAGCAAACCTGAAAAGCGACAAAAAGGAGAAAAATAGTGAATCAATGTTATACAAAATGGTACAAGAAAACAAGTAAACACGGGCTCTCGGGATAAACGCGGGCTCCCGGGATAAACGTGGGCTCCCGAGCATTAGAAAAGGCCAATTAGCTTTGTAAAGACAAGAAACATGATCACATACATTTCTAGCTCCAAGATTCCAGCATTTTCGATGCGAAAAAGTGTCACAAAGGATCACGGGAAGATGACGTAATGGATCACTGCGAAAGAGCACGTGCTTACGAGTATACTGAAAGGTGATCTATCAGTATATACAAACTGTTATGAGCCGGGTCTTGAAAAGAAAACTAAAGTTGAGTATTTCCTTCATAGGATCATTGGATGGAATAGAATGAGAAAGCGGCTTGATTTTCATTGAATTGGATTGAACTGAACTGAATTGAGTCATGGTTAAGACTCTGAAGACATGTGACTGTCGTGTCAATCCAACTGAGATCTTGGTGGGCAAAGACAAAGAGAGTGAAGCAGAGCTGTCAATCAATAGTCTCGAATTCTATTGTTTTTCCCACCAAGATGTCAATCAAAGTCTCAGGTTTTAAGGGTCTTATTAAAAAACTTACTCTAATAATCTTTGGTGATCAATAATCTCTCGGTTGGGCAATCGACAGGCGCTAAAGGCTATCACAGGTCTGCCCATGACGTCATCACCTAAAAATAAATAAAAACGCAGCTAAACACACGGTGCTACCAATGGACTAACCATTGTAACATTACACTGCTCTCTTGCTTAGCATTCAGCATTAAAAAGAGATGAGTATGGCAGCTAAACACACGGTGCTACCAATGGACTAACCATTGTAACATTATACTGCTCTCTTGCTTAGCATTCAGCATTAAAAAGAGATGAGTATGGCAGCTAAGCACACGGTGCTACCAATGGACTAGCCATTGTAACATTATACTGCTCTCTTGCTAAGCATTCAGCATTTAATTGAGATGAGTATGGCAGCTAAACACACGGTGCTACTGTAGGACTAGCCATTGCAACATTATCCTGCTCTCCTGCTTAGCATTCAGCATTAAATTGATATGAGTATGGCAGCTAAGCACACGGTGCTACCAATAGACTAGTCATTGTAACATTATACTGCTCTCTTGCTTAGCATTTAGCATTAAATTGATATGAGTATGGCAGCTAAGCACACGGTGCTACCAATAGACTAATCATTGTAACATTATACTGCTCTGATGGATGGGATTCAACATTAAATGGAAGTTTGTATTAGGGCCTGCCAGCGGCTATGATAGTTATTTTACAGCCATGACCAGATCACGTGCACCACAAAATGCATTTTGGGATGCTTTAATCCAATTCAATTAGGAGTACAATTCAATTCAATACCTGCAAGTTGAAAGATCTTAAAACGTGCTATATCGATGTATTTCTTTTCAATCTCTTCAAGGGAAGGAATGTTGCAGGAATTGTCAACTGCTCCTTTCTTGGCTTCGTCTGATTTCTCTGCACCGTCGACTTTTGAAAGAGGAGGCAGGTTTTCAACTTCTATGGCAAAAGAGGCAAAATAAGTATCGAAAAGCGAAAAGTGTAAATTTAATAAATGGATTAAAGTATTAAAAGAACGATTAATTACTTTGATTGATTTACCTTTGATTCAATTTTTTAAATAATAATAATAATGATAATAATAATAATATACGAATATATAACAGGATAACCTATCAGTAATTACATACTGTTATCAACAGGGTCCTGCTTCCTTAATAACTTTTAATTAACAATTGACTGATTGATCGATTTTATGCTGAACTGGTTGATGGAATGGTTGAATGGTTGATTGACTGATTGATTGATTGATTGATTGATTGATTGCATGATTGGTTGATTGATTTATCAATTTATCGATCATCAAGATCAAAATACAGGCTAGTTTTATGCATAACATCCATTAATTGTTGTTTGACTTTCGTTACAGACTTCGGAGCTTCAGACAAAACTCTTGTTTGACCCCCGTCAAAGAGGACATAAGCCCTCTAATTTAGGGGGTACAACATACAGCATCGTTCCTAACTTTCTTTGAAAATCCATTCACGCTCTGTAGATCAGTGTACAGCATAGCCAACCTTAAGACCCCGTCTGGGAAATTTAGAATTTATTTGCCAGGGGTTGCAAAACTCTGTTTCAGCAATTTTCAAGTTTATTACCAGCTGAGTCACAACACAATACTATGTTACAACAATCGACTCGAAATTCACAGTCGAAAATGAAAACAAGAGCAGAGTGAAGCAGATGGGAAGTAATCAAATGAATCGTGCCTGTCATTTCACAGTTTCAACTGTTTTATCGTCAAATTATAAATGTAATATGAATCATCATCATCATCATCATCATCATCATCATCATCATCATCATCATCATCATCATCATCATCATCATCATCAGCAGCAGCAGCAGCAGCAGCACAATCATCAATCATCATCATCATCATAATAGCATCACTTTAATCACATGAATCACACATAGTAACTTCTTACTTGGCAAAGGTGGTCTAGGCCTTGGAGGAATTCTCTTCCTCCCCTGTTTAACATTTCCATCAATTGTTGCCATTTCGATCTACAGATTATTTCAAAACTCCGTTGTTTAATTTCAAACTAGTTTCTCAATTACTCTTTTCCACACATCTTACAACAATGAGTTTCAAACTATATCTAAATATGTTGCAACTGCTCAAAAACTTAGATGTGTTCTTTCTATCACCAATAATTCGCTCCAAAGCTTCAAGAAGAAAAACCGAATCGCGATGCAAATTATGTCACTTTAAAACCCATTGCCTTCATTTCCAACTTGGGAATATTTTCTCCAAAGTCCAGCCTGCAAGTAGACACAAGAAACGCCATCTAATTTACGAAATTCCAAGAACCACTTCGAGATAAAGAGGTGCGCGAGCTTCGTGCAAATTCTGTTTTCAACTTCGCAAGACTCGCATCAAAATATATCGCCACCAATTGGAAGAGAAATGTGCACCTTGAAAATAAAATTAGTTTGTTTGAGCAAATATTTATGCAGAAACAACGCGATGGATTGAATTGTTTGTTGAACGGTAACTACGAAGATTGATGAAAAGATCGGCAACACTTCCCCAGCGGTCTTTCACTTTCTTATGTTCGTTTCCCTTTCTCAACGCGATATTCAAACCAGCCTTCACACGTTTTCCTCGTCATGTATTTATTCTCTGAACCAAACAATTCTCCGGATAAAATATGTGTGACAAAAGCAACCAAGAAACTGAATCGTTTAAATTCTAAAATCACAGTTTAGTTGATTCCAGCGGAGTAGAATAGGAGAAGGCCTTTAAGAAACAGGTGAATTTCGAGAAACGGTTTGAAAAACAACATTAGCGACAGATGTGCTCCGTATGCACATACATAATTGATGAAGCTATTAGCATCGTTCTGTCTATAAAACACTTAAACGATATCACTTTTTGGGAATCTTTTCCAGTCCGACAAAAGCCCATGAAATTTATGACGCAAGCGAAATTTGGTCGTGGATTTTAGTAAAAACTCAGAAAGATGCTTGTAAAGAGGGGTGCTATCAAAAGATGGTGTGTGCCACTATTCACAGGAGCTCCCTATTTGAGCTGCTTGTAAGCCTCTTAATTGGGTCAAGACCCAAAAACGATTCGGTTTTGAGGCAAGAAATATAAAATACTTAAGAGACCGCAATGCAGTATTTGCCGGCGTAAAAGATAGTTTTCTTTGTGTCCTTCTCAGAAGTGTCGTGGCTTGGGGGGGGGGGGGCACGTGCTCCCTAGCCTCTGAGTGTCGGAAAATTCCTGAAATTTGAGATCCGTTCAGCTTTGGATATTTGTTATTGTGACTTTGTTGAGTTTTATACTATACCATTTACTGGTTATGTAAGGGTCATGTTTTCTATTACAATTCCAATGGAGACATTTCGTTTATAAGATTTCTGCAACAAAACAGCTATGTACTGCACAAAGACTAAAGGTTTATTTCAAATATCAACAGAAACCAAGTTTTCTCCAAACATTGTCTACAACGAAGCAACTGAGCCTTTAGCAGGGGATGAATTAGACTAAGATTTTTATCAACTTTACGAGTCTTATCAGAGAACAACCATTAACTTCCAGAGTTTTATTATGAATGAAAGATGCAGTATTGTTTCATACAACGCAAGTAAACAGTAGGAAGTGATTTTATTGGTAGGAAAGATAAAAAAAATCACAAATTAAAAATTTAATTAATACTAAAAAAATGAAAATTGTCTTTTTGTCTAATGGTGAAGGTGATCAGAATGGAAAAGATGGTAATGACAGCTAAAATACGATGAATTGACTCATGGCCTTAATCCCCAAACTGTTTTTTTTTATTTCCTCCTATCACTTGCGAAACTTCTGCATATGTAAAATACAAACTTTTGAATTTGACCATTTATTCTATTACTATATTTCAAACTCTGAAGACACCCAAAAGGTTGCAGCAAAATATCAAGATAGCTATTCATATATTTTAATATCTATTAAATATTTTCAATCACATTTTGTCGTATTTTTTGCAGTTTTATATTTTTTCGTATTTGCACGTGATTAAACTTTCAGCACAGTATTTTCTCATTCAGCAATGAGCTTATCACCTTATCAATACATTTCATTATGTTCTTGGAATGATTTCCATTATCAACTGAATCTCCCCCTTTTTGCAAACTCTTCTTCTCTTCCATTTCAAAAAAGGGAAATGATGCATAAATTACTCACATCCTCTGCATAAATTATTGTAAAGGACTTTCCTTCCTACCTGTATAAACCTGTTTTACAAGTTCTTTATCAGTAGCTTCTTGTTCTGCTGACACTTGAAAGTCATCTTCAAAAATGATTCCCTCACTTCTTCTGTTTGCCGGATGGTTTGATCGAAGTCGTACCCTCGGCTTTTCTGCTTCAAGACCAAGGAGGTCATCTGTTGGCACATTTTCACATTTTGAATCATCTTCCATCTCTCTAAAGAAAAGTTACAACGATAAAAACAATGAATAAATAAATAAATAAAATTTGGCAAAAAATAAAGGCTAATAGCCTGTTACGCATCTAATACAATTTAGGCACGTATTTCTCCAATCACAAGCAGGGGGACCTGCTGCACTGAGGGGCTAGAGAGCGACACACTGTGAAAATAAGGACAACAGCAGAATAAAAGAATCCAGAGTTTTTCCAATTGGCATGAGCAACAATTTCCCCCTTTGCACCCTCTGGGGCAAGGTGCATTCCATGTCAAGTCCATGCTGGATATTATGCCAAGGAACAATAGAAAAAATATGTGATCTCTTTTTTCCTTAATTCGATGCCAAAGTTGAATGCATTCTTGGCTGTAGACACCCACTGAACACAAAATATGACAGCATCACTGTTTTTGCAATTTTTGTTTCTATTTTGCACCCAAAATTGTCCTAAACCAAGTCTGCATCTCCACATCCTACACATTAAATCCAACAAAATGTATCTTTCTCACAATCAAAGCATGATAAAGATTCTCTGTCCTGCTCAGTATTGCAGTAGATTTCAGAATGGAATTTCTGCCATTCACAGTGATTTCTTATACCGGAACATTTACACACTTTTTGGTATCACTTGTTCAGCTGCACAACATTGTTATCCAGGCATCTCGCAACTACACAATTTTAAAAACATGAAACAGCTCACACATCATCCAATGTTTCTGTCCTGGTGTAGAAGTAGACAGATGTTAAAACAGGGATACATTCTTTGTCAAATCTGTGCCAAACAATCTATTTTCATTGGAGTTCTATGACCGTAGTGGAATGAGTGTTGGCCAACCGCCATATATCACCCCAGTTTCTATTTTTCTACTTTTTTGTCCTTTTGCTAAAAGTGACTTTGTCCACCACAGATCTGTGGGTCTACAGTATCTTCATTGTGCAGGAGGCCTTTCTCAATTGGATTGCCTAATTACAGATATCCTCTGCCGCCAGTCAACTTTCAACACATTTGATAAATTACGAAAAGTGTGTTTCTCTTTCATTTCAATTATACACAGCATTTTAACTTTCTTTGTTTGAGAAAAATAGTTTGGCTCTGGTCTCCTGGATGCATCATAATTGAATTGTTTGGCAACAAATCAAACTTGGCAATGGTAAATAAATGAAACGCGAGCTTATTTTAATAACCGCTTTAAATATAGAGTGAGAAGGAACTACACGGATCTCCATCAAAGTTTTCTGTTAGGTCATATATATACCCTAGGATAAAATGACTTGATATTTTCTCGTATCATAAAAGAGTCAACAATGAAAAATTTGACAATGAAACATGAAAACAACAAATGATACCTAATACTTAATCTGTTCTCTCATATCTTGTGAACAAACCAATTTTTCAGCAATCTTTTTACTGGAAAATAATATCAAACTAGCATTTCAGTCGCACCCTTTCAAACTTTCTAACATTCTTCACCAGCCTCTCTTTAGAGTTTACCTAAACGAGGTCTTGCTCTTTTCAAAATGGCTTCCACAAGAACTGCTTCCAAATTCTTTACTCGCTTGTTCCCATCGCTCATTCGAAACAGTTTGCGGCCAGCAAGAACATTGAATAATCATAATAGTAGGTTTCATTTTCAGGTGTTGAATTTTTATCCTAGAGACACACACGTAATTAATAACAACAATTTTATAGATCAGATCATTAGATTCAGGCCTAACCCCCCCCCTCATTTTCAGCTGTTGAAATGGCATTGTTGGCTCAACCAACTTTTTTGCACATGATTTCATATTGTGTTTCTTTTTATCACTTTCATTTGAATAATTCAAAAGCTGAAATATAAATTCTTTTTAGGAATTTGCCAATCAAACCTGTCACATAGTTTATCATCATCACCAAAGGCTAGAAGGTAATTGATTCAATTTTAGATTTCTATTCATTCATTTTCTTTACTTATTTGTTATTGAACTCAATGTGATTGATTTTGTGTGGATTGCTTTTTTTTTTCATTTCATCCCTTGCTTTATTAGCATTTCAACCATCAGAAAAAAACAGCAAGCTGCAGCCTCGAACTTAGCGGTTGAGAAAGATTCTGCAGAAAAACAAAATGATGCAGAAAACAGTCTGGTGTTGGGTAATGAACAAGAAAGAGGTCAGTTTAATACATCCATATAGTCTCTTTGTCTCTTTGAAAATGTCTCTTTGATAATAAAATATAGCCTACTTTTCCTTTCCATAGAATTGTTCAGTCTTACTGTTAGTTCATTGTTGGTCATAGTCTTTTTTCTTTTGCTGTTTCAGAAACTTTGGTTGAAAAGGTAAAGAAATCAATGGCAGAGGATTTACCATTTCGTCGAGTTTTTGCGATCGTTCATATTGGTAATGCCTTTCAATCAATTTGAAAATTAAATGGTGAACTTATCATTCAACCTGTCAATTAGTCAACCAATTAACGGATTAATCAACTTTGATTAGTTAACTAGTGACTCAATCAGTTCATTTATCAATCCATCATTCAATCAATCAATCAATCAATCAATCACACAATCAATCAATCGATCGATCAATCAATCAATCAATCAATCAATCACACAATCGATCACTCATTCATTCATTCTTTCATTCATTCATTTAACCATTCAATCATCAAGTTCTAATCAGTTCAGTTATCAGTCAATCAATCAATCAATCAATCAATCAATCACACAATCAATCATTCATTCATTCTTTTATTCATTCATTTAATCAATCACTCATCCAGTTTTAGTCAGTCTTTGAATCAATCAATCAATCAATCAATCAATAAATCAATCATTCAATCAATAGATCTGTCAATCGTTCATTCGTTTTTTATTCAATGTCAGTTTCTTTCATTATTAATAAATTAATTGCTAATTACCTTCAAGGTGGTAAACAGTTCAAGATAACGTCAAATGATATAATCATGATTCACAAAATGTCCGCAAAATGTGGAGACAAGATCAAACTACGAAAGGTTGGTTTCATTTCAAAATATTGCTTTTTATTGAAGCTGCAAATATAAACCTTCTACCTTTCAGTCTTTGATTAACTAACATTGTAATAGAATAATCGACAATAATTGTTATATAGTGAACTTGGATATGGAAAAACTTAGATAACGTAATATAATGTTTTTGCATCAACGACAGCTTTTTTCTTTCGTAGATTTTGATGGTTGGTGGAAGAGAATTCAGTTTGATCGGAAAACCTTTGCTAAGGTAAGTTTTTTTATTTTGGACGACAGATTAGAACTGGAATGATCGATTAGAAATTATCAAAAATCCCTTGGCCATTAGTTAGTGATGCATGTTATCAGTGGCGTAGGAACCGGGGGTCTAAGGGTGCCTTCCACTTTTTTCCACCAGCAGCCTGTTTGCCCCTTTATCTTAGAAAAATTCCTCTTTTTTCTCTTAAAGTTGCCCGTTTTCGTTACAAAAATGTCCCTTTTTATCGTTTAAGTGCCTGTGTCGTCGTGAAAGTGCCTCATTTTATCGTGAAAGTGCTCCATCTCATCGAGAAAATGCCCTTTTTTATGATGAAAGTGGTCCTATTTGGATGCCCTTACAGTACTGAACAATGCCCTTTTTCAATGTCCCTCCCCACTTTCCAAACGTTTCTACACCCCTGCATATTATTATAGATTTGTGCAGTCTGTAGACTTTCTCGTTGTTTTCATTTTTCTTCTTGTAAAGGCTTCAATGTTAAGATAAATTAAATACTGCAATTATTGTTTATTATGGTCAATTATGCTTCTATTGCTAATGGACATTTTCATCCCTGACTAACTTATTAATCATAGTTGTTTTGTGTCTAGCGATAACCATGTTAATATTGAAGCGACGGTTCTTGAGAAGACCAAAGGAAGAAATGTAATCGTTTTTAAAAAGAAAAGGAGAAAAAACTACAAGAAATGGAAAGGTAATTCCTAGTTTTGCTTAACGTTGGTTATGTTGCGTGACATACGAAGCTAGGCCTCATGCCGTCCTTTTCTATGATCGTATGGGAATGAGATTTCGCATTATAGATAAACCCCGCTGCTACCTTAGACTTGCCCCAAGTCTATTTCATCAACTGCGATGAAGAAAGAGAGAAGTAAAGTAAAGTAAATTAAAATAAAGTAAAGTAAAGTAAAATAAAGTAAAGAAAAGAAAAGTAAAGTAAAGTAAGGCAAAAGGAAAACTCCATGTTGTTCTCCTTCGCAGTGGAAAGTAAAACAAGATGCACGCTTCTCCCTGGTGTGAGTTACAATGTTTGGCGGGACAGACTTTTGTTAGAGCCTTCTGCTCCCACTACTTTACTTTGAACGTCTTATCGCCCCACATAAGCGGGGCTACAAAAAATTGCCTATAAGCTCATCATGGTGTCCTCCTCCACGGAAATCTTTAGTAAAAGGCGAAAGATTTTTGCGTTTTGAAGGAAGTCCAGAGCATTGACAAAATAGGTGCTCAGTTAAGCCGATGTGCTATCCTACAGGATAATGATTGTGGGATGATTTGGATATAACGCATGCGTTATGTTATTTTGTTGCGAGTTTTACACAAACTGAATCAGGCTTTTTTTAAAGATTCCCATGTGGTTACTTCACTGCTCTGCTTTTACCCAAGGGGATACCCCAGTATTGTACGTTGAGTACCAATGAACAATACAAGAAATAACATATAAAATGTAACTTTGTAAGATAAATGAAGACAAGAACTAATTGCATTTTGTTTAATTTTTCAGAGCATCGTCAAGACATAACAGTTTTACGAATAAACAAGATTGATATTAATCCGGAAATTGTCCAATGATGAGCCGTTTGAACAAATTTCTCGATAAGAAGATGAAAGAATGTGACTTCATTTGCGCATTGAATTATGGGACAGCAAGTCCCACTTATTCTATGCACAGCGAAATTTATCTACCTTTATCAACGATACCTCTGCGGAGTATTAATTCGATAAGCCGAGTTCGAGATCAAATTTGAAGAAATTGCTCGTGCTAAAAAGAGGCAGATTGATTATGGCTACCACAGTTGACTGCACCTAATTCAAATTCGTGTGACTCGAACTTTCAGTGATTCGAAAAACTCTCCTATAACTCGAACTGTCATTATTTCAAATCGAATTTTCTGGTTATTAAGAAACCTCCATATAACCTTTAAACTTTTCTTCATCCAAACTTTCTTCTTTCAAACTGTCCTTCGTGCGAATTTTCCTTCATTTTAGCGATCTCACTTTTCAAAAAGCTTGAAACAATCTATTTGATCCTGTGTCGTTATTCCAGGATTCCCAATGATTAACCCCTGCAATTTCCATATCTCCCTTTGTTTCCACACCTCTTCCAATTTTTCTACCATCACTTTGCAATTAGGTTCCTCCATATTGCCTAATCGAACTCTTCTCACCAGAGGGAAGATGGCAGCACACAAATCTGCAAATGCATTGCCTTTGAATGTGACATTATTGATATACAACCAATCAGCATTTGTTGCATTTGCATCATCATGTGATCATCTCCCTCTGATGATGACGTCATTGTTGCATTTCTAATGTACACTTCTCTTTTACCGATTTCCATGAATTTTTTTAATACAATCATGTCAAATAGACAGATTTTTCTGATGTCACGAAATTTTACCCGTCCTTCTTCTTTAAACATTGCAATGTCATTGAGAACCAAAAATTCACAGAAAAGCAAAGAGGAAAAGTGCTAAAAATTGATTTTATTCTACTGTTTATAACGACATCGTCCTTTCATCATTTATTAAAAACTGTCGCGTTTCTATGGTAGTTGTTTCATTGCAAATTCTCTTTAAAAATTGACAGTCAAGTGTTTTGTTGTTATTATTTTTACATTTTTTCAGGACTATTTCTGTTGTTCCCTGCTGCATTTTCATGTTTCAAAATTAAACAAACATTGTTTTCAAATGGTAATTTTCAATATGTGTACACCGTCTGGGTGAACTCAACAGACCTTGTGTTATGGTAAGGTCCTCATTATCAGCATTCTGCTGCTGTGTCTGATTGGTTAGTGTCATGTCACCATGGAGATAATGTTATTTCACAACTGAATATCTAATAGTTGATTTGTATATGACATCAACGTTAATCACCCAATAAATAAATTAAAGAAAGATTTCCTCGCTGCCCAAAAAATACACTGAAATTTTAACATCCCTGAAACCCTTTAATCCTAGTCACCTATATACCATAAAAAGGCAAAAGCAAAAGAAATGCAAAAACCACATCATCACAAAATTTAAATTTTACATAAATGATGACGAATTATTTAAAGATTTGTTGCACCTTTTTACTTCGCCCATTAAAAGTCTGTTGAAGGCCGTGTTCAACTCTTTCTCATAAAGTTCATTCAGTTTATGAGAAGTCCATTCATTCATTTTTTGCTTCACTTCATATGAAACGATTTTTACTGCTACATCGACAACCCTTGCATCGACATCACCAGGCAACATTTTCACAAGGACATCATGGCCACTCTCTTTGCAATAACCATCACATTCCGTTTGCAATTTTGCCTCGAGTTCTGATTTTGATATTGACAACGTCTGCTTCAAAAACGCGGAATTTTGTTGCTTCAGGTTCTCGATTTCCAAGAATTTCCCCTCTTCGATAATCACAGATTTTTTCAGCGTTTCTGTAGCGTCTTTCAAGACCTCTGGCATCAATCGTGTGTTCACATCGAGTTTTAAATTATTGCAGAATCTATCAACAACAAAATCTGCAGTCTCTTTGAAATATTTTGGCTTATATTTGAAAAAATCTTGAATCATATTCTCTTTCAATATTTTTTCAGAATCGACAACAGGCATCTTGTCAACGTGTGTGAGCGGTTTGATTTTCCTCAGTGAACCAGTTCCTGTTTTTGATAACACATTTTTAACCTCATTGATGAAGGGACAAAAGCGAAGCAAAAGAGACCTTGAGATGAAATCTGTCACATTCGAAGATCTCCAGTCACTAAGCTGTTTGTTCCAGTTAGTTGAACCATCTCCGAGAAGCTGATAAAATGGAGCATGTGATGAAATATGAGGTTGCTCAAATAACCATCCAAGTTGAAATAGGATAAACATGCCATTGAGGCCAGCCTCTTGAATTCTAAGATTAGGTGCTCTGTAAAGCTGGACTAATAGACAAAACGCTGATTGGTTCACTTTAAGCATCAGTGACTTTTCATCCATGAGACTAAGGTACTGTGCCATCCATGGCACTGTAATCAGCAGTTTTCCCTCCTCCACAGCTGTTGCTATGATTGCATCAGGCTTGAAGGGCTGGAGAATTATGTCACCTTTCAATAAATCTGTGTTTTGGTTCGTTGACTGGTTATCAGATTCATAGGGTGCGAATACGATGTACCCTAAAAACTTTGAAAGGATTCTTGCCTCTGTTAAGTGAACAGAATAATCATTTCTTGCTTGCATCAGTGCTTCGTTATCATCCGTGCCATCACCCCTGCCAAACTGCAACAAAAAATCAGAAGAATTTATTGCCAAGATCCGGCAGACTAAGGTATCTCTTAAGTGGACTAGAAAATGGTAATTACAAGATTTGTCAATGAACAGCTTGAAAAATGTTTCAATGTCTGAGAAGTAAGGCTTTGGACATGGTCCTTGTGATGTCATTGGTGTGAAAAAACGTTCCTGCAGCCTCTGAAACTTGGATGGGTTGCTGGACTTTAGGTAGTCTAACAAACTAGCAGATGAAGGCTCATTTCTGCTGAGCAAACCAGAGAAGTCTTGCGAACTCATTTCGATGAGCTGTGAAACAAATAACTGGCTAAACTGTGAATAAGTCGGATGCTCAGTAAATTCAAAGAAAAACACTTGGAATTTTTCACCAAGATCTTTTTCCATGTTCCATTCATTTTTTAAATGGTTCTCTTCCCATCTCCTCAGCAATCCATAAAATTTGTCCCTCATTTTAGAAAATGAGTAGAAGTAACGATCGGTTGAAAATGCTTTGCGATTGTTGCCTTCGACTTGAAATGGTACACCAAGAGATGAAGAGAAACTTAATTGTGGAGCTGATGAGCTGTTCTGGAAGCTTATGTCACTGAGTTTGTTCACAACTAATTTAATAAGACTAGGTGCAAGAAACTGCAAACGCTTATTCTGTGCAATCAAGTTAAGAGTTGCTACATCAAAAACAGCTGACAGCAACCGTGCACTTTCTAGTACCTTTGCTGCAAAATAAACACAACTTTCAACGGATTCAAAAATCACTTCATCCGCTTCTGTTTCTGCATGAGGTTCAATACTGCAGTTCACAACACTATATAAAAAGTACAGCTCAAGGGAGATGTTACTAATGAGATTTTGCAATAAGATACAGGCGTAGATGTTGATAAATGCTGTCATTTGCTCCATATTAGAGATCTTTTTCACTAAAATTATATCTTCATTTTCTAGTACACTTGACTCTCCTTTCTCAGCCACCTTTACAGCCAAACTTTCAAAGCTCTCTGCATCACTAAACATTTTCTCAGAATCTTTAGAAAAATTACCTAAATCCTCTGATCTAGGTTTTGAGGCATCTACAACCATTGTCTTTTTGCCACTTATTCTTTCATTGCTTTCAAGAAAAGCTGAAAGTGGCATCCTTTCCTTTTCATTTCTTCTTCTGTTTCTCATAGACTTTTCTAGATTTTTTATCTTTCGATCAAACGCAAAGTTTCCGGACACAGATCCACTTGAATCCAAACTTGAATCTGATGTTTCTATAATTGGAGAGTTTTCAAACAAACTTTGGGTCTCTCTTCTCTCGTGGAAACTTCCCTTGTCTGGTGTCACAAGTGTTGGTGTTATACGCCTTTTCTGAATTTGTTTGTTTACCTGGGGAGTCGAGGTCAGTGGTGCAATGTCCAGTTTGGCAGAAGTCGACCTAGTCTGGGATACGGTCGTATTACTATTAAGATCAACACGCTTGGGGTTACGAGAAGGGTTAGACTTCTTGTTGCTTTCTGAGAAGGATCTCCAATTTTTCTGCTTTGTTTTTGCCATAAAACTGTCAGCTGATTTTGGCGTTAGGCCCCTTGCTTTCCCCCCTTGCTCATCAAACTTTGATAACAAACTTGTTCGTGAATTATTTTGGTTCTTTGCTACCTCTTTATTTGATGTGGAATATCTTTTTGGTGAGCAAGACAGTATCTGATTTTTTGAGAGATTTCTAGAAAGCTTTTCCTTGACAAAGGTAAGAAAACATGGAACAAATTCCTTGAGAAAACTTTTATCCCCCAATTCCTTGGCAAGTACAGGTTGGTCTTGAACATTGCCAGATTCAATACCATCTGTGAAAATTTTTGAGTCAATCGACCCTTCAATCAATCTGTTTAATAAAATTTCTGCCATTTTTATCTGTAGCTTTTGAGAATCCTGCCTCGAATCCTTATATACCGCAAAAAAATTTCCTGCCAAATTCCTCAGACATGGCTAAGATAAACAATACTGCTATTTGACGAAATTAATTTCCATATACGGTCCATCAATCATCTGTCATCTCATTTACATATTCATTTACTTAATATTGCAATAAATCTGTCTTTATCCTTTCTGCAAGCCAGCAAGAAAAATACAATCGATTTCTCATGTGATCTTCAGCCCGCCATTTTTATCTCTTCCAGAAAGTTTTGCAGCCTCGCTTGCATTGGATGATGCTACGCAGTGGGCTGCTACGCATGATGCTCTATTGTGCATGATTTTCCAATATTGTTATCCAAAGGAATTAGGCATATTTTGTCAATGTTTATCCTTTGTGCGACCAAGGAGCAATTATCTTTCACCTGCACCTTCAATGAATATCGTTGTGCATTTTTCTTAACTATTTTCGTTCATAATTCGTTGGTGATTAAAAATAGCATCATGGGTAAGATTACGTAATTTCCAAATTTAGCACAATCATGTTAGGCCTGGTCAAGGTTTGCAAACGTGGCTGAATAAAAACAAACCAGTTTCGTGTTATTTTCTGCATATTTGCAACCCGATGGATGATTCAGTTGTAGAAAACAAATTTGCTATGTTCAAAATATAAAAGAGGTTTGGAATTTTGCGTGATAAACCAGAAAATAATGGTGAGTTGGCCAACAAAGTTTGAGATACCTTCGCGCCTATTTCCTAGATAAGAGTTTGTCATTTTTCAGCAGCTTTAAAGTGCGTGTTATAAGGTTTCATACAGACAAATATTCCCATTAAAAGCTTGTTGTTCAGATTTTAAAGTGCAAAATACCATGTAGATGATGGGTGAGGTGAAGCTGTCATGATTTTTAGGCCATGATAAAATGTTTAGAAATACTTATGGCCGTGTTGTTTACAAGCAAGAATGCGTTCAGTGCGAAAGGGGAGACCAAGTTGAAACTGGCTATTGACGTATTGAGCTGGGATTTGGCTCTGCAAGCATTATGCAAAACTGTTTGATTACTGTCATATAACCTGACCCCCTGATTAGCGTCAACTTTTGTTTGTTATTGCTTTTGTTTTGGCTAATAGTCAAGAGCCACAGAAGAGCGCCCACGTATGTTTCTATTTGGGTCATTACAATGTCAGATTGACCTGTTTGCGTGTCTTAAAACAGTTTGATCGTCGAGTCATCTCTATTGACACTAGCCGATACTCCTGCAAACGAAGAATGGAAGTAAAAGGCTGGGAAGGCAGGGGATGGGCTATAGCCACACTTTATGAAAGCACCTGTCAAAAATGCATGCATGGCCTTAAGATGCATATTGAGTTGATATTTCCCATGCAGACCCCACCCCCATAATTTTCTTCAACAACAGTTTGTCTTATCTAAAGACTTAAATCTGCAAGGCAAATTGCATTATCCAAACCATTTCAAATTTTTTAGCCATGAAATCACCAATAAACGTCACATGCATAAATGACTACTTCAATCCATTTAGTCAATAAAGTCAAGTGTTTTTGTTACACCCCCCTCCTCTGAATTGCACCTTGAGTTGCCCCCCCTCCCTCCTTGTTTGTTGTGGCACAGTGAGATGAACTCATTATCTTCATGCAAACCCACTGATCTACTAATTAACCCAAATGGTTATTTTGAGTTCTAATTTAAAGCTATTGCCTGTTTGCAACCTCCCTTATTCAAAATTGAGATAATGTGCATCATACTGTTATTTCTAGAAAAGGGGGGATTTCTTTTCTTCACATTTCCCCTGATGCCCCCTTGATATAGGCATCCTTGACTGCAGTTCAAAAATTTTTTTGTTTTCCTTTGTTGAGTGACCATGAAGCCCTAATATTCATGAATATCTTCTTTAAGGAGATGTTCCAATGACTGACATTTTGGAATAATGTGAAGATCCAACCAGGACCGATTTCTGGACAATAAATGCTCTGTGTTCTGACTGGATTTAGAATGAATGAAAAGGTAGTTATCTATTTTCGATTTGCAAGAAGAATTAGCTTGCAGATTTTAGCTGAGGTTGCAGGTTCCCAGACGATGAAGGAGCAGAATTTAAGATGTGCACACATAGATTTTTTTTCAAAATTTACATGTGGAATATCTAGGAGAATGTCAGGGGTGTCACGTTGGGGGGTATGGAATGATTTTTCCCCTTAAGTTCCAAAGAAAATCTTGTATTACAAATCCATGGTACTTCAAGGGTATTGCAAGTCAAATGCAATGGATTTGCAAGCAAGCAGTTCTATTGGTTAAAACCAAGCTGGGGTTCAACTTTGGGTTGGATAGACAGCTGGGTTGGCTGAACAGCTTGGTCTCAAACTAGGATCACTGCAGTTCATAGACACTTAGACCTGCACCTTAACCACTTGTCCACACCCTCCATCCATTATTTTTTATTTGTTACCTGATTTCTCCTTTTATCTTTGAGGAAATACTGTGGTAATTCTGATTATAGTTTTATTGTTTCGTTTACAGGTGTTTGGGATTTTGTCATCCGAACTTGCGACGTTACTGGACGAAAAGCTAGAGAAAATCCTTGTGGTTGACAGTAGATCGTTTTTAGAATATAACGATTCACACGTTCGAGGCTCTGTTAACATCCAATCATCGAAGCTGATCAGAAAGAGGCTGGAACAGAACAAGCTAAGCATTATTGATTTATTGAAAGACGCTGATCATGATGAGGTTGATCGGGTAGTGATTTATGATCAGAGTACATCAGACTTGGCAGCTATTTCACGAGAGCATTTTATGCATCTTATTGCCTACAAATTATATGAACAATTCCAAGCTGTGTTTTATCTGCAAGGTTTGTAACTTTTTTATCCTTTTTCATACTTTTTTGCATCAGATTAGAAAAACTATTGGTTCCAAAGCCAGGGGGGGCTGAATTCCAAAACTTCTACCAACAGTGCAATTTTTTTTTATCTCTTTTGTTTTATCAATCCGTTTTGGGGGACTAAGCCCCCTAGCCCCCTTCTGTCCTTGGGCCTGTTCTTCTTCAACCTACAACGTCTCTATTCCCTATTTTATTCATTTCTTTCTTCTGCTAACATCAAGTTAAAGGGAAAGGAACAGAACTATTTGCACCCAATGTAAAAATTTGCAATCTTTAAATGTTCAGCAAAATATGAAAAGTTTCTTATAAGAATTATTGCAATTTGCATCAGTACGGTTTTAAATGAACGATAAATTTATAAAGAAGGGGGCTTTTTTTAGTGCAGTTGACAGAAAAATTGAAGTTCTTTGAAATTCATACTTTCCAAATTTTGGCCTCGCATCAGCTGGGATCAAGGACTAAAAATGACGCTGGGAAGGCGAAATTTGAACTTTGCTTTGTTGTGGAACACGTCATAGGATTATTTGTTTGCCGCGTGTACAAAAGAAAGGAAGCGCGGTAGTCCGCGTCTATTGTTCTATCCACGCGGTAAGGCTAAGAATGGGACATGACTCATCCAACTATGTCGAAATACCGTCCTCGGTTTAAGCCTAACCAGGGGGGGGATTAAGCTCGGCTTGTCCGTCATTTTATACAAAATAAAAGCATAATTCCTGGGCATTTCTCTTTATTGATTTATTTACTTTTTAGTTATTCTGCACAAATTTTTGTTTGGATCTCATGGTTTAGGTTATATCTCATCTATCTGTGCGCTGCTGTTAGCCGTGGTGAATCAATCTTTGACAGTGGCATGATTGAATTTTACCCCCGCTTAATGATTCTGGTCTATCCATTCAAGATGAGCTAAGATATTTTGTGATGATGTAATTGTTTTGAGATTATTTGCTTGCTGAGTCAGATGCAAAAGCAATTCGCATATTTAATGCTCAATAAGAGAGATTTAAGTAATAATAAACTGACGAAGGGTTGTGCCTGATAACAACACACCTCCATGCTACTTAGGCCTTTAAATGACGCGCTGATACTTCAGTTCAGATGAATTTTGAAAGACTGCTAAAGAAAAACAACTAAAACTGACACGGCATCTAGGAGGAAAATACTGAAAATTTGCAAGATGAGGGCGAAGCCAGGTTCGTTGGAAATTGTTCCAACTGTAAGCATGGTTGCAAATGAAAGAGCAATTTTCAAGGCGAGAAAAAGACGAGGTAGAATTTTGTTTATACTGCCTTTTCTCCAAAATAGCTATTTAAAAACTTATATTTTTAAATATATTATATATTTCTTCTTCGTATTATTTGAGCTGGAATTCAGCATGTGTGTAGATCTCAGCTGAAATCTGGAAAATCTTTCATGTAAACTGCAGGTGAAAACCAGGCAAAAATAAGACAGAAGTTTTCTCGAGCAGAATAAGCTCGATTTGTCCTCCATGATAAATCTTATTAATTGGGTTTCATATATTTGTTCATTTGCAACTATTTAATTTCGCAAGAGATCGGTTCGACCAAAGCATACCAGGGTGTAATGAGTAATTCTTTTAGTTGCAGTGTTGTATTCATGAATAACAATGAATATTCATCGGCATTTTAAGATTCTTTAAGTTTTTTTTTCATTAAGTTTTTTGCTTAATGTTTTTTAAGTTAAGTAAACAGAACCATTATCTTAGGCTTTTATGTCTCATCTTTTCTGTTGTAAATAATTTCTATAAATCTCAGTGTGAGACATATATTTTTCATTTAAACTTTCATTTTTTTTATTCGGAGTAGTGCAGCGGCTTGCAAAATCTCTCGCGTTTCCAGTTTCCAATTAATCTGAATACCACATCAAACTCAAATCTAGCATTTTCGAATTCCTCAAGCATTTATAGATTCCTAAGACCAAATGAAGCGTGGGTTACTATATGCCTAGTGCATTGTCATATGCATGATGCAACCCTCTGTGCCGACTTACCAACCCACTCACTAAAAATGGGAGGGTGATTCTCTGAGCACTTTATGGTGACCTAGATTCATTTCTACAAAACTCCATGGTCACAACACATCCCCTTGCCTGCATTAAGTAATGCAACCCTCAAACTCTACCTCCCTCCCTAGAACAGCCTTGTTCCTGTCTCGTTTTTGAGGTGCTAGTTCTCAGAATCTTGGTATCTTTACCTATCAATTAAGTGTCAAAAGTGGTGAAGTAAGATTCCCTTTTTTCTCCATTACGCAGATTTTCTTAGCAATCGCAGTATTTAAGTACTTAGAACTGAAGAACTGAAAACGGTCTAAGATCTATCACATAAAAAACTCGTTTTGCATCTTTTAAGCATTTATAGATGCTGTTCAGGATCGTCAAAGGCTAACATTTTCAATCACAGTGGAACTTCTCCCCACAAGCTGTTGGCTAACTGTACATCCTTCCGAGGTCGGTAAATGAATGGTGAGCGAAAAACCTGAGGGCATGAGTCTTAGCGCCCCAAGCCCACATCAGCTTTGCAGCTGCCAAAACCCCTTCCTTGCATTGTTTCTCCAATTACTGCGCAGCTTGTTTGAAGGTTAATGTTTTTTAAGTTTATAATATTCCGTACTGAACGTAACTTTTTGAGAAGATTTTTATAAGCCAGTTTCTTATGAAGAAAGCATGTACTGTTGTTGTTGATACCACTGAAATATTGAAAGTAAATACCACAATGACGTAATCAAATCAATATATTACCAGAATCCCACCTGCTGTAGTACAATAGTAGGTGAAGCTGTGTGCAGCTGGTATTCGCAACTTGCCACGTGTTTAGAATGGGGCTGGGGGAGGGAACGTGATTTTTAAACAGCAGGGGGATGACGGCGATATCTTGGACATATAAGTGTCAGCAGGGGAGCATCTATTTTGTGTAACCTCCTACCCCCTCCCCCCCCCCCCCCCCCGGCTCAACTAAGTTTGGTTATGTTGATACTTTGTAGTTTTTGATTATGATTTGTCAATGATCGATCACTGGAACTAATGAGTGATTAATCATTGGAATACATTGCCTAAGGGAATAGGGTGAGTCAACGATGTAGGCTGAGCCATTGATGATGACGTCATTGGCAACAAAGCGAAGTTATTCATCGAAATTTGGCGGCAAATCTTTGCCAACTTTGCCACCGGGTCGACTAAAAATATCAACGTTTTTCAAACGAAACAGATGTGTGTACGCATTGTTATGGATGGTTGTGTGTACGCATTGTTGTTAACAATTAGACGAGTTGAGCGTTTTGTCATGTGGTAGAATTTGGTGGCTGCCTTGTAACTCAATATGCATGTGAAATTGCATAAATTTGTTTTCAGTGGATTTTTAGCACTTAAGCAGTCATCGTTTTGGAATTTAGGATGACCTATGTTTGAAAGGCAAGCCTGTTCATCTGAAAATAACAAGCTGTGTGTCACGCTCTTGGTGAAATTTTTATCTATGGAAAATGACAAAGGCCAAAAGAGCGTTTCAGTTCATTTAAAAAATATGACTCATATTGGTTCCCAGACCTTAAGTAAAAGTGAGGAAAACTATGTTCCAGAGCTAGCAAAGTAAGCAAGTAAGCGAATAAAGTAAGATGGCAAAGTAAGCAAGGAGGTAGAGAATGCAAGCTATGAAATATAGGAAATGACAGTTAAGCAAGCTTATAAAGTATTCATTCGAGCTAGCAGTGGAAGCAAGTAAAATAAGTAAGCAAAGAAATTTAGGTAAGCACATTAAGCAAATAAGAAAGCAATACAATCATTTAGGTAAGCAAACTAGTAAGACTGGGTCTTATATCTTGATCACTTCTTGAGCTTTAAGCAAAATCCAGAATCGCCTGTTTGCTACCATGGTGAAAATTGTTTACAGCTCCAAAGGTCATTGCCACACCCAGACCACTTTCTTGTTATAATGATCGTTCCTTGTCAACGGCTGACCTGATTTTGACATCAATGTCAGAGAAAGATTGGCCGTTTCTTTGGGCGTCGCCACCCCCTGTTTCAATTGTGTTTTGGGCGTCTTTTAATTCTAACTTCTTTCCATTCCAGGGGGATTTGCAGACTTTGGCCAGCGTTTTCCAAAATATTGCGAAAAGAAACAAGATGCTGGTAACTTGTTCTCAATCTCCACGCCATGTATGACATCTGGGGACATCCCAGTTACAAAGGTTTTGCCATTTCTTTACTTGGGAAACGAAGAAGATGCTAAGAATGGTTCAACATTACAAAGCATTGGAATCAATTTTGTCATGAATGTCAGTGTGTCAGCGGCAGATTCTGCACACGTGATTGCAACTCATTATATGAAGATTCCTATACGAGACTCAACGACTGAAAATATAGTTGAATGGTTTCAATCAGCATTTGATTTCATAGGTAAGTGAGGGGCCTAATCAGCATCGTCAAATACTTTATTGATTCTCATGTCTAAATGGAAATAATGGCGTTTTTTTCTGGTTTCTTTATTTTGTTGTTGTTGTTCATTTCCTGCTTTGTTCTCATGAGGGGGGGGGGCTCTTACTCGATCAAATTATCTTTTAACTCATAGCCCCCTGCAGATGCCATATGGCGCAGTATAAGTTACTGCAAATCAAAGAAAAACCTGGGGGTAATGTTGTCAAGATTTGCAAAGTTGATCAGACCACATGCGCTGTACGTGTTTTAAAATAAGGATATTTCCTGTATTTATGTACCCCCGTGCATCATTTGCCCCCACAGTTAACTGCATGTGAGTTCCAAATGGCACCAGGGGGCAATGAGTGAAGAGAGCTCGTTATTAATCAATCTATTTTCCACTCATTTTAATAGTTTAGTTCTTAATTTAAGCGTGTTTTTTAGTGAACAATCATGTTGTTCTTTGGCTGTTGGAATGATAATAGATGAAGTGAAAAATGAAATGAAAATGAAATAGATTCCATATGATCGCGCATGATTTTATGCGATTTGAATGTTTAGATGTGGTCATGCGTGATTTTGTTTGATTTTATTGTATATGATTCTATATGATTTCGAGTGATTTATTTGATTTCATATGATTCGATATGACTAAATATTATGAAACATGATTCTATATGATTTGATGTGATTATAAGGACAACATTATTATTAGATTGACATTCATCATTATCCAATCAACAGATCGAGTGAGGGGCTGCGATGGCAAAGTCCTAGTCCACTGCGTTGGCGGAGTTTCAAGATCTGCAACAATTGCTGTTGGTTACGTCATGAAGCATATGAATTTGTCATTGGATAATGCTTATAGGTATGTTTATTTACAGAAAATACTCTCACCCCCATCAGAACCAATAACCGCACTTCACATTGGGGCGGAAAAGAATCACGTCTCTCTGGATGAATTTGTAACGGGTGATTTCATCGGAGAATTTTTGTTGATCTGCGCATGACTGAAAGCCTGCGAAGGAGAGGATATCCTTTCCTCTTCTTCGCAGCAATAGTAAAGTCTGCGCACAGGCTAATGACTGAAGACTTTTACACACCCCGAATAGATCTGACAATAACCAAAAATAGCTTGTTGCGGTCACGGGCAAAGTCCAGGGAAGTTGATAACATTCCTCCGGACAAAAACATACCCAAAGGCAAAACTTCCTTGCAAGACAATGGAAAATACGAATGGCTTGGGTGTGTCATGGCAGTTTCTCTTGTTTTTTGTAGACCGTCCTCCAGCTAGTGACCGTGTGACTGTAATGTTTACCTTACTCTGGTTGCAGGGTCAAGTTATTTTCTGGACACTGCATATTTTTTCTTTTGATTGAATTTGCATGAAGGTTTTTATTTGTCTGAATTTCCACTCTAATATTTTTTATTGACTTTATTTTTAGGTTTGTGAAAGATAAAAGACCCTCAATTTCACCAAATTTGAATTTCATGGGACAATTATTGCAATACGAAAAACAATTAAGCGAAAAAGGTGACTTCGGTAACGAAAAAACTGATGTTAAAATTGATAATGGAACAATTAGTTAACATTATTTATTAATTTTCAATTAACCCTTAAATTCATAGTAAATTTAATGAAATTTTTTGCTGTGTTCTGTATGCAAACTTTCAATTCAATGTAGAAAAACATTTTTCGTAGGCCTACTGTTAGGCCATTTTCATGTAGTTGTCATGCCAACTAATTACATTATATGGAGTGCGTTTTAGCCTCGTAATCGTGATATTCTTTTCGAACTATATTTTTACTTTGTTACTTGTCCATAAAGTACTTTCCTGCTGCAAGTATACTGGATTTGCTGACTGTAAAACACTTCCTAGGTACTGCCTGGGATTTGACAATTTGAAACAATAGACCCTTTGTTTTATAAATAATAAATCTATTATCTTTCTGCCCCACGCACCTCCGCAGAGAGTATCTTTGACCTTGATGCTTCGAACTGATGTGTAAAATATGACTTTATCAAAATACCCTGGCATTATCTAAATTTTGAGTTTTACCCTCTGTTCGGTCCAGTTGTGTTTCTTTTCAACTGGATATACAAATCACTTCAACTAACAAAAGTTGCAAAAATTGCAGTTTAAAAATTCCAAAAAATACTGTAAGATTATGTAGAGCATCAGAAATTTATGTGGAAGATTCTTCCAGATGGAGCCTTCTTAGTAGAAACATTAAATAATACCACTTAGTTGAAGTCTTCAAGTCAATTAAATCACTTGCTTGTATTTCACCCCGTCCCAAGCTGAGTGTGTTTTAGTTGTATCATAAGCAAGCTAGACATGGGCCTTGTTAAGTAAGGTACAGACGAATCCTCATTTAATCTGCGAGACCTACACAGTTTTATCAATTAGTGAGTAATTAACAGAAATATGTCATTTCCGAAGGCAGCTGGCACTTGCTGTTGTGAATTACAGAAGCTGGTAGTGTTTGCTCTTTCATTTTTCTTTTTACGTGGAATGACGAATTCTACCCAATGTAAACTAGACCAAATATAACCCCTTGTTTTTATTTCAATTTAAAGGTGTTTTGGGTTTCCGTATTGCGTGTAATCGAATTTTCGTTTGTATTTTAAAAATGTTGTCGACATAATAGTTACGTAGTCATTTTTAAACTGCTTTGAATTTTGTCATAGAAAGCTCTAACATGTAAATCTGTTGTTTTGGCCTTGTCTGGTTGCTACAAATCGAGGGCAGCAAATTAATGATGATTATTATCATAATAAAATCATTTAAAATTAGTTATATTTATGATACTGTGTATCTATGGTGAGCTCCGTATGGTTTTGATTTGCCTCAATTGTTAGTAAATCCAATAACCATGCTATGAAGGGTTTTACTGACTCGACGCTTGTACTTGTTCATCGAATTGTATTGCAGAATGGGTCAATTTCCATTTAATGCTTTTATTCCTTTACATCACACCCCCGAACTCCCTCGTCATACCCATGCCACACCCCCAATCTCATTCCTAACATCAGGAATACGAGGCTGTTGATGCAAAAACATGGCGGCGATTAGAAAGTGGAGAACAATTTTTAAAACGTCAAATCATTTGAATAATTTACGAATTTTGGTGCAACGAAGATCAGTTTCAACTTGTATCGATAGTAAGTTTAGTATGCAGGAATATTTTCTATGTTTTATCAAGGCTTCCAGTCATCTGGTATGTTTTTACCTGTGTATGTAGCATTTCTTCGTTCGCCAAATCAATTAGTCAGTCGAGATGGTTTGTTCTGGATGAGTGTATTCGACAGGTCAGAATTATTTAACTGATTGATCGATTGATTGATTAATTGATTGATTGATCGATTGATTGATCAGTTGATTGGTTTGATGATTAGTTTATAGATTGATTGACTGATTGATTAGACGATTTATTGATTGCTAATTTGATTGATTGATTGATTGCTTGATTGATTGATTGATTGATTAATTGATTGATTGATTGTATCGCTTTGATCCATAATCGATGTGTCCAATCTTGCTGCCGATTTAGAGGTACAATAATTGTATCAAAAATAAAGAAAATCAAAATAATTTAGATAAAGATTAAAGTTAGTTTTTTGCAGTTTCAGATGGACTAAATGATGACCAAAAACATTTTCAGCAAGTTGCTTTGGAGTTTGCCAAAAATGAAATGGCGCCTTACATGCTGGAATGGGACTTGAATGTATGGTGAATTTTTCATATTTTATTTTATTCATAATCCATGTCTTTAATAGGATTATTTTTAGCTATCTTTTTCAAGAATGCACATAACTGCTTTGCGTCCATGGTGTCTGACTGAGTCATGCCCAAATTTATTATTTTTCTATTTTAGGAAACTTTTCCAGAAGAAACCTTACGTAAAGCTGCAGAGCTTGGCTTTGGAGGTAAATTTTGTTGCATAACATTTCTTTATTAGCATTATCTAAAGCATAGCTGTTTGCAAGATTTAAGTAAAAATAACAAAATCATTATATTGATGAGACTAGTTGAATTTTAAATTGAAATAATTTGATAATTTGTTCTTAACTTATCAGTAAATAATCTCTATTGCTCTATGATTTATTCTGTGAATTCTTTGCCGAGAATACCAATTAAAATACACATTTTTATTATCACAGGCATCAATGTCAGTGAGGATTATGGAGGCACTGATCTTGGCCGACTTGATTCATCAATCATATTTGAAGCATTATCAACTGGTTGCACGAGCACCACGGCATATCTCACTATTCACAAGTATGATATATTATTCTGAATTTTTGCTGATTAGTTTTAACAGGGCTGTCATTATGGGGGGCATGGGGGGTTTAAACCCCCCTTTCTGAAAAACACTCTGTCTCCAATTCATAGCCTTAAGCTGTTGTTGTTGGTAAATTTTATTGTTTTGTTATCCTGCTCATTTTATATTACTCTGGTTTGCTAGTGGTGGTTCAAGAACTATTACATGAAGATTTCCTTTTCATTGCTGGGTGGGAGGTTGACCCCAAACCTCAATTAGGATCTTACCCTTACCCTAATTTAAACATACATGGCCTTTTAATTAACAGGAAATGACATCACTTTGGGAAGGGGTAGAAGGTGTCATACCCCCTGAAAATAGCACTGTCGGCTGTAGGCTGTTGTTGTTGGTCAATTTTACTGTTCTGTTATCCTGCTCATTTAATATTACTCTGGTTTTCCTCGGCCAATTTCAAGCAAAATTACAATCTGTGAACAAAACCATAAGTGGGTCTAGGGCCACACCCTATAAAAAATGCCACGCCCAGCTATTCAGCAAATTCCTCATCTTACACCCCTCCTAGTTACATTGGGTTCTGACAGCCCTTAGTGTTAACAGTTCAACAGTGCTTCTTATACTTTTACTGTAATATTGTGTCTGATATTATATAATATTATAAGTTTTTTATGATTCATAAGTTGTTTTAACTTTATCAACGTTCATTCGTTTGTCTGATATTGTAGCATGGTTGCATCATTAATCAACAAATTTGGTAACAAAACTCAAAAAGAGAAATATTTACCATTGTTAACATCTTGTGAGGTGAGTTAATTTTTGTACATTATTTAAATCAATTCTGTTTCAATCGTTTGAGTTGTTGGAAATGAACCTTTCTGCTGTAAGATGATGGCTATTTGTCCTTTTGAGCTGCTTTTTCTTCATTAAATCTATTATTTTATATCTTATTCATTGTTCATAATTGCTTATATCCAATGGCGGACACTTGGGCAAATATTGGGAGGGGGGCAAGCCTATTGTTTGGTAGGATGACATCACACATTTCCATTGTTTTCGAACAAAAAACTATTGTCTTCCAAAATATTGGGAGGCCATTGTCCCCCCACTTGCCCCCCAAGTGTCTGCCACTGCCTTTATCAATCAAATACGATATTGAAATAACTTTTCTTCTCCTAGTTGATATCGTTATCACATTTTTGCCTTTTTTAGTTTTGACTAAAGCAAAAAATTTGCCTGTTGTTGAAATCAGGGTATTTGATATCTGTGCTAAAATGATTCAGTTTTGATTTCTTTTTAGAAATTTGCATCATATTGCCTTACTGAACCCGGTAATCCATTTACTTTGTTTCTTTTTTGAAAATACTTTCCAATGTTTTGATATTTTCTTTCAAACCTTAATACCTTAGAAAAGTACTTTGTTGACCTGGCTTTTTGACATTGTTTTTGAGATCCAGCAATTTTTTTTATGTTAGCTATATTTGCTATGCTTGCTATAATTCCTATGTTTGATGTGTTTGCTATATTTTCTATGTTTGTTAATTGTCAATGCCTGCAATGTTTCCTATGTTTGCTATGCTTGCTTTGTTTGCCATGTTTCCTATGTTTGCTTTGTTTGCCATGTTTGCTATATTTGCTATGCTTGCTATAATTCCTATGTTTGATATTTTTGCTATGTTTTCTATGTTTGTTAGTTGTCAATGCCTGCTATGTTTCCTATGTTTGCTATGCTTGCTATGTTTGCTTTGTTTGCCATGTTTGCTATGCT
The DNA here is from genome assembly GCA_964019065.1 of Catostylus mosaicus. Lineage (NCBI taxonomy): Eukaryota > Metazoa > Cnidaria > Scyphozoa > Rhizostomeae > Catostylidae > Catostylus > Catostylus mosaicus. The sequence goes on from OZ025199.1 coordinate 6,615,253, forward strand.
TGCTATGTTTGCTTTGTTTGCCATGTTTGCTATGCTTGCTATGTTTGCTTTGTATGCTATGTTTCCTATGTTTGCTTTGTTTGCCATGTTTGCTATGCTTGCTATGTTTGCTTTGTGTGCTATGTTTGCAGGAAGTGGCAGTGATGCAGCATCACTACTTACAACTGCCAAAAAGAAAGGAGATCATTATATTCTCAATGGCAGCAAGGTGAGAGTGGATTTTGATTTGATTTTTAAGGTGACTTTAATTCTCATCTTATGAAATTCTCACCTGGATATTTTACTGTCGAATAATTGCTGACATCTTGATCGATAATTGATGGAATTTATTTTACTTGTTTATTTTAGATGTTCATAAGTGGAGGTGGTGATAGTGATTTGTACGCAGTTATGGCCCGCACTGGTGGTCAAGGTTTGAACTTGTCTCAGATTATTTCCCTGTTTATTTTTGGACATATAAATCAAAGAACATCACATGCTATACTGGAATGACTCTTCTCTTTCGACGCCTCTTCAGGGTATCAAAAGATCAGATAATGATCAAAAACCAAACGTTGATATCCAGTTGCAGATGAAAAATGACGTCAGACGATGAGATAACACAGCTTATACTTGTTTCTAGCCAATCAGCATTTGAGTCTCTAAGAAAATGTAAGATGCCAAAAGCCTTAAGCATTCTGAGCCAGTTGTGGTGAGCTTGAGCGCTGATTGGTCAAAGTCAATCCATTCCTCGAGGGAGGAAGCCAATGTTTGGGTCATATGGTTCACAATCTTTTAATCATCATGTGATGCTCAATACTCTGTCGAGAATCAAATGAAGTAAGTTTTTGAAGTAGGCCATGTTATTTTGGCACTCTTCTTTGCATTCATTATATCTTGCTGAACAAACCAACTAAAGATTTTCGTTTCAACGTTCTTTTAATTCAGGCCCAAAAGGCATTTCTTGTTTCCTTGTTGATGGTGACGCCCCAGGGATTGGTTTCGGAGCTAAAGAGAAAAAGGTATCCAAAATTTTACGATTATCTTTTATTTCCTTCAAAGATCTACGCATCTTACATGCTTTGACTGCTTCTGTTAATGGTCTAATTAATGCCAACTCTATTTCAGGTCGGATGGAATTCCCAGCCAACTCGAGCTGTCATGTTCGATGATTGTGAAGTCCCAGCGGAAAACCTACTTGGTACAGAAGGACTGGTGAGTGACATATCTACATGGGTCTTGCAGCGCCATCTCTTGTTCGTTAATGTCATGTTAACTTTCTTCCTTCTAATTAAATAGTTTACAAGAATGTTGCAGCTGAAGCTGGTTAAAAATTAGAAGCAAATACCGTATTTGCGGGAGTATGACACCTAAAATTCTTTGGATGCACGTTATATACGAGGGCTAGGTTGTCACGCAAGATACCAGGTTTAAATCACAAATTAATTGTTCGCGTTATACAGGGGTGCATGTTATGTTCGAATAAATACGTTAAGTATCATTTCAGGGCTAGTGGTTTCAAAAATATCGAATTAAGTTTAATTTCACTCTGTTTATGCCTTTTTAAAAAATTGTGAATATTTGAAATAACAAATTGCGTTTAATCCAGGGATTTAATTACGCAATGCAAGCACTAAATGGAGGAAGAATTAGCATTTGTAAGTAGCATAAACTCATGTTTGACCCGTTCCATTTGCATAAATTCTCTTCCCAAGTTTCGTCTTGGAGGCATTCGCCTTTAACAACAGCAGCATGCAATATTCGTGGAATTTCTACGACATTTCTCACTTTTAGCTCGATTTCTATAAGCCCAAAAAAGTTGTTCCTCCAGCTAGTGACCTTGAAGCCGCAATGTTTCCCGACCTCTGCCTGTAAGATCATAGTTGATTACAATATTGAATTCAGTTCAGTTTTTGCTCTTATCATTATAACTCCACTACATACAATTGATGCAGAAAATCAATGCAATTAAATAGAGATGAAACTCAATGAATATTATGTGCTACTAATAACAAGTAATTTGTACCGCAGGGATCAACTATTAGCCCCATGCTTCTCAACTCGTTCTTCTGCTATTTTTGTTTCAAACAACGTGTCATCCTTAAATGAAATGTGGGATTGTCCCACATGGATCACGTCTCAGCCCACTGCTGTTTACTCATCAGAGAATCGTTTTGCTTTCAGCCTCGTGTTCACTTGGTGCTGCGCAAATGGCATTAGAACAAGCGAGGGATCATATCTGTGTTAGAAAACAATTTGGCGAGCCACTGGCCAATAATCAAGTAAGGGCCAAAATGTCTCAATTCCTTATTATGTACCCTTGGCCTTTTAGAAACTTTAGCCAACATTTGCGAAGAGCAAGACCAGCTCTTGCTCTGGGAATAAAAAGTAGCCTCTAAACGCCCCTCAGGGAGGGTCTGTGTTGGGGGGCCTCAATAAGTCGCATTTCATGCCTTGCCCATATTATATTTCCTTGTATTTTAAAAGGCAGTGTATGGAACTCTATATATGATATTTATAAATTGCATAGCACTTGGGAGAAAATGTGAAATCGGTAGAGTAGCCTTGGATTAACAAAAGACCATGAAACACAACGTTTTACTTTCTTTCACATGCACATGAATTGTATTATGTTTTATTATAGCAATTAACATCTGTAAATGGTTGGCCTAATATAGCTGCATAAATACTAATAAGGCCAACTTTTAAAGAAAGTAATCAAGATGCAATTAAAGAAATTAGATTTATGCGGATAAATGCAAATTGTTAAGTTTTGTTTTTCATTTTTTAGTATTTGCAGTTTAAGTTGGCTGAAATGGCAACCGATTTGGTTGCATCACGACTTGTTGTTCGACATGCTGCTAGAGCGTTGGATGATGGGAGTCCTAGTGCAGCCTCGCTTGCATCCATGGCTAAACTGCAGGCAACTGACAAATGTTTTAATGTATGATTTTGTTATTAGTTGTATTATCCCTCAGAATAGTGCCAGCAAGAACATTGTACTGCTCCCTTGCTTAGCATTCAGCATTAAATGAAGATGAGTACGGCAGTTAAACACACGGTGCTACAAATGGACTAGCCAATGCAACATTATACTGCTCTCTTGCTTAGCATTCAGTATTAAATGGAGATGAGTATGGCAGTTTAACACATGGTGCTACAAATGGACTAGCCAATGCAACATTATACTGCTCTCTTGCTTAGCATTCAGTATTAAATGGAGATGAGTATGGCAGTTTAACACACGGTGCTACCAATGGACTAGCCATTGTAACATTATGCCTTTCTCTTGTTTAGCATTCAGCATTAAATAGAGATTAATCTTGCAGTAAGAAACACGGTGCTAACAATATACTAGCTTTTGTAACACTATACTCCTCTCTTGCTCAGCATACAGTAATGATATTTAGCATCCATTGATATAGATGGATATGTGTATACACCCTTGCTTATAAAATGTCTTTTTTCGCTTCGTAGATTTGCAATCAAGCACTACAGATGCATGGTGGTTATGGCTACTTGAAATCGTACCCTGTTCAACAGTTTATGCGCGACTGCCGAGTCCATCAAATTTTAGAAGGTAAAATGTCTACATATTCCATGACAAAATGTAGTGAACGCTTCATCTCAGTTTTATGGCCCTTTGATCTTCAGCGGGAATTGGTCACCTCTGAGGAGGAGGGACTAATGCTTCAATAGCTCACTTCATTTGTTCAACATTTGTAAAGCTTCTGTGCTCCAGTATCATCAATTATACTACCCCCTTGCAATCTGAGTATTTGTTCTCTTTTGCAGGAACCAATGAGATCATGCGTCTGGTGATATCCAGAGACTTGCTCAAGGACCATTTGACTTAGTCAAAACGAAAGGATTTTAAATTGAATTTTAGAGCATAGAACTTGCCAGTGGGGTTGACATTTTAAAAGTATTATAAGATGGAAGGACCTTTGTTGTAAGTAGAGTGGCTGTTGTGACAAAGAAATCTTCGTTATTTTTCGATAATATCCTTGGTTTAATCTACATCAGATCTACATTCGCACATAGACGTTCCCATGAAATGAGATTGCAAAAAACTTCCTGCAAATCTTTAGCCTCAATACTAATTATCATATCTTAAATATTTTTAGATCACAAGTTTTTTCATGAGCCTTTCTATTCCGTTCCTCTTATGCCATAAAAAATCACAAATGGATAGATTGTTCCCGTTGCCCTTATCGAAATGTCGCTTACAATTTTAATGTAATTTTACTTGAGTAATAAACGAGAATGTATTAAATATTTCTCTTAGTATTTATTAGTGTGAAAAATGAAAAAAAAGAATTGCTCATCATCAATCGTGCTCTTATATTTCTGTTTCCCTCTTCTTATTCTGTTATGTCATCCCCCCCCCTCACTATCCCAATTCCAATGCAATATGCCTATCATTAGATTTCGCTGTTATAGAGCGCGCAGAATTGATACTCGCCTGCGTCACAGACGGTGAAATTCAAAAATTACCGTAAATTGATACAAGAAGCAATTATTTTTGAGCACATGTAGAACAATGTCTCGTTTTCAAACACAATGCTTCTGAGCATCACGTCTTCAATATTATGGAGATTTTTATTGTGAGACTTTGTAATTATTTCCTTGGGTGCTATTTCCCGATAAGCAGGTGCTCAAAGGTGTTGTTGGTAATAAAGCTGTATTTATTTGTTCATCTTGTGGTTAATTGCTCAGCGAATTTGAATCGCTGTAAAACATTTTACATTTCAAATGAGGATATTAATCGCGGTTATATTGTTAAACGGGGGTAGCGTGAGTAGAGGTAGTTTTAACAGATTTTTTAATGATGCATTAAATAGGCGAAAATCCGAGTTTAAATTTTCAAGACCAAAGGAGTTTCGATAAAATAAGGTCAATACTTTGGTTAAGATTTGCTTCCGGATATTTTAACAATTGAGCTTGTTTTTATGCCACAGTCTGTACGCAATGCAACAAAACATGTTCGAGTAACCATTTAAAAACCTCTGCAATTAAGTCGGTTAATTCTGACTTTTGTAGGCATAAGTTTGTGAGCTAAGTAGCTGAAAATTGAGGTTAGAAAGATCCGCTAACTAAAAAACTTTCTCGGCCTAATATTCACAGAACCCTTTACAATAAAAGCGAGCTTTCAAAAATTGCCTGTTTAGAAGAAGCTCTTACTTAACTTACAAGTCAGTGCTCAAGTTTGGAGGCAAACCGGTTAAGACTTTTTAAGAACCCCCGTTTCTAAGAACAAAGTCATCTTTCTTCCGTGTCGAAAAAACTCGTTAACAATGCAATAAATGACGTCACTTTACGACCCATGCCCCTTGTTATTGGGGAAGACTTGATTCTGCAAATGAGCTAACTGGTAACAGTCTGCAAAAGTTGAACAAAAACGGCAAAAAAGTCTATCAACAGAAATTCAAAGGTATTATATCATATAATTATTATCATTCTCTCTTATGGTTCTTTATTGCACGGGGTTAGAAATCAATTTTATTTAGTTTTCATGCCAAGGTGCTTTAGGCCCCCGCTTCTCCCCACCATTTTCTTTCAGTTTAGAGTTTAAGATCTCATCTTCACGCCAAGTACAATTTATCAGTTATGATGTGTTATGAAGCGAATCTTTGAAGGATGTAACTCTCTCCTTGGCTGTGAGGATTATTGTGTAGAGGGTACCCCTTCCCTCTTTTCAAAATCAATTTGAAACAGTCTGAAGTTGACTACATTGTTTGCAAACGTATAGGCCTTTTAAAGCGAACTTGTTTTCAACTTGTTTTTCTTTTTACCGCTACTGCCTGTTTTTTAAAGTGAATCAACTGCATTCCTTTTTGAAAAGGTTTCTGACCACAGCTTAAAGTTTTAGGGTCTCCTTTGCTAAATCTGATTAAGAAAGCTAAAAATTTTTTGATAAATTTGGCACGGTTCATATCATTAACGTGAATTCAAGCAACCGTGAAATTCAAATCTGTTTAACAGAAAAATTTGAACCCAGGAATAATTTTCATTGGGAGGAAAGTTAGGGTAGAACTCTTTGGAGCAATGGGGATTGGAGGCAGCCAAAGGACGATAAATTATGAAATAGCTTATATCCTAAGTGGAACCTAGACAGTGCCCCCCACTTCCCCCTGCCCCCTGTTGTAGGCATCCTAGCATGGAGGTATCATTTGAATTTGACATGAGATTTATTTTCAATCAAATTTTATTTCATCTTGTGTAGGTGAAAAAAACACAAAATTCAGGTTATGAAACAAACATGTGGTCTGGTTTTGAAATGAGCGGAAATTGAATTTAGACATGTTTAATCCGTCCATTTATGCTTCAATAAATTCTGTCTAATTTGATATTGTTTTGCTTGACATGTTTTACCTTTGAAACTTAAACATTCTTTATCTTAAATATACATATTGCTTTTGAGTGCAATTTTAAGTTTAATGAGTTTGGAATTCATTTAAGTTATAATATAACATATGTTGAAAGTGATGTTTTGGCTTTTTGAAGGTACGATCAACAGTGTAACAGATTACATTTCAAAATGAAGACAACGGTTTTAATCTGCCTGTTTTGTTTTGTGTGCATGAACACAATCAAGAATGTTTTTTGCCTGCTTTTGAAAGAATCCCCCAGTTAGTATCTCTTTTTTTCATAATGTATGGTGTATGAACTTAGAAATTTTTGCTTGCAAATTATCAAAAAATTTTTACAGGCAGCACATTAAGGTAGATTTCCAACAGCCAAAAATTGTTCCAGAACTTAAGTTTTAAAAGACGTTAAGGTGGTGGTTTACAGTCGTTTGTTTGCTAGAGGTTGCTCTGTGGAATTCGTTTGTAAAACATGTAGCATGCTGCAGACACAGATTGTGCACCGCAACCACTTCAGAACATGGGCAAATCTTCAGTTTGGCTGCAAAATGCGATAATACAGTGAAGACAATAATTTCTTGTTATGGGATGCAAAGCACCCAGCCCAAAACAGCTCAAGTAGCACCCTTTGTTATGGTTCGTAAAAACCCCATGTTGTCTGGCTTTAAATCACAGAGTCCACCTTTGGATAGCTTCACTATTCTGCTTGCTATTTTCTACCTTACCCTATTTTAACCCCCTGTTCTGGCAAGTAGTTTCTCCTTGTTAATGAGAAAAAGGTAATTAATTTCTCAATCGTTATTTTCTGCGCAGTTTCACAGCAAACAAAGTGTGCTAGTAGCTGCCCTGCTGTCCGAGAATTGGTCTGCGGATCTGATGGGAAAACTTACATCAACTCTTGTCATCTTGAGAAAGAGGCATGTGAGAAAAAATCACAAGTGAAAGCAGATCACCCTGGTTCTTGTGGTAAATTGTGTTTTTAAATATACATTCATTGTGATTACAAAACAATTATCGTTTTATATTATCCTTTAAGTTTTGTATTACATTACATTTAAGATTATTTATTATATATATTATATTTTAAATTTGCATTATATTAGCAATTAAAATTAGAGATGCTTTTGCAATTAAATCTATATACTATATGTATAAATGCATTTTATTCATTATGTTACGTTCCTCATCACAGATTGTCCAACCAGCTGTATGAGACATTACAAACCAGTTTGTGCCAAAAATCTGTCAAACGGAAAAGAAAGAACATATCCAAATTTATGTCAATACAAAAGGACTGCATGTCAAATGAAAAAAGCAAATATAGTGTTGTCATTCAAGCGAAAAGGGCCGTGCAGTAAGTTTTAAAAACCTTAATTTACTTCTAAAAATCATTCCTTGTTTATACCTGAGAAAGCATTTACACTGATCTACATGAAATGGGATGTTTTCGAAAACACTCTCCAAAGTTGATATTCACAAAAAATGTTTTTAATTCATCACACTCTCCCACAGATCTAGGGCTGTTTAATTGGGTTTGTCATAATTCGTTTGAAAAGTGAAATCGTTCTTTTCATTTAAATTCTTATTTTAGTATTTGTATTGATGCATTTTTCAGTAAGAAAGATTCTGCTATCTTTAGTTACTTGGTAGCAAAAAACTTCCAACAATATATTTTAATATTTAAAATGAGCTGCCATGATTTTTGGTCTCTTCTATCATAGAGAAAATGAGCAAATGTCCTTCAGGCTGTCAAGATATTTTTGCCCCAGTTTGTGCTGCTGATAACAAGACATACAGCAGTGTTTGCGCATTGAAACTGGCATCATGCAACCAAAATCGAAGGATTGGATTGCTAAAAATTGGACGATGCCGTAAGTTGTACTGTTTTCATTTAATCCACAATTATTCAAGGGTGTCCCAGGATAACAAGAGTTCTAAATATTGATGGATTTTGCTGGAGAAAAAATTGATGCTTATTAATGTATTTTATTTTTAAATATATTATCAATTTCAAAGATGCATCTATTTTTGCTGAAAGTAAATTTTGTTGTTTTTGCATCATTTTTACATAAAAGTTAATTTATACTTATTTGTTCATCAGTTCTTTTTTTGTACTAATCATGTCTAATTTTTCGTCATCCATTTTGATGCAGAGCCCGGACAGTGTCCTGAGCATTGTCCATTTGCTTATTTACCAATTTGTGGAAGTGATGGCCGCTGGCATTCCAGTGAATGTGAGCTCAAGCTCTCCGCCTGTAGAAAAGGAAACGCAATCAAAAGAATCAAAGGGAAGAAATCGAGGAGAATTTGTGGTAGGCAAATAAAAATGCAGTTTTATGAATGCAGTTTTATGAATGCAGTTTTATGAATGAAGAACGGTCATCCATTTATAATATCGTAAACAAATAAACAAATGGTTTGCTGTTGTTTCCTGTCAACTTGGGAAACCTGGAAAAATTCTCCAGTTTTTTGATAAATCATAAATTGAATAAAAGATAGAAAGAATACAGGAATTAAAGAAAGATATAACCGAATACAAACTAACAAGCTAGAAAACAAATCCTGTCTATCAGTTCCGTTTACGATGATTAGAAAATGTGAGTTATTGAACCAAAAATGAGAAAAAACATGAGGTAAATCCAATTTAAGTTTTCAAATATTTGCGCCAGGCGCATTGTACGATTCTTTAAGCGGCAATATAGAATTAACCTTATATCCAAAATTTTATTCTGAAATATCTTTTCAGGTAAAAAATGTGTGAAGTTTTGTCCTGATGATGAGCTTCCAGTTTGTGGAACCGATGGAGTTACATATGGAAATGAATGCAAATTGCATAAAATAAATTGTGGAAAAGCGAAGAAGGTTAAAGTTGCCAAGAGAGCGAAATGCGGTGAGATTTTCAATCTTATTACAAAATCGAAACATTACTTAGGACTTTTTCTTTCAAGGATGGAGTTTATGTTGCCTTCGAAGAACCAGGTATGTCACAGGCTCATGAAGAAGGAAATCTAGATGTTGGAATGCTGAAAAGATGTTTAAACAACTTGTCTAACAACAATAAGTAGCATCTCCATCGTCACAGTTAAAGTGACCAATCATATTTCATTACAAGGGTCAGGTGTTCAGCCGGTTGCGAAACTCAACTGTTTTAATAAGCCCACTTATGATGGTTCCATATCTTTATGTTCGATTAAATGGAGCCTGCAAGAAATGTTGATAACAAAGGTATACAACTCTTATTTAGCCCCCCTTTTGGGGAACCTAGCCCTCCCGCCGGGCAAATCCTTGCGCCAGTCCTGTTGCATTTAATTTGATGATTTCATTTGAATTGTATTTATTTAATTATTCCTTTTTTATTTCAGGTTCTTTGCCAAACGAAGCTATCAAGAAAAAATAGAAACCTCAGGCATAGTCGTCGTTATCCTTTATAGGTTTTCAAGTTTCCATTGCGTTTCAAAACTTTTGAAGTCTTTCGTTATGCAGTAGGATTTAGTTCGAAGTTTTTGATCAAACATTTATCTTGTCGTAGAAAGAGGTCAAAATGTTGATTTTAATCAGGAAAAATAATACTTCCTAGATTCATCCTTTCATCCTATATATTAGGATAATTTTCCATTAGTTTCTTCCCTTTCGTACCCTTAAACTTTCAATATCTTTCCGTTAAATTTCTCCATACTATTTTCATGCTGGTTCCGTATAAAACTTTATTTCAAATGAAAAAAGAAATTTCATGATAAATTTTCATGGATGTTCTACGCTTCCTTATTATCACAAAAAAATTTAAAATTCATTTCCTCACAACTTCAATTTTTTGTATGTTTCCTATTAATCCTGCAGTAATATCCATCTCATTTTCCTGATTTGAAATAACACTTTGTTTATTTTTTATATTAGGTTTTTTTTTACTTTTATAATTTCTGGGGCCTCTTGGTGATAGGCCTCGCTATTTTGTTCTTTTTGTCAAACTTTTAATTGGTGAAATTGTTTAAAAGACTAGCCAATCTAATTCGAACTCAAATTACGAAGAGTATCATTATAGAGTTTCGAATTATGACAGATTTTTTGTTATTTTGTTTCGTTTGAGTTAGTGAAGTTCGAATAGCATAGTTTCGAATTAGACAATTTTGACGCTTTGTTAATCATTTTTGACTTATTTATTACGACAGGAAGCAATTTTTTATTCTATTTCTGTTCGATTAATATCAATTTTGCAATATTTTGTATTTTATTTGCTTCTAAATCTCACTTTGGGCCTAAGCGATGGCTTGGTTATGACTGCAGGGAAGACCTTTACATCATGGAAGTATTATAAAAGAGGGGGGGGGGCACAAAATTTGAAGGGCATCCTTAAGAAGTTTCTGATAAGTGTCATAGACTGTTTAAGAGAGCCCAGGGTGGCGGTGGATGAGTGAGAGACTCGTTAATGCAACTGCTTTTGCTCATTTCATGTAGCAACTGAGTATTTGAAGGTGCATTTTAGTTACAAGGTTAGCAAAAAAGGGCAACACTGTAAGCTTCAAAGGGGCACTCTACCCCAACTTTTCGAGAATGGAGGGGGCACGTGCCCCTGTGCCCCCCGGTTCCTACCTCTATGCTTTGCATCGCTGTTACATTAAAACAGTCAAGGTTTTCCTGATAAAATTTCTTGGGTGATAATTGAAAAGATTATTATTCAACGAGAAAAAGCGTTTTGAAATATAGATAGATTGGTGGATGGAAATATCTTTGCGAGTGAGACTGCAAAAAGCGTTATCACAAATCAACCTATTGGTAAAAAAGGAATTGCATATTTTAGGGTACATAATTACAAAATACAGTTATATTTGAGTTCAGACCAAAATAAATTCAAACCACCTCTAGTTACGTTTTAATCTTTCTGCCGTGTACATAATGTTATATCCTCCAGGGTTGCAAGTATAATTTTTCTTAGGGGGCTAATCACCACCATAAAGGCCCCCCAAACCCCCAACCCCTAAATACATGACAATCTTCTATTTGAAAGCAATACCTTTTGTCCTCATTTCTCTAAACCTTGTCTGCGGCATCGCAGAGGTTGTTTATGCAGCTGCGGAGTAGCATCGCTCGCCCCATACCTCTGTTGGGAGACCGTACAGGTTCCTCTTGGAAAATCGTGGAAAAACGGCCTAACTAGGCTTTGTAACCCTAAACAGAATCGTTGTCAATCCACGACATAAAACCGCCAAAATGGGTGAACAAATGACATTGAAGGGAACACTCAAAGGCCATACTGGCTGGGTAACACAAATCACAACAACTCCTCAGACAGGAGATCAAATTCTTTCATGTTCCCGTGGTAGGTTTTGCTCTTGTGTGGAGTTGAAATTTGTTCTAAAAACTTGAGCCTACTTTGCAATTATGAGTGCTAATCTGTGTATTATTTATAGGAGAAAATTTCAGGGTAATTGAATCATAAATTTGATTATGTTAAAGCGGAATCTACCACCAAATTTTTTGATAATAATTTCAGCTAGATGCATGCACCCACGTAACAATTTGTAATATATGTGCCGAAAATTATCTGATATACTCATGGCTCTATTTCTTTCTGTTCATTGTGTAAATGTGCAAAATGTGCAGCCAATAATTATAATATATGTTATTTCAAGACTTTATTTCAATGTCACTGACATGATGATAACCAACCAGCTCACTTTGAGATGGTCATTAAAAAGAACCATCTTTGAAAATGAAGTTTTCTGATTAAGTGACAATTTCCTTATTTAGGCCTATACAATTATGATTGTTTCATTTATTTACATTTATAGATAATACAGATAGCTGGTTAACTAAAAATGTAAACTAAGAGAGAAATATTGTATCTAGTTAAAACATAATCAAATCACCTCTGAATGCAAAAAATATTTGATAGCTTACCTTTTGGGTTGTTAGATGTTCCACTTTGATTTTTTCCAAGAAATTCCCTCTTTAAGTATAGTTTGTTACTGAAGAGGCAATGTGATTCAATCCATTCAATCAGTGTTAATCTTATTTGCTTTTTGCGTTTTTCAGATAAAACCCTGATTCTTTGGGAGCTCACTCGTGATGACATGAATTATGGTTTCCCAAAAAGATGCTTCAAAGGACATAATCATTTTGTTTCCGATGTTGTCATGTCTTCCGATGGGCAGTTCGCCTTGTCCGGATCATGGGACAAAACTCTGAGATTGTGGGATTTGAATGCGTAAGTCTCAAAAACTATTTTTATAATTTTGCTAAAAATCCTTTCATGGAATTTTGTTTTTTACTCAAATCCTTTTCAAGTGACATGCAAAGGTGCATAAAAGTGTGGAAGTTGGCAATATTTCTCTTTATAGCAATAGAAAGAAAATTCAATAATATAGATTACAATCTGGGTTTACTTTTTCCCTTTATTGTATATCACTTAAAAATTTAAAGGAAAAAGAACTGCATCTTTTACTTTGTTCCTGATGCAGCATAAATGCTTAGATTTTCTTGCAAAAATCTTTTTGTTGAGTTTCTTTTTCTCTTTCCATCTCAGTGGTGTCACAACTCGACGTTTTACGGGCCATACCAAGGATGTCCTTAGTGTTGCTTTCTCTGCTGACAACAGACAAATAGTTTCTGGTTCAAGGGACAAAACAATCAAGCTATGGAATACTCTTGGTGTCTGCAAATACACTATCACGGTATTGATTCATGCTGAAGTATTTTATCAGCTTATGCTTAAAGATTGGGAAGATAATAAGTTATGAAAGAATGATTTGAGTGATTTTGATAATTGTTGGTTGAAGTAGTATTAAGCAAAGAAGTTGACATATGACAAAATAAATAACAAATCACAAAAGAACAAAAAACAAATGAATACATTAGAAGGATAAGAAAATGAAATAATGAATAGCTGATTGAAAGATTGGTTGATTGATTGATTGATTGATTGATTGATTGATTGATTGATTGATTGATTGATTGATTGATTGAATAAATGAATGATTGAATGAATAAGTGAATGAATTAATGAATTAATGAAGGAATAAATGAATGAATGAATGGATGGATGATATTGCAAGTGAACAAATGGTAATCTTGTTGAATTAGAGAAAAGATTGAAAATTTCTTTGTCGATTTTTTATGTTATTTTTGTGGCAATGAGCTTCCCCAATTTTGTTAATTTTTTAAGTGTGCTACCATTGTAGGAAGATTCACATTCTGAATGGGTCTCTGCCGTCCGCTTTTCACCAAATACCAGCAACCCAATCATTGTATCTGCTGGATGGGACAAAGTTGTCAAAGTATGGAACCTCACCAACTGCAAGTTGAGGACCAATCATTATGGCCATAGAGATTACCTTAACACAGTCACTGTCTCACCAGATGGTTCACTCTGTGCCTCAGGAGGAAAAGATGGTCTAGCAATGCTGTGGGATCTTAATGATGGCAAACATCTTTATACTTTGGATAGCGGAGACATCATAGAGGCATTGTGTTTCAGTCCAAACAGATACTGGCTGTGTGCTGCAACTGGTCCAAGCATCAAGATCTGGGTAAGTTTCAGAAAAGATTTGAGCTTTAAGCTTGGCTCCATATATCAAACATGGTACCGATGTGATATAATGGGATTTAGGTATGAATGGCAATAGAAAAGATAGACCGCAGACTGCTTTGATGATGACAACCAACCAGCTCACTTTGAGGCAATTTTTGCCTTTGAAAATGTTAATTTTTTTCTGAAAAGCAGCATACAATATTGACCATAAATACTGAATTTGATTGTTAATTTTGTGACAAAAAGTAATTTGTGAAAATTAGGGGAATTGTGATATGAAGAACAGAATAATAAGTAAAATATTGTGCATGTAAACAAATAAACTCTTGTTTTTTTAGGATTTGGAATCAAAATCGGTTGTTGATGAGTTGAAGCCAGAAGTTATCAGCATGACGACAAGCAAAGACAAAAATGCAGACTGTATCTCGCTTGCTTGGTCGGCCGATGGTCAGACATTGTTCGCAGGCTACACAGACAATGTTATTCGTGTTTGGCAAGTTACAAGAAATGCATAACCAATTTGAACTGCATGCAAACATGTAATTAATAGCAAAAATTTTGAAAAATAAAGCATACTTTATTTGGATTTCTTTCCTGTTCTAGTTATCTTTGTTTTGGGCAGGGTCTTGGGTTTCGGGTGCGCTAGGGGTGTCAATACTGCTCCAAGTAGGGGTCTGGGTGGGCTAAATATAGGCAACCAATGAAATTCTGTCTGATCATTTATCATGTGATCGCCTTCAGTCGTGCATCTTCCGTTGCCTTATGCTAGTTTGGCAGTTTCATGTGATCAGTCATCCCATAGCGTTATCTGAAGCATACTTAAATTAGGGTTAATAATGAGCCATTTAAAGATATCAGCTTTATGTCATATAGCAAGGTAGAAATGGGCGAAATTATTTTTTATTGTTGTGTTACGTCATTGCTACCAATACGAGAACATGTTGCCTCCAAATCGAGGTTGTTGATTCCGCCATCTTGGTAGCTCACATGTTGGTGAAGGGAAAAAAGATGGGGAAGAAAATGAAGAGAAAAATAGTTGAAGATGAAGATCGATCGCAAGGTGATGAGAACGAAAATGAAGAAGATAATGTAGATGAACAAATTCCAGAAAAGGTTAGTGATTTCTTTGAAAATTATGGAAAAAATACAATTTGGTTGGTGCCGACGACTCGCTCCTGAACGTATATGAAAGTTTGTTTGCCTATTGCGTCATTGCGAAGCATTTACCTTGAAAGAAATTCAACGCAGTAAAAAAAAAATTTCTTTAGAAATCCAACTGGCATGCCAGTTCATTTCCTTCCACAAATAATTAAGCACCAGAAAGAAAGATCTTTTAACATTGGCCTTGCACTAAAAACCCATTAGCATAAAATAATCGCTTCGCTATCCCCAGTTAGACATTCGATTCGACATTCGACTTGACATGCGCGAAAATCGGTCGACATTCGCGATTGTTTTACTCATTAAAAAAAAACTAAAAGAGATAAATTCAAAATTTTTTCTGAAACCGCCATTAAAATTCCTCTTCTAACTTCACTGTAAATTTCGTGATCATTCACGACCCAGAACATACCGTCCCAACGTTACATTTTCCGTGCGAGTCACTTAGGCCATGTTGATCGAAAAACGAGACGGCCGTTAGACATTCGCAAAAGTTATGCTCGGTTCTAACAAACAAGTAGGGCAAACCAAAACCAAACTTCAGAAATTGTCATTAAATCTAGTCTTCTTACATCACCTAAAAGCTTGGACGGCTACCTTCTCTGGCTTCGCTGCACTGACGTTACAATTCCCAGCAAAACAGAAATCGACATTCAGACACTTAGTCATTTTTTCAAGAAAAACACGATCCAGAACGGTGCACTTGGATAAGAAATTCCTAAAATTCGAAAAGTCTATCAATTAAAACCAAACTCACCCAAAAATATAAACACATTTCAAAGACTACACTTCTAAAAGGGTTGGGAAATAATAGGTCGGGAAAGTATAAAATGGGGGTCCACAAAGAGGGTCAATTTTGCAATTTTTACAGAAGAAAAAATCCTTTGCAACGTACTACAGCCCGAACCAGGGGTCAAACTAAGCTGAAACTTTCTCAAAACATGTGTCTTGTATATATGAAGCTGTTTCTTGATATCAAAATCCGTTTTGAAGTGGTTGAATTTTCACATATTTAGTACTGAACCTTATAACGGTGAAATAGCCTAGAAATGGGCCTAAACTCTAAAATTGATAGAATTTTTCTCATAACTC
Source organism: Catostylus mosaicus (assembly GCA_964019065.1). Taxonomy (NCBI): domain Eukaryota; kingdom Metazoa; phylum Cnidaria; class Scyphozoa; order Rhizostomeae; family Catostylidae; genus Catostylus; species Catostylus mosaicus. The sequence goes on from OZ025199.1 coordinate 6,631,378, forward strand.
AGTCATTCCATAATTTCAAATTTAGGATCACAAAAACTGTACAATGCAATATTGTTCAAGAAAAAAATACCTCTCTCTAATAATTAAAACATCTTCGTGGAATTCTAGGGTATCAAAGATGCTCACTTAGGCCATTTTCAGTATGGAAAAAAATCCTTTGCAACGTACTGCAGCCCGAACCAGGGATCAGACTAAGCTGAAACTTTCCCAAAACATGTGTCTTGTATATATGAAGCTGTTTCTTGATATCACAATCGGTTTTGAAGTATTTGAATTTTCACCAAAATTCAGTACTGTACCTTATAGCAGAAAAATAGGCATCTTTACATATAGTTAGAGGAGACGAAAGAATACAGTTAATTTTCATTTTGTTAAATTTATTGATAATCAAAGAAAGTATTTATTTCCTATTATTTACATACTAATAACAAAACGTTTCAATTACCAAATTTACATACTATGATCAATCAAAGCCTAAGAATTAATTGGCAACAAATTCATGTACAATTATGTTGCAACTTTTAGATAACGTAGCAGACACGTTACACGTTTTTGCAGAGATTTGCTCAGACAAACAAGAAAATATTTGAGCATTGCCAGTTTAGTGGCAATCATTGCATCGTCTATCTATGTTTCAGTTGCAATTGTTCCAAGGTTTGGACATAGTCATTTGCTGCCAATTAAATATATTTTCTCGCAAGTTAAAATCTTACGAATGCTTGCATTATCAGAAGAAAATCTAGATTACAAACAAAGAATTTGATCATTGCTGTTTTAACGCCTCAAAGAAAACTGTGTTTTCAGCTTCATATATACAAGACACATTTTTTGAGAAAGTATCAGCTTAGTCTGATCCCTGGTTCGGGCTGCAGTACGTTGCAAAGGATTTTTTCCCATAGTGAAAATGGCCTAAGTGAGCATTTTTGATGCCCTAGAATTCAATGAAGAAGTTTTAATAATTAGAGAGAGGTATTTTTTTCTTGAACAATATTGCATTGTACAGTTTTTGTGATCCTAAATTTGAAATTATGGAATGACTGAGTTATGAGAAAAATTCTATCAAATTTAGAGTTTGGGCCCATTTTTAGGCTATTTCACCTCTATAAGGTTCACTACTAAATATGTGAAAATTCAAATACTTCAAAACCGATTGTGATATAAAGAAACAGCTTTATATATACAAGACACATGTTTTGAGAAAGTTTCAGCTTAGTCTGATCCCTGGTTCGGGCTGCAGTACGTTGCAAAGGATTTTTTCCCATAGTGAAAATGGCCTAAGTGAGCATTTTTGATGCCCTAGAATTCAATGAAGAAGTTTGAATTATTAGAGAAAGGTATTGTTTTATTGAACAATATTAACTTGTACAGTTTTTGTGATCCTATATTTGAAATTATGGAATGACTGAGTTATGAGAAAAATTCTATCAATTTTAGAGTTTAGGCCCATTTTTAGGCTATTTCACCGTTATAAGGTTCAGTACTAAATATGTGAAAATTCAACCACTTCAAAACGGATTGTGATATCAAGAAACAGCTTCATATATACAAGACACATGTTTTGAGAAAGTTTCAGCTTAGTCTGATCCCTGGTTCGGGCTGCAGTACGTTGCAAAGGATTTTTTTCCATACTGAAAATGGCCTAAGTGAGCATTTTTGATGCCCTAGAATTCAATGAAGAAGTTTGAATTATTAAAGAGAGGTATTGTTTTATTGAACAATATTGCATTGTACAGTTTTTGTGATCCTATATTTGAAATTATGGAATGACTGAGTTATAAAAAATATTCCATCAACTTTCATATTTAGGCCCATTTGCAGGCAAGTTTCTGCTATAAGGTTCAGTACTGAATTTTGGTGAAAATTCAAATACTTCAAAACCGATTGTGATATCAAGAAACAGCTTCATATATACAAGACACATGTTTTGGGAAAGTTTCAGCTTAGTCTGATCCCTGGTTCGGGCTGCAGTACGTTGCAAAGGATTTTTTTCCATACTGAAAATGGCCTAAGTGAGCATTTTTGATGCCCTGGAAATCAATGAAGAAGTTTGAATTGTTAGAGAGAGGTATTTTTTTATTGAACATTATTAACTTGTACAGTTTTTGTGATCCTATATTTGAAATTATGGAATGACTGAGTTATGAGAAAAATTCTATCAATTTTAGAGTTTAGGCCCATTTTTAGGCTATTTCACCGTTATAAGGTTCAGTACTAAATATGTGAAAATTCAACCACTTCAAAACGGATTGTGATATCAAGAAACAGCTTCATATATACAAGACACATGTTTTGAGAAAGTTTCAGCTTAGTCTGATCCCTGGTTCGGGCTGCAGTACGTTGCAAAGGATTTTTTCCCAAAGTGAAAATGGCCTAAGTGAGCATTTTTGATGCCCTGGAAATCAATGAAGAAGTTTGAATTGTTAGAGAGAGGTATTTTTTTATTGAACATTATTAACTTGTACAGTTTTTGTGATCCTATATTTGAAATTATGGAATGACTGAGTTATTAGAAAAATTCTATCAATTTTCATATTTAGGCCCATTTGCAGGCAAGTTTCTGCTATAAGGTTCAGTACTGAATTTTGGTGAAAATTCAAATACTTCAAAACCGATTGTGATATCAAGAAACAGCTTCATATATACAAGACACATGTTTTGAGAAAGTTTCAGCTTAGTCTGATCCCTGGTTCGGGCTGCAGTACGTTGCAAAGGATTTTTTCCCATAGTGAAAATGGCCTAAGTGAGCATTTTTGATGCCCTAGAATTCAATGAGAAAAGTTTTAATAATTAGAGAGAGGTATTTTTTTCTTGAACAATATTGCATTGTACAGTTTTTGTGACCCTATATTTGAAATTATGGAATGACTGAGTTATGAGAAAAATTCTATCAAATTTAGAGTTTGGGCCCATTTTTAGGCTATTTCACCTCTATAAGGTTCACTACTAAATATGTGAAAATTCAAATACTTCAAAACCGATTGTGATATAAAGAAACAGCTTTATATATACAAGACACATGTTTTGAGAAAGTTTCAGCTTAGTCTGATCCCTGATTCGGGCTGCAGTACGTTGCAAAGGATTTTTTCCCATAGTGAAAATGGCCTAAGTGAGCATTTTTGATGCCCTAGAATTCAATGAAGAAGTTTGAATTATTAGAGAGAGGTATTGTTTTCTTGAACAATATTGCATTGTACAGTTTTTGTGACCCTATATTTGAAATTATGGAATGACTGAGTTATAAAAAATATTCCATCAACTTTCATATTTAGGCCCATTTGCAGGCAATTTTCTGCTATAAGGTTCAGTACTTAATTTTGGTGAAAATTCAAATACTTCAAAACCGATTGTGATATCAAGAAACAGCTTCATATATACAAGACACATGTTTTGAGAAAGTTTCAGCTTAGTCTGATCCCTGGTTCGGGCTGCAGTACGTTGCAAAGGATTTTTTTCCATACTGAAAATGGCCTAAGTGAGCATTTTTGATGCCCTAGAATTCAATGAAGAAGTTTGAATTATTAGAGAGAGGTATTGTTTTATTGAACAATATTGCATTGTACAGTTTTTGTGACCCTATATTTGAAATTATGGAATGACTGAGTTATAAAAAATATTCCATCAACTTTCATATTTAGGCCCATTTGCAGGCAAGTTTCTGCTATAAGGTTCAGTACTGAATTTTGGTGAAAATTCAAATACTTCAAAACCGATTGTGATATCAAGAAACAGCTTCATATATACAAGACACATGTTTTGGGAAAGTTTCAGCTTAGTCTGATCCCTGGTTCGGGCTGCAGTACGTTGCAAAGGATTTTTTTCCATACTGAAAATGGCCTAAGTGAGCATTTTTGATGCCCTGGAAATCAATGAAGAAGTTTGAATTGTTAGAGAGAGGTATTTTTTTATTGAACAATATTAACTTGTACAGTTTTTGTGACCCTATATTTGAAATTATGGAATGACTGAGTTATAAAAAATATTCCATCAACTTTCATATTTAGGCCCATTTGCAGGCAAGTTTCTGCTATAAGGTTCAGTACTGAATTTTGGTGAAAATTCAAATACTTCAAAACCGATTGTGATATCAAGAAACAGCTTCATATATACAAGACACATGTTTTGGGAAAGTTTCAGCTTAGTCTGATCCCTGGTTCGGGCTGCAGTACGTTGCAAAGGATTTTTTTCCATACTGAAAATGGCCTAAGTGAGCATTTTTGATGCCCTGGAAATCAATGAAGAAGTTTGAATTGTTAGAGAGAGGTATTTTTTTATTGAACAATATTAACTTGTACAGTTTTTGTGATCCTATATTTGAAATTATGGAATGACTGAGTTATGAGAAAAATTCTATCAATTTTAGAGTTTAGGCCCATTTTTAGGCTATTTCACCGTTATAAGGTTCAGTACTAAATATGTGAAAATTCAACCACTTCAAAACGGATTGTGATATCAAGAAACAGCTTCATATATACAAGACACATGTTTTGAGAAAGTTTCAGCTTAGTCTGATCCCTGGTTCGGGCTGCAGTACGTTGCAAAGGATTTTTTCCCAAAGTGAAAATGGCCTAAGTGAGCATTTTTGATGCCCTGGAAATCAATGAAGAAGTTTGAATTGTTAGAGAGAGGTATTTTTTTATTGAACATTATTAACTTGTACAGTTTTTGTGATCCTATATTTGAAATTATGGAATGACTGAGTTATTAGAAAAATTCTATCAATTTTCATATTTAGGCCCATTTGCAGGCAAGTTTCTGCTATAAGGTTCAGTACTGAATTTTGGTGAAAATTCAAATACTTCAAAACCGATTGTGATATCAAGAAACAGCTTCATATATACAAGACACATGTTTTGGGAAAGTTTCAGCTTAGTCTGATCCCTGGTTCGGGCTGCAGTACGTTGCAAAGGATTTTTTTCCATACTGAAAATGGCCTAAGTGAGCATCTTTGATACCCTAGAATTCCACGAAGATGTTTTAATTATTAGAGAGAGGTATTTTTTTCTTGAACAATATTGCATTGTACAGTTTTTGTGATCCTAAATTTGAAATTATGGAATGACTGAGTTATGAGAAAAATTCTATCAATTTTAGAGTTTAGGCCCATTTCTAGGCTATTTCACCGTTATAAGGTTCAGTACTAAATATGTGAAAATTCAACCACTTCAAAACGGATTTTGATATCAAGAAACAGCTTCATATATACAAGACACATGTTTTGAGAAAGTTTCAGCTTAGTTTGACCCCTGGTTCGGGCTGTAGTACGTTGCAAAGGATTTTTTCTTCTGTAAAAATTGCGAAATTGACCCTCTTTGTGGACCCCCATTTTATACTTTCCCGACCTATTATTTCCCAACCCTTTTAGAAGTGTAGTCTTTGAAATGTGTTTATATTTTTGGGTGAGTTTGGTTTTAATTGATAGACTTTTCGAATTTTAGGAATTTCTTATCCAAGTGCACCGTTCTGGATCGTGTTTTTCTTGAAAAAATGACTAAGTGTCTGAATGTCGATTTCTGTTTTGCTGGGAATTGTAACGTCAGTGCAGCGAATCCAGAGAAGGTAGCCGTCCAAGCTTTTAGGTGATGTAAGAAGACTAGATTTAATGACAATTTCTGAAGTTTGGTTTTGGTTTGCCCTACTTGTTTGTTAGAACCGAGCATAACTTTTGCGAATGTCTAACGGCCGTCTCGTTTTTCGATCAACATGGCCTAAGTGACTCGCACGGAAAATGTAACGTTGGGACGGTATGTTCTGGGTCGTGAATGATCACGAAATTTACAGTGAAGTTAGAAGAGGAATTTTAATGGCGGTTTCAGAAAAAATTTTGAATTTATCTCTTTTAGTTTTTTTTTAATGAGTAAAACAATCGCGAATGTCGACCGATTTTCGCGCATGTCAAGTCGAATGTCGAATCGAATGTCTAACTGGGGATAGCGAAGCAAAATAATCCTGAAAAATCAAATAAATTCTTTAGATTATTTTATTATTATTTGAACTTCGATAGAAAATCAAGAAATCTGATGATGTTAAAATCGCAAGCAAAGAAGAAAGGGATCGTTTCCATCATAGTTTATATCGACCACCAACTGCTGATGAGTTGAATGAACTGAGGGAGACAGAAGATTTGTATAAAAATAACCTATTCAGGATGCAGGTTTGTTTTGCATTTTATTTTTTCTCTTTTAAAAAATGGTTCTACAAAAAAGCGGCTCTATTGTTAATTATTGTTCTTCGACAATTTGCACACAAAAGAGCTTTAATTTACAATGCCAACATTCAATTCATTTCCTTAACGGACCATTAACTTTTTTATCTTGCACTGTTTTACTTTGCCAATTGAATTCATGTCATTTTTAGTATCAGATGTTATGCAAATTTACTTTCAAAATTCCCCAGTGCCCCGAAGCTCTGACATTCCTGGCTTAATAGCTATTTTCATTTTTTGCTTTTTTTTAGATCTCTTATTTGCTCGAAGAAGTAAAAATATGCAACAAGAAGACAACAGCAATTGAAAATTTCCTTCACTCACTTCATAAATTCTTAAATGACCTTGAATCTACAGAAAAACATGATGTGAGTTTATTCCATTTTTTTTTATAATATTTTATGTACAATGTTTTAATTTACTGTTTTCATTTCCAAAGTATTGCTTGTTTGAAAATCTTGACAGCTCGGTATAAAACCTTCATAGAAAGCCAAGTACATGTGGATTTATACATATAGTACATGTGCATTTTAAATATATTATGTAAATAATGCATAGTCATGTAATGCATGAAACAAAAGAAATACTTTTAATTTGCATCTAATCAATATTTCTTTTTTCAGATGTCAGACAATTCCTGGCTCCCAGCGGACATAAAATTTCCAATTCCTGAACTGCCATCAAGAAGTTTCAAGGGAAAATTTCAGTTTGGGAAACCATCTTCTGTCAAAGTCATAGGAAGTTATTTGTTAAAAACACTAACAAAACCAAACTTTTCAATTGATATTGCAGTAGGCTTGCCACAAGTAAGTTGATTATTTTCTTGAATTTTATTCACTTCTAATAAAATCAATTTTCATTCTGATTTAACATCTTTGTCTTTGAACAAAAAAGTTAATAACGGCTTCTAGATTTGTCTTTGTTCACTTGATGATTTGATTGGCGAATTTATTGATTTTTTGATTGATGATTCGATTGATTTAATGATTAATAACTAATCACACTAATCATTGATATTGTTTTCTAGGATTGTCTGCAAGCAAAAGATCATCTTAACTTTCGTTACCACATCAAAAGAGCCATGTACCTCATGTTTCTTGCATCAAAATTGAAACACTCAACAGAAATTGAAAGTATTCAGTTTACTAGCATCCAGAACCAGCCTTTTAAGCCAATTCTCATCATCAAACCAGCGGGTAAGTTCACATATGTGATTTAATGTTAAAACGTTGCAGTGGCCAAACAAGGCATGATTTATTCTGAAGGTTTAAAGAAATTCTACAGTTTATAGTGGCAATAATTTTTGAGTGGCAATAATTTTTGTTTCTCATCTAGGTAAAGCTGGAAAGAAGTATACTATAAAAATCCACCCCATGATTCCAGAAAATGTTTTCAAACTTTCAAGATTTGAACCATTGAAGAATAACGTTAGACTCAGTTGGTACGAAGGGGCAAAAGATTCAAAGAATGAGTTCTGTGAGTTACTCTCTAAATATTTTTTGTTCACTTTGTCAGAATGCTGCTATTCACATAGAATAGTAAAAGATAGTCCACAATATTAGGATGTTGAGGCAGGATGGATGGGAAAAGCTTTAGAGTTGATTGGTTTAGTGTGACACTTTCTCTAAGTCCATTTCTTTTAGCGGTAATCAAGGAATTCATGACTGAGCACCACATATTTACCTAAAAATTGATGCTTCGCCTTCAAAAACCTAATTAAAGTTTCATGAAAAAACGGGCAAATATTATTGGTTGAAACTAACAAAATTAACTGAGCAGTTGTGATGTTACCAAATTTTTGACTAATTTTGAAGAGACAATATTTTTCAATGATAGGAATAGGAATCTTCTTAATTGGAAAACAATTGAACGAATTCGAACCTCAATAATTGAAATGTCGTTTTAATTCCCTTAGAAATTGATTCGATGTCTTCAATCTTGTTCATTTCAGCTTTTCCCACCCCATTCTACAATGCCAGCATTCTCTCTGATACGCTCTTCGAACAACATTTAGAGATTATTTACGAGGCGGTGTCACAATGTGAAGGCCTAAATGATGCCATTTCATTGCTTAAAGTTTGGCTTAGTCAACGCAATCTTACAGAGGTAAGCATGTTTAGCTCACTTTTGAAACGAAGCTGGTCATTATTCCATTGAACATTCCAACCGAAATTGGGACTAAAAATCAAAGTATTTTGTAGTTATTCTTAGCCCAGTAAAATATCAACTTGTCTTCATGTGGTAAGCCTAGCTTGTTTCATATTTTGCTAGGGACGATTGCTACTTTGAAATGACTTTTTTTATTTTGTTCTTTCTCTGTTTTCTATTATCTTTCTTTAGATTTTTAGAATATATCTATCTGCCAGCAAAATCTTGATTTCTTTTACAAACAAACAAGTGTCTTTTTCAGGGTTCTAGCTGTTTTAATGGCTTCCAAATGTCGATGTTACTTGCCTATTTGTACAAGAACAAGAAGATTACCCAACACATGAGTTCATATCAAATATTCCGAGTCACACTTCTGTACCTCTGTAAGTCGAATAACATTTAGCGATCAGTAATTTAGCGAGGGTAAATTGCATAAGGTAAATTGGAATGAGCTGATAAAGGGAATGAAGTGAGAACAAGGATTCAGGGCACAAGGGTTGGCTAAGCAGCAGGGACAAACGAGAAGGGTTGGTTTAAAGGGATAATAAAGAGAGGAAATAAGCAAGAAAGTAAATGAAGCGATCGAAGGCAAGAGTAGAAACGAAGGTAGAATGGTAAGCGCTGTAGAAGGCTGGTTAAGTGTAAGTTGAGTGATGGTTGAAAGATTTCTTGTTAGAGGTAATATTGAGGTTCCTCGGTAGATTCTTGGAAGCCTCTACTTGCAAATGACGATTAAAATTTTCATGTTAGCTTTTCCTGATTTTTATGTTTCTTTCATATTTTGCCACTTGCAGCTAATTGCGACTGGACCAAGAATGGTATTTCTATGGCAACAGCTAATGACAACAAACCTTTGGTGAATTACTCTTAAATACATTTTAAAATTTTTTTGTAATTTGCTCATTCGTGACACTAATTTTCATTGTTTGTCTGTTTTCTTGGGCGGGAATGTAAATCGAAGAGTGATTTTTGGGCTGAGATTGTGCCTGAGTTTGAAATGGAACCATTGAAAATTGCAAGAAAACAACCTACATAATTGTGCTGGTTGAAGAAAATAACAGGCAGTGTATTTAATTTCGTTACTTTTTGCTTTTGCAGCCAACATTGGAAGAATTTCATTCAGTTTATGACGTCGTTTTTGTCGATTCAACTGGTTATTTGAATCTTTGCTACAACATGAGAAAATCAACTTTTCATCAGGTTAGAAATCCCTACATCAAAACAAATCTTGCACAACATTCTTTCCTTAATTTTGATAAAGTTTCAGATAAAAATGAAGTGTTTTTATTCTTTTTAGCTCCAGCTGCACGCAAAACTGGCGATTGAAAGTTTTCAAGACACAAATTTCAATAATTTTGACGCGCTTTTTATGAAACCTTCCAAATTCGAGGAAATGTATGGTCACTGGTTCAGGTAAGTGAAACATTAGATTTGATAATCTATAGTTTATGGCCTAAAACTCGTTAATGATTTGTCTATGGAGAAGATGTTAGGCAGTTAACCATTTAAGTTCAACATTGCTTTCTTTCAAGCTTTTTCAACGTTTGCAGCAATTATGCTTCGTTTCAGTGGTTTATATTTTGCTAGATTTTAACAATCATCAAATAACCAATATGTTTCTCGGAATTTTATTGAATTTACATGAACATTTGCCATCTCCTCTTAATTTTGGACTAGCTTTTTGTTTACCATTGGTCGTCAAATTAACTTAAAATATTTGATTTAATTGTTGTAGGATCAATAGTTTTGATTCACTCAAAGACTTGTGTCAAAGAGAGGATCTCAAGTTGAAATTAGTCGATTTAGGCGAAGACTGGCGGCCCATTGCAATCGGGAGAATTCTTATGAAACTTGAAAAAGGATTGGGAAAAAGAATCCAAGGTTTAGAAGTGAAACCGCAAAAAGCACCAATGGTATTGATTTTATTAAATCGATAATTTATTAGATAATTCATTTGTTGTATTCTACTTGTGTTTAGGTAAAATTTGTAATTTTCATTTAATTTCTTCCTGGTTATAAACTTTATTTCCTTTGCTGTTTTTTATGTTTATATTCTACTGTTAAAGTTTTCTTCTTCTTTCTTCGTTGTAATTGTTATCGCTCCATCAGTTGTGTGCCTGTCTGAAAAGCCATACCTTATACTAATAAAACTACTTTCCCTTGTGGATATTTTAGCGTTAGTATCACCAACTGATGTCACGTTTTTTCACCATAGTGGAATTTAAATTCTGATCCACCTGAATCCTCGATCTCTGACGTCACAATTGGCTTGCTTATTGATAATGATCATGCGGAGGAGATTCTTGATATGGGTCCACCAGCTGACGATCCAGAGGTACTTTTCAACTATGTTTTGTCCGTATTTTATCATGTTTTAGCAAGATCTTTTATGATAATAATGATAATTATATGATATATTTAATGTTGGTAGCCTATAATAATTTGGCTACGAAGAGAAATATTCTTTACAAAATGGCCCACTGTCAAGGTAACCTGGAAAATTAGATTAAAAACCTGGGAGGGAAAAATCACATAAAATTATTAAAAATCCTTTATAATATATCTGTCCAAATCAGTTTTTAAATTGTGAAAATTCACAGCTCAAACTGTAAGATATTACGCAGGGTTGTTATTTCAACAGGCAATTTGCTCCATATTTTAGTAGCTCTAGCTTTGAATGTTAAATAGGTCCATCAGTTTTTTCTTCATTCGACAATTTACTGATTTGTGACAGGTTAAACTCCATCTGGTTGGTTGTAGCAGGGAATCTTCCTGGAAATACTGGTATTTGATTGGCTGCACATTCTGTGTGCCAGCCAATAAGAAGCATGCAATGTCATCATGCATGTTGCCTTTTAGTGATACTTCAAGACTGCACCAAATGTTGCCTAATTTTAAAATATTTGACCAATCAAATGTTCTACTACCTTCCAGCACTTCAAACTTCAAGTTCTCCTGTTTGTCTAATAATCTTCATATTTTTTCAAGGCCGTGGAATTTCGCAGTTTTTGGGGTGAAAAGTCAGATTTACGTAGATTTAAAGATGGAAGTATAAACGAGGCTGTTTTATGGGATGGAGGTAGCAAAGCTGGCAAGAGGCTGGTATGCAAACAAATTGTGGAATATTTACTTCAAAGGTAAGCAATGTTAAATGAGATTTATTGTATTAACACAAATACCCTCTGCTTAGATTAAGAAATGATTTACTGAAGGATGTTTTATTGGTATATTGAATAATTGATTGATTGATTGATTGATTGATTCATTCATTCATTCATTCATTCATTCATTGATTAACATATTGATTAATTCATTCATTCATTCATTCATTGAATTTTACACAATTTATCCTTCTAGTTTCTTTAAGATCCCTTCATCAAACATTGATTATTTCGCGGACCAGCTGGACTGCTTAGTTCGGCCAAATTACGTCACAGATATGAACGACACTCGTAAAAAGCAACAAGAATCAAAAAGTTATAGAACATCTACTGGGGAGGAGGAATCCTTAAAAATCATCTACGCTCTGGATGAGCTAAGCAAGCAAATACGAAACATAGAAGACCTTCCGCTGGATGTTATTTCGATACAAGGTTGTCAACCGGCTTCAAGACTAACAGAAGTAAGTCTTTTTATGGCTATTTTTTACGTCATATCAGGCCGCTGCTCCTTCGCATTGGCATCAATAAAGTCTTGAGGCTCATGCTCCTCCACAGTGACAACTCAATCCTGATGTCATTGAAAGGGACTCTTTTAAAGTAGCAGATGACGTAGTTTCTGTCAAGGCTATTTAACAGAGTGTTTTTGCTTCATGCTGCCATTGGTTTTAAATCAGAAATAGATCGAGGATGACATATTTAAACCAATTCGTTATCATTCTTTTAATCCTATCAGCCAATAACATTTTAGTACCAATGTAAAAATGTAGTTTCAGCTTGAGTTTTCAATGTCGATTAACCTTTTTTCCAATTTATCTTATTCAGGTTTTTCCACCGAGAAAGTCGACTCAAAATCGAAAAGACGATTCAAAATATTCTGCTGCTTTACCGTCACCAGATCAACGCAATCCTTGGATCCCTGCAAATGAAGGTTTGTTGAATAACTTATAACCTCAAGGCAAGTTAAGATGCTGTGCTAATCTTTTACCAAAACTAAATTAATTCGCACGATGATTAGTATGGTTATGACTCGAGATAACCAACCACACATGTTTTAAACATGACTTTTAATGATTATGATTTGTTTTACGTTTTTGAACACTTTGGTTTGGATTATTTCCCTTCTTGTTTCTCCAGTTGTTCTCCAGTTTGAAGGAAGCGGACAATGGCCTAACAATTTCGAAGCAATCCAAAACATCAAAGCAGCCTTTTACATTAAACTGGCTTCGCTTTTGCAAACAAAGTGTTCTCTTGTTGCGAAGTCAAGCAGCCATTTTGTTGATGTTCTTAAAGTAAGATTATTCCAATCTCATTTTTATTTTTGCTTTGATAATTTTAGACAAACATTTCAAATAACGCCTTCCATTCGAAACTTTGAAGCTCTTGCTTCAGTCACCAAGAACCCCATGATGATCGTGTGTACTGTGCAAACTGGTCTTCTCAGTGGATAAGACCTTTATGTCCTTCAATGCGATACAAATCATCGTCTCTTTGACCAGAATATACTCGTAACAGTTTAGTTAAGGTTAGCTCTTTCTCAATCAATTATAAACCTGCCGTAATAAATGACATTGTGGGCAACATTAGTTCTACAGCGAAGGGATATATTTGTGCTACCGATAAGACAAGTTGTGGAATCGAACCTGCGACCTTTGCTTCGTACGCCAAATTCTTTACCTGCATTGCAAACAGGCCTCTCAGCTCCACCCACCGTAATAATTCCTCATATAACCCATCCCACGGCAGTTCATGTTGTAATGTTGACCCTGTTTTTATATTCGTGTCTTTTAACATTCCTCAAACAGAATGGATTTGTATTTCGCATACGAATCTTCAACCCACGTGAGATTCAGCTTTGCAAACAGCCAAATGGAAGCGAGACTACATCCATGAGAAAGAGACTAGATCAGATAGGTAAAGAATTGGATATTGAAATGGTGAAGAAACCATTACATACAACGATGGTTCATAGGTTGGTACAAATTTGTGGTTCATGATGATTGTTAATATAGGATTAGGAATTTTGTGAAGATGTAGCATGAAGGTGTATTAAATGGTTAGTCTGATTCAATAATTAAGCGTTTTATGGTTGGCTGATTTATGCAGTGGGATGAATGATTAAATGATTGATTGATTACTTGAGTTATTGATTGATTTATTTATTCATTTATTGATTGATTAGTTGATTGATTATTTAATTAATTGATTTATTCATTTTTCATTTATTTATTTCTCGAACGATTGATTGATTAGCTGATTAATTGATTAACTGAATGGATGATTAATTGATTCCTTCGATCATTTAGTTTACAACAGCGTTTCGCTGCTTATGGAATGACAACAAGGCTTGCTAAAAGATGGATTGCGTCACAGATGTTGAGTGATTTCATAAATGATGAAACAATTGAGTTGATTGTGGCATCATTGTTCCTAGTTCCAATGCCTAATCAATTCCCAAGGTATGTTTGGTGTGTATCGGTATCTTGAATGCAGTAAAGTTGCCTGTTATAAGTATAACAGATGAAGCAGAGAACAAAATAGAAAGCTCCTTGCCGTATTCTCGAGGATTGCTTGCGACAATGTATGTAAATGATGGATATAAAAACAACACAGGGGGGCAGGAATACGAAGCAAATAAAACCAGTTAAAAGTTATATATATTGATTTTATGTTATTAGTATTTCGCCTCACTTCGTCAGAATATGCCTGTTGCGTTTCTGTAAAATATCAATTTGATAGAATGTTCCATCTATGTTCAAATGCCAAGGGTTCTTCAGAAGATTTCCTTTTTTAAACTGTTTTAAACACATTCTACAGTTCTCAGCGCTGTAAATCATTTCCCTAACCTACATATTTTAGTTCAGATGCTTATTTCATCTCCGAAAAATATTATTGAAAAGTATGAATATCTTTTCAGTTCACATTTGACTGGATTTCTTCGATTTCTCACGATCATTGCGAATCATGATTGGGAAAATGATCCGTTGATTGTTGATCTGAATGAAACATTAACTGGTTTGTATGATTTATCTTTTTTCAATATCCATCATTTAGTAGCCATTTTGAAATCGTTGAGCAAAGCTCTCCGTTGTACAACTTCGTGTAAATGAGCACACAAGTAACATGCCGGATTTTATAGATTGTACAATGTCTGCATGAAAACTGTTTATGATGGAAATGCGTGGTTTTTTGGCAGCTTATGTTTTTTACAAACATCCTCTTACCTTGTTACTCGATGTTAAACACCATGGAATTAACATGGATTTTTTTAAATTTATCAACAGACTCCTTGCTGTTATCTTCTTAATGCAAATTTATTGCCTCTTTTGTAGCTCAAGATTATGTTGATATTCGAGAACATTTCACCACTCAGCGAAATCAGTTGCCTAGTTTATTCATCGCCACGCCGTATGACAAGGAATCCTCGATTTGGACCAAAGACCAACTTACAGCAAAGGTATTTTGTCAACATTTTCATTGGATTTTCCTGTGTAAAATATCGAAAAAGGGAGGGAGAGGCATTCCTCAATATGAAGGCGTTGTTTCTAATTGTTTTTCAGCCAATTAAAACATGTTTTTGAATTTTGAAAACATTTTTATTTGAGACGATACACGTTAAAGTCAAATACACTAAATATGGTCAGTCACCGGCCTTATTAAGATTATGTAAGAATCTTGAATTCTTTGCTTAATTTCAGACTATTTTATTACACAAATCCGAGATTAAGTTTTTCTGTTTTTATTTCAGATTCTGTCTCGTCTCATCATCTTAGCAAAGCTGTCTAGGAATGTTCTAGAAGGACAATTACAAAAATCAGTTGGGAATCATTTCAAGGTTTGTTTTTATTTTAAATTGAGACATCTCTCAATTAAAAGTGGTTAGACATGAACGAAATTTCGAAATCATATCGTTCAAACTTGTGCATAGTTTTCTTTCGCTCTAAATTGTCTTTTTGTCATTACAGCAAATCTTTCGACCTCCTTTGGACGATTACAATGTCCTGATTGAATTGAATTCAAATACGTTGCCAAGGCAATACCAATCCGTGGATACGACCATTATGTTAAAACCACCCAAAGACAAAGCAACAACGCAAAAGGTTTTGCCTGTTGTCAACTTCGATCCAGCAATTCTTTATCTCGACGAACTCCGTGTAAGCGCCTCGTTTTGATCTGTGTCGCTTTTTTAGATGTGTCTCGTTTTAATTCGAGCCTCGTTTAAATACTAGATCGTTGTAACATGAGTGTAGATTATTGTGTACATTGAAGCTTAGAAATATAGGGTATTGTTAAGGAAGGGATTTAGTTTCTGCTATGTAATATTCAAATCGTAGATAGGCTCCTTGTGGGTGAAGGGAATCCTGGGTGTGCAAGCCAAGGGCTAAATGACCCTCAAAGGCCTCTTATGGCGATCTTTTTTTTACGCATAAAGGCACCATTTGCTACGAAGGAGGATAGTTTTTTATTGTGTCACGTATGTGATGTGCACCCCAGAAATCAAGTTGATATGAAACATTGCGATTGTTAACGAACGTCAATCGTTTCAAATAGAACAAACTCAGGTTTTATGAAAAACATGTTTCTGAATTATGATGTTCAGCCTTCATAACACCACAGCAGTTGCTAACTTAATGACTTGACCCAGGAATTTCAGCTCTTGAATAAATCTACAAACCAAGAGACACCACAGACGCATTTGTTAAAATGTAATATACGGTCTCAGTTTTTGTGAGGTCAATCAAACTATTCATGTATTGTCTTTTCAGAGTTCGTTTTCCGACATTGCATGGTTCTTTTATGATAAATTTGGAGGGACAACAATTGGAGTTGTTTGGAAACCAAATGCACTTGAACCTCAACCTTTTAAAGTAAGTTTTTAATAGAATTTCATTTTCATCAAACCTGTATTTTTGATCTATTTCTTATCGTTTTGTGATAGCAATAGTATATTAATTATCTGAAGGCTTCAAAAGCATATATTTTTAATTTTTTCGTTTCATAATAAACATTTAATATGTTTCTATTCACAAATTTATTTACTGTACAAACTATCCAGTCAAATAACTTACGATTTCTGTGACACCCTTTGTCTTTTTTAGATTCTTGGATTAAATTATAAAATGCCGTCGATGCATCAACCAGACTTTAAGGTATTTTAACACTTCCTATATCATGAAATTTTCGTTTCCAATCGATATTAAGAAAGCAATAATATCATCATTATAAACATCGTGTAATCTTTACTGTAGTATATTTCCTTTTTTAGGCCACAACTATCTCATCACAGCAATACCTTGAACCAAACTTAGAGGCAATCCTAGAAGACTTTCGAATAATTGGCAAAGGACTAGTGACTGATGTTAAACTTCAAAAAACATAGTTTTGTCATACTGTTTCTAGATAATTTTGTGATATTTTTATCTTTACCATAATTGTAAGAAAAATTGCATTTTCCTTACATACTGCCTTCGTTTTGACTTCTTTAAAGTTTCCTGCAACCTCTTTAACTCATCTATGTTATGAAAACATTTGGTTTGCTAGAAGGCAAAATTTCTCTGAAAGAACTTTCAAATTTTTATCTCGCTGCAATACTTTCGAATATACATAAAACCATCATTCCACGTAACCCCACAGAGGAATTCCTGTCGGAGAAACGAAAATTTTTACATTTATCCCTGGGGCTAACAGGAGGTGAATAATTTGTGACTACTATCCTTCTCAATCAAATACGGAAGTGATTGCACCATCATTATGCAAATGCCTCATATTCAAAGTGAGGCTGGTAACAGACGAATTGAGTTTGACAGCGTCATTTCGATTTGTTTTCAGCTGCGGAGATTTTCAAACTCTGGTGCAATCAAAGAGTATTTTGATTCAAAAGCAACAAATAGTAATGGATTTACAAGTATACTTTGCAACAAGGATATAGACTATATATTCAAGATTCATTCAATCATAATGGCATTTCTGTAGGATAACTGCAGCGCGTTATAAACCTCAGGAGTTTTCAGCTGGTTAGGCCGCCAAATGGTGTGACATCGGGAGAGAGGCATCTCTCGCCTACGTTTTTTACGCAATTTTAAAATGGGAAACAAGTCAGGCCGGTTTCTTTCAAGCGTAAGAAAAGTGAAATACGCGAGAAGCTTGTCTGAAGAGACGCAAAGAGCCGGCACTAAAAGGACGGCGGAGGATATGAACATTTCTTCAAGTCCAACTCACCGCGACGATGAAAACGAAGGGGAACACAGCCCTGAGAGGTTAGTGCAAACGGTTCTCTCTCCTCATACCACTTTCTTACTTTATGCAGTAGCTGCGACACAGAATATTGTTTCCTTGCTACGAAGCACTTTTGTCGCCAATCAGTAAAGCATTAGACTTTAGCTGGTAACGGGGTTTCTGTTAATTGCCGTTTCGGTCTATTTGTTTCTTTTCAATGTTTATCTGCATTGTTTGCTACCTTTCCATTTGTTATGTTCCCAACTGTATGTTTGTATCATTTTGCAACGCAAAGCAACAATACAATATTCAATTAAAGATATAATACAATTATAATACACCTATAATACAATTTAAGAATAATAAATAAATTCAAAACAATAAAAAGTTGAGGATAAGAAGTTATAAAGATCAAAAACAGAATAAAAACACAACCTTGATTATGGTGATAGTTGTTGTATTAAATCAACATTATAACTCCCCCCCCTCTCCATGAATAGGTAAATTAAGGAAGAGAAAATCCCTTCAAAATTATATAACAACTTTAAAAACTGACAATAAGGGCTGAATCTGGGGAAAACCACTATGGGGGAGCACTATGGAATACATTTATTCTTTCTACAGTTTATTTTTATTGATTTCATAGAGTGCCAACCAAAGAGCTTTTATTATGATCTCCAACTAGTCTGCAGAGCATGGCAACTGCACGCACAAGATAATTTGCAGCAGATCAAAGTGCACCCCAAAAATGTTGCCATGCACATGCTCATGGTATGAGTAAAGGCTCAGTATAGGTTCACCTGCAGTGTCATACTACCTATGATCTCCCTTCTGAAACTCAACACAATCAACATGAGGAATCATGAGGAATGCGGCTTGGTGCACCCAAGAGACTACATGTGCACGCCATGCAATCCCCAAACTTTTTCTTGCACATGCAAGATCACACCGAGTTCTGCCATGCTCTGCAGACTGTATCTTCATGGTAACAATGTAATTCTATCAAACGAGGTGCTCACCTTGCATTAGAATCCCTGAGTTCTCACAGACTTGATAATGTTGTTGAAAATTGTTTAGTTTTGATGCTCTGACAGTGTAAGCTATGGGCAAGATGTTTGTAATTTATTTAACCATATTATTTGCAACTTAAATCATTTATAAACATCACAATTTATTTATCTCCTTTTGCAGAAAGCGGCTTAGAACAACTTCAGAATACATTTACAATGTTTTGTTTCTGGAAGGCGAAAACAGTGACATATCAATCTACGCGCTTGGTAAGTTCAGCATCTACCAAGCCCCTCATCTAGCAGGAGATTTTTGAGGGGATGAATTTTATACTAAAATGGCCCTGTTTTAATAGAAATTAATTATTGACTTTTTAATTAATTTCAAATTCATTCTTTTAAAACTCCAGCGAGGAATTCTAATTTAATTGCTATTATATCTTTGGAAGAAATTGAATATTATTTTATTAAATATATATCCTTTGATGATTTATTTGAAACATGCAATCTTTATTATTTATTATTAATTATTTATTTCATTTTAGGCCATGAATGGAAACTACATAAAGTGTATCTTTGTCAGGTGAGTGACCAACATAGGCTCCTCCCCCCCCCCCCCCCCGCTGTTCAACATAATATGCATGAGTATAATTTCTGGAAAATGTCTACTGATTAATTATTAATTTCTTAAAGATTCTTCCTTGAGGACCATTTTCGTGCTTTACACCCCTCCCCCTTCTCTCACAGTCCTCCCCTTTCTCTCACACCTCTCCTCCTCCCTCACACTCCCTTTATACCCCTCTCCCTCTCTCATACCCCCTTTACACCCCACCCCCTTCTCTTGCAGCCCTCCCCTTTCTCTCACACCCTTCCTCCTCTCTCAAACTCCCTTTATACCCCTCCCCCTTCTCTCACACCCCTCCCACTCTGCTCACACCTCTCCTCCTCTCTCACACCCCTCCCCCTCTCTACCTCCTCCCTCTCAGCCCTCCCCCATTTCTATCCCTTCCCACTCTCTTCCCCCATGTGCTTATAGTTGCCAGCAGTTTGATTTTTATCACAGTTAAAGCATGGTGTTTCACTTTCTTTCTTCACAGCACATTTACATGCAACATTACTAGGTTCATTGCTATTTTCACGTTACTGTTCTTCACTTGTTTTGAAACATGTTTCCTTTTTCATATCTTTTTAGTCTGGTTATTTTCGTGGCATGCTAAAAGGCCAATGGTTGGAGAGTGGACAACCTTTTATAGCCATCGAAATACCAGATGAGACGGTTGATAGAAAAGGTACCAAGTCTTTGGATTGCAGCAGCATTATTCTACTAACCAAAAGTATAAAGATAACGAGGATGGATAAAAGATGAAAGGGAAAAGTGAATGAACGAACAAACGAATGAATGAATGAATGAATGAATGAATGGAAGAGTGAATGAATGAATGAATGAATGAATGATCTAACGAACAAACGAACGAACGAAAGGACAAATGAATGAATGAATGAACGGACGAATGAATGAATTAATTAATTAATAAATGAACGAATGAACTAATGAAAGAATGTATAGATCTATCAGTTAATGTGTTAGCATGTTAATGAATATAAAATTTCATAACTCATTTATAAATGATGAAATAAATAAGTAAATAATAAATTCGTAAATTAATGTTTAATATAGTAAATGAATTAAGAACTGTTGTAAAGATTTAGCGATTTAATGACTGCCAAAAACTGTTTC
The DNA here is from genome assembly GCA_964019065.1 of Catostylus mosaicus. Taxonomy (NCBI): domain Eukaryota; kingdom Metazoa; phylum Cnidaria; class Scyphozoa; order Rhizostomeae; family Catostylidae; genus Catostylus; species Catostylus mosaicus. The sequence goes on from OZ025199.1 coordinate 6,651,847, forward strand.
TGTAAATAGATAAATACGTACCTAATGTGTTGAAGTATAAATTAATGAGCAATTTCGAAAAAGGATTTATAAATAGATCTAGGGAATAGTTGCTTTGATAAATGAATTAATAAACCTGAAAACAAGATTATATGTTACCCAACTTAGGACATACTTGACACTGAATCATCATTTATTTTTTAATTAATCAAACAGCTTTAGATATTGCATTTGGAAGCCTTTACAGTGATGAGGTTGATGTTAACATCCTTCGTGATCATGTGATTCCGACGCTTGCTGCTGCCCGATTGCTTGATTTAACTGGTTTGTTGACCGTCTGTCAAGATGTGATGATGGAAACGTTGAATGCAAACACTGTTTGTAGATATCACCAAGCAGCCTGTACATATGCACTTTTAGAAGTGGAGAAAAAGTGAGTTTGTTTGTTTATATAAAACATACTTTTTCGTAATCTGTTTATCTAATGTTTGATGGTATTTATTATAATTACGGAGAAACGTCACGGTTCCAAGGCTGGATGCCGTGAGGAAGGCTACTGAAAACAATAAAAATTGCAAGGCCACACCCAATTCACGCCCAATTTCTTTTGTTTGATGAGAAAGGGTGATGAACTTGAGCCATTAGGCAGGAGGGAGGTACAACACTTTCCTGAGCTCTGTTGAAAGTTTTTTTTACTTCTTTTGAAGGTAAATTTTCTTATTTTCTAACTTGAAGGTGCTTTCAATGGATAGAAAGAAATTTGCTTCTCTGTCGAACACCAGCTGTTGCCAAGGAGATAAGCCAGGAAGTTTTAGAACAAGTTTTACAATCAACGGAATTTGTCGTAATGCAAGTCGAGGTTGATGTATACAATTTTCTTAAAATTTGGGTGAGTTTTTTAATCTATTCCCAGTTTAATGTATTTTATAAATCACTGTTTATTTTTGCTTTAACCCTTTCACCCCTGGACAGGCCATATGGCCCGATGACAAACACCGGGAAAGATGATTTTTCAGGGGGTTAAGTACATTTACAACTAAATATTGTAAATGTTCTGATGGCAGTTTTCTTTAATAGTTTACGCTTTCACCTATGATATTTGACTACGCTACCCCCTGAAAAGTGTAGAATTATATGGATTTTAACAGTTAACTGAAAATGAGTCCGGGTGCGTAAGGGTTAATATAAATGCAATCAAGCATTGATCGCTGCTGTTTCATCAGCCCGAAAGAACTGTCTTAATTGTACATGCAAATATTTACAAACATAAAATTAATTTATTTAGATAAAAGATAAAGGCTCTTAATTTGAATGAGTTAGGAATATAATTTCATTATTTTCCTACTTCACAGGTATATCTAAAGCTGCATCCATCTTGTGATCTACCGCTGAAGTCAATTGTACAAGAAACACAGAAATTCTTTATTGATAGAGAAGGTGATGAGGGAAAGAGGAAGGCTGCATTTTTGGCAACTGAAGAGGGACTCCAATTTGCATCCACATTTAAATGTCTAAAATTAGAAAGATTGTTAGAGGATTCAAAAGCAATTAATTTGCTTAAGAAAGATAGTATCATTCCAAGAGGTAAAAAAATGCATTATCCTTAGTCCGTTAATTTATTTGTTTGTCTGTTTGTCTTCTAATTTTTTTGTTTGTCCCTATGTTTGTCTTTTGATTTCTTTGTTTATTCGTTACTTTCTTTATTTTTTCGTTAGTCTTTTAGTTTTCTTTCTTAACCCTGGCTTTGGGGTTTTCTATGAAATATTTATCCAATGTAAGACTTGCACCTTGAGATTATTTCCATTTTACTGCCTGCAAAAATTGAAAACATTTGATGGAAATGTCTGATTAAGTTATGGATACCTATATGATCATATCCTTTAGATTATTCTATCAATTCCTTCACACGCCAATGATAAATTATTCCTCTCCTTCTACTTTAGAATGGCTCTTATCGTTATACGAGGAACAATGGAATCGTATGCTCAATGTATATAATGGCTCAGATCAAGGACCTCTTGAAGTACCGAAACACGTTTTTGAGAAATTCGCATGCAGATGTGGCAGAATTTTAGAAAAGAATAGCAGGGTGAGTCAATTGGTCTCGTAAGTACACTGAGAATTCCTCACAGGACACTGAGGAATCCACATAGTCTAGGGCAAAGTTTTGCTTAACTGCAACTAATTCCACAACTAATTTTTAACTGTTTATATCAACATTTTTTCTGTTGCAACGATCACAACGACACGAAAGAAGTCTCTTACGTATTACAATTTCATTCTTAGAAAAAACCACAGAAGAATTTTTAGATATTTGAAAGTAGATATCTACGTTCTTGAAAGCTTTTAACTGGAAATGAATAATCATTTAGTGTTATCTTGTAATGTTTCGAACAACTTCCACTCCTGTTTCTTATCTTTGTGACCGCAATCTTTCCGGTCAAGAGTTTAAAACATGTACTGCCAAGAAGTATTGTTTATTAAGCCACTATTTCTTGCCATTTAAGTACAATTGTTATCCTGTGTTTTTATCTAGATGTTTAATTTCCATTCAAATTACAGTGGATAATTCTTTTTTGTTATATAGTACTGCTGGCGATGGACTGGCTTTTCCTGCGGTATTGACATCATTGTGACGTACGACAACAGAACGCGAAGTCTTTCCATAAAGCGAAATACATATAGTCAACCATGTAATTCGGCTATCTGCATGCAAAGCCAAAGAGCAGTCGCCTTGAGGTGATCATTGATTGTATTTGATTGATAATGATTGATTGATTGATTGATTGATTGATTGATTGATTGATTGATTGATTGATTGATTGATTGATTCATAATGGTCGATTGATAATGATTGATTGATTGATTGATTGACTTCTCCTTATTGATTTTGATCTCTTTCCCAGATGTATATCTTTCCAGATATGCAAGCCAAAACGAGCTTTCTCTGGTCACATCCTTAAAGATCTTTTAAACATTCAGTGATCATTAATCATTGATTGCTGATTCTAATTTTGATCATTGTCCTAATCACTTTTTACACATCGCTGATCGCTGATCATTGATTGTTTCCCCTGTTACTTTTTTTTGCTGGGTTATTACGAAGATTGATGCTGATAGATCATGATCACTTTTGATTGATCATTGATTGCTGATTAATGATTGTTGTTTCTTAATCATCCTGTATCTGTTGTTTGTTGGTGAATGCAAGTTGGTACTGATCAATCCTAATCATTGTTAACTGATTGTTGATTGATGATTTCATGATTAAACATACTGATTCTCATTTCTCTATCCATAGGTTTAAACTGTTTACAACCAATGATTCTGGTGCGGAAGTCAAATGCAAAGATTCGGGCCTGCTGCACATGATGCTAAAAACCGATGAGGAGGCGCCTTTATTTCAACTCGACGAGAACTGGAATTTTCCGGTTTTCGTAAGTGCTCGTATCATGATCGCATCACCCGAGAATCCAATCGCAAGTTAACGAACTAAACAATCAAATATTGTTCGCCTTAACGAAGATGGTTGACGTAAACCTAGGGATCATAGATGCAAAGGGTGTTGTTTAGACGTAATGTAATTGTTCTTTTCATATGTACAGGTATCATAAGAATCTGTTTAAAGGATGAGATATAGCAGGTATTGCAGATAGTGTGGTCGCAATTATACTGGATTTTCCCTTGATTTTCAGAGCACGTGACAAAGAACACATCATAACGAACCCACACTAATTATTCTGCCTTGGCTAGCTAACAGTTATTTTGATGTGGTTTGTAACAGGAAATTCCCTAACTTGTCATTTTCATAGTTGCTATAGAGATAGAGCTTAGTTGCCTTTGCACGGTGCATTCTGGGGTAATTCCACTTTTACATCCACTGTCATTTGGGGGAGTATGATATCAGGACGTGACAGAGCTAGCATTGGATCATCAGTTCGTGTAGGTTAAGTAACATGCTATCTAAAGAGATGCTTCAAGGGAAAAATTTTGTTATGAAACCGGTTGGATTTGAGTTTAACTGAGCATTATGTAAAAATACAATTCTTCGCTTTTTTATATAAGCCTACGAATCATTAGTTTTTTAAGAAACCTAATTTTTGCTAAGTTGCAATTCTAAAATATTTCATTACCCCCTGGCCTGGTAAGTTTCACATGGAAATAGATTGCATTTTCAGGGGTGCCTCTAGTAGCGGACGGGGGGGGGGCAAATAGCCATTGTTTCCTTCGATTGAACTTTAATCTCTTTAGAAGAGGATTTTCCGGAATTAAGTAAAATAATTTTGATAAACAACTTAGCACGTAACATTGCGCACTGCTCAATTATTTGCTTAGTTATTTGCTCAATTGTTTGAGATATTGGACTACTATTAACTTCTCCATCTTTTAATGACGTTAAAATCCCTCTGGAAATGGTCTGCCCATTTAATTGTGTTTGTTTTGTCATCAATCTATGCTTATTTGCGTTATTACGTAATGAAAACGTTATAAATGTTACTATCCCTTAATGTTATTTCCTCGCTATATATTAAGATGTAATGTCCATTCAACCAAGTTGTTTTATGTTATGTTACTGGGTGCTTAGGGTGGGGGCTAAATTGCCTTTGCAAGCATCTTCAAAATTAAATGCAGATCTACATATGTACTGGTCTACTGGTGTATGTGTAGGTGTCTTGCCTTACCCCTTTCTCCCTCGAAAGAGTGATGCGGAGGAGAACAAGTGACTGAAACGAGACAAGATCAAAATGGCGACAGATGTGAACGTGGAAGTGGAAAGAAAAACAGTACCCGGGATAATTTATATTAGTAAAATCCCACCGTTTATGAAACCAGGGAAAATAAAAACCCATATGGAACAGTTTGGAGAAGTTGGAAGAGTATTTCTACAACCAGAAGGTATATTCATTGAATGATTATCAAGCTCTCTTATAGATTATAACAATAACAAAACAATCAGAATCATGTGTTTTGGGTTAGCCTCTCGAGTTGAATTTTTATTTCATAACTTTCCTTTTACCTGGAGCATGGGACTAGCTTGTAAGGAAATTCAAAAGGTCACGCCCTTCATTTTGGTCTTATTGTAGTATCCTCGGAGGGATTAAACAGCATAAAAATCTAATGTTCTTAAAACAAAAAGCTAATCTTGTATTTTTGTATAATGTAGTTATTACAATCTTTCTTGAAGTACAGGTGACAGTTTTAAGCCTGGCCTTCCCTACCTTTGCTGGAACATGCCCATAACATCCCCTCCCTCCCCCATGTCTGATCATTAGATGCTGATGTCTATTAACCGTAGCTTTTTCCATAAAACCCTCTCTTTATTTTTAGACCCTTTAATCAGACGTAAAAGAAAGAAAACTGGAGGAAGTGGCAGAAAGATGTTCACGGAGGGCTGGGTTGAATTCAAAGACAAGAAAATAGCAAAAGCTGTTGCAAAATCATTAAATGGGCAAATCATAGGTTAATAAGGTTTTATAATTATCATTTTTTTTTAATCACATTGTTTTAATCACCTTCATTTGTTTTAGGCTATGCGCAGGTGTTATAGACGCTGTGAAAGGAAAACACACTGCTAAATTACACCATGATTTGATTTGACTATTTCTCTTATTTCAATTTGGATATCTACATGTGTTGATGTGACAAATATATTGTTAATGTATGTTTCAACCAATCTTCTTGTAACCAATCTTTTTAAAATAAATTTATTCATCAACAGTTATATATGTTGCCGGATGCATTAATAAAAAGCTCAAACACCACAGCAAGGTTGCATATATATGGTTTTCAATTATGACACGGTGTTAAAAATTCTTTTTTTTTTAAATTGACTTTAAAAAAGTTTCACATTTAGATCAGAAGGGGATCAGAAACTTCTCTTTGATTTTTCCTTAAGCTTTCCTTTTTTCACTTATCTTTGATTCTAAAGCATTGTTGAAGATTTTCATTAGATTGTGACTCTAAAACACTGTTTGTGATGATTTGTAAAATGATAATTTCACAAATCAGGGATCAAAGGCTATTTCCTTTGTGTTCAATTTCAGGTGGAAAGAAAAGAGGTTATTATCATGATGACATGTGGAATATAAAATATTTGAGAAAATTTAGATGGGGACATATCAGTGAAAAACTTGGTAAGGGGCTATTACTATTTATGATAATAATGAAATTATAATAAACATGATAATAATGATAATAATAATAATTATAATAATAATTATCATCATCATCATCATCATCATCATCATCATCATCATCATCATCATCACTCAATCACCATCATTATCGACATCATCATCATCATCAGCATCATCATCATCATCATCACTATCATCATCATCATCATCATCATCATCATCATCATCATCATCATCATCATCATCATCATCATCATCATCATCATCATCATTATCATTCAAGGCATTTCATTTATGAATTTCCAAGTCACAAATAAACTTTCATTTTAGCTTATGAGAAGGCAGCCAGGGAACAGAAAATGAGAACTGAAATATCACAAGCCAAAAAGGAAGTTAATTTTTATATGGAAAATCTTGAAAAAAGCAAAATATTTGCTGCTGTTGAAGAGAGGAAAAGTAAAAAACGAAAAATGACAGGAAGTCAGTTAGAATTAAATGAGGTAAGGCTTTGAAAATTGTTGATTAGGCGAATGACGGCTTGCTTGATAAATTAGAACTGTATTTCAATTTTTTTTCTTTTCCATTTGTTTCGTCCAACCAATTCGATAACTAAACAGCTTCTTCCATCCAAATATCCTTAATTTTCTTGCATTTATATTTTGAAGGAAATTGAGCATGCTAAAGAGGCCTTGAAAAAATTTAAGCAAAGGAAAGTCGTCAAAGATAGAGGGAGCGGTGAAATCTCAAGTGCAAAAAAAGAAATTAATGGCTCACTTTTGTCTAAAGTAAGTTTATTTTTTGTTTTGGTTTCCATTGCAACACAGGCCAGTCATTATTGGGGGGGGGGCTGAAAAGGCTTTGTCAGCAAATCTTAGGCTGTAAGCAGGGCCGTCGAAAGCCAGTGCGGAGACGGGGTATTTCATTGCACCAGGACCCAGTGGGCAATTAATTTTTTTATTGATTTAAACTTTTATGGGCCCGGGACCTCCGATTTTCAAAGCGCTGTGCTAAAAGGCTGCTCGTGCCTTTATAGAATGCAACATCTTCAGCAAAATATTCGTTCATTTCTCACTCAATTATCCGCGCATCTTTGTATTCAAATGTTATTTAAAATAAATTTAAGCTTTTCACATGGTTATGCGTTGCTTTCTTTTTATTAAATCCTGGTCATCATTCTCTTTTAGGTATTTTGAAGTGAAAATTAAAAGAACATACTAAAAAGTTAACCATTTCAACCCAGTTTATCAAAGTGTTAAGGCTTGAAATTGACGTGGAGGGCAACATTTTCCCTGAGTAATGCCATTTTTTATTGCTGCTTATGGACCAGTATGACATAAATGATTGAGATGGTAGAAGTTGTGAACCCCCAATAAAGATCTTTTTGTGGCCAGAAACAGTTTGTTGCATACAAAGCGTGCTATAGGAGTTTTTAGGCAGAGTATTTTGTATTTGCATAAATGTGAAATAACATTCGCCCTGTGGAATTTTCAGTTGCATTGTATCGTATTTCCACATTTGAACTTTTGTTTTTTGTATTCCTTCACTGATGTGCCTGGAGAGTTACTGATTAGTTTGTGTCCCTTGATAGTTTTCCTAAATGAAATAATTAGCAAGCGTTGCAATGGCGTTATTTGCTTTCGTCGGAATATTTTTTGTTTTCGTTTTTTATTCTAAATCTCAAGAGCCTTAAAATGCTTTCAATAAACAACGGCACTTTCAATATGTATGCAACTTGATGCCCTTGTGGAATTAAAAAATAAAAACTCTTGGCAGTTTGCAATCCTCAAGAGGACTTTTTAAGTTTGTTTTGTTGCAAAAATAACTGCCTAAATGCATATCTGTTCGAAAGAGGTTCCGTAATTTTGGAACTTCTAAGCGAAACAAGTGTCAAGTTTTAGTTTCATGTTAACTTTTTGCATATTAATTCTGGAGCAGGTAAGTAAACATTTTGCTTTTTCTAAAACGTTATCAGCAAAAAAGCATCCTGAACTAATGCCATGTAAATTTACTGCAAGGGAGTTTTGCTAAACGTAGAAACGTCAAGGGAATGTAGAAAAATTCAACGCGCTTTTTGCGACACTTTGGCAGAGTGGCACAACAAAAATGGAACATTCTACGAAGTATGGACAGTTTTTGAGCAGCTATTTTTTTCTTTTCCGATTTGCAAGCAGTTAATTGATAGCTCAATTTTTATTCGTTTTCTAATCAATTTTTCGGTTCGTGATTTTAAATCTTTTCAAATCTCATCTCCTGGCAAGGAGTGTCTCTATTTTGACAACACTCCAATATTTTTATGTCATACTTCACAACGAAGTACTTTTTATTTCGCGCTTGCGCAAATGAGTTTTGTGCCCAATTAACATCTTACTACCTGAGAAAAATGACACAACATTAGCCCACAACCGTTGAACCGACAGACAAGCAAGAAGGTAATCATCGTCTCAGTGAAGATGTTTGCTCAGAATATTTATGGACAGCAAGTCCAGCAATTCCAAAAGCAAATCGATCAACTGAAAAGAGAAGTTCGTCTTCAAAGACAGCAGGTCTCCTCAAGTTCCAGAGAGTAAGCCATATATTTGTTTTTCTATTGAATGGGTGAGTTTTCGGGATTTAGGCCATCTAAAATGGCCAATCAATAATTTGATTTTATTTAGGCAAGGTCGTTTAAAATTGACGTTAATCTTAGGGCATATCATTGCAGCTTTGTCTAAAGATAAAAATTTGTTAAATCTAGCATATATTTGAAATATTATTTACATCAATGAGTATTTTATGTCATGTTATCAACCTTTTATTCCTTTGTCTAGGATTATTGCGTTTTGTGAGAACGAGAAAGGCATGGATCCACTTATTTCAAAATTACCAGCATCATCAAATCCATTCCGAAATGACAAAGGCCCTTGCAAGATATTTTAAAGTGACAGTAACATTTTCAAACTTCGAGGGGGAACTTGAAATGTGAAGATGGCAAATATTTTGGCAGTTCATTTATTGTAGCGGTGTAGCTAGTTGGATATTCATAAAATTTACTTGTGTTTGACACCCTTTGCGAAAGACCTACTAGAAAGGTGGAACTAAAGGACATTTTTTATATATTGTTGATAAATCGGTTCTACACAGGAAGGTTTTTTCCTTTTTGGACATAATGTTTCATATTTGTTTCATATGACGGATTCAGACTTTGGCAACACAGTTGTTTATAGCAGCTTGGTATCACAGCTGGGTTCCCAAACCCCAACCCCTTTAACCACAGTGCAGTCCCTCTCCCAATTAAAAGATCACTTTTTTTCCTTCCATCACAACATGGAAAGCAAAGAACAGAATAACAATAAATTTTTGTTGCATCATCTCGAATCAGTGCATTTTATTTGATTTTGTATTTCATTATTCTAATTATAATTCACAATTAGATCATATTTATTCACATTATTCTTAATTGTTTACAGGTAGTTGTTATTTATACCTATTTGAATCATTTATTTTAGATAATCATCATTATCTCAATAATGTTGTTGTTTACTGAAAACTTTCTACAACTTTACTTATTAAAGTTTTTTACAACTTAACTTATTAAAGATTAACAACAAGACTTGGTTTGTGCTTTACTGTATATCCTTTTGCTCTGCATTCACTTGGTTCTGCAAAGTAAGGGGGTGCAAGGCAAGTGAGGGCATGGAAGTTGACCCCGCTCCCCAAACATTTTTGGAATTTTAAAAAGGAAAAAAAGTGTATTTTCAATAAGTCATTTGTTTACATTCAAAACAGTTCCACAAGAACCAAAATTCCACCAAAAAGTTGGGTCATCAGTTCCAATGATATTATCTAAACGTTCCCCGCTGATAAGTTTCTGATATTTTTTGTTGCTAAAAAAATCGGCAAACAAAGCAATGCATCCCGTTACAGGGGGCATCATACCAATAAAGGTCATTAGGGCTTATACCCCGTGTTAAAAAGAAACAATCCTCTGTATCAGCAACATCTTGATATCCTTCACTTCGGCCAAAATTGGAGTACAATCGCGGCATTCCATCACTCCATTTGAAATCACCCTCTGTTGTCAAATCGTTCAATCCAATCCAAAACCAAGTATTTGGGTCATGAAGGAGCTCTTCAATCTTAGCCTCTTCTTCTCGGTTTATGATGCTAGCGAGATCTCCACCAAATTCTTTGCACCTTTTTCTTGCATCAGTCCAGTTTAGCGACGTATCGTTCATGGCTTTGAATTTGTCTAAAATGTAAAAAATGTGTTATTAAAAATGAAAGGATGGTCTTTTGTAGAATGACTCGATGGGGCTAAATGAAGTCTCAATCCCATTTACACCAACAAGCACTTTTATTCTGTTCAATAGAACTGAAGAGATTAGAACTAACACCAGTTGAAATTGTCAATTTAAATCTAAAATATTTTCAGTAACAACGCCTTAATCGACTTTATTTATCAATTATCATGTGAAAAAGCTGTCCATGGAATTAGTGGCTGTGCTACAGGGGGAGGGGGGGGGTGGAAGGAACCGGTCTAGCGCTTTTGTAATTTGATCAAACAATCTGTTGAATAATCGAAACGAAAATCTACTCTAAATTTAGCGAAAGGGCGTTGCCTTCGCTTTGAGATAGCTTAAAGGGCGTTGTCGTGCAAAACTTTCCGGGCCACGCCCCTGGCCCCCTCACTTTTCCATGGCTCCATCCCTGCATGTGGTGGATCCTAAAATGGCAGCGAGTTATTATGGGGAAGGTTATTGAGCATCTAGTTATTCTTATTTGGAACAAACTATTCGAATAGCATCTAAGGCTGCCCTAATTTGCAACCACGACAATAAATTAGAGTTAACATAATGCTTATACCTATACATCTGTATCCTGGGCATTCGCAAATATCCATGCACTTTTGGTCTGCTTTACAAGGATTGCGTTCACGGCAATTGAGTCCAACCTGAAATGCAAAAAATGTATCAATGTACTGTTAGTACAAAATCCCAGCCAGGTTGCTGTGAACCTACTTTCTTTCTTCACAATTTTCAGCTCATTTCGGCCAGGACCATCACTTTGGGGGGTCGTGATGGATGTCACAACTCCCCCCTGAAAAAGGCTCTTTAGGCAGAAAGGCTCTATATTTGTTGTTGTTTTACTTTAATAGGCTCATTTAATATTACTTAGGTTTTGCCCTGGCCAATTTCAAGCAGAATTGCAATATGTGAACAAACCTTTGGTTGGTCTAGGACCACACCCTATAGATTATGCCACGCCCATCCTGTTAGCGAATTTTCTCATCTTACACCCCATTTGGTGACATTGGGTCACAACAGCCCTGATTAAAACAGATACGAGTAGAGGGGTGGTTCTGGTTGGTGTTAAGAGCCTTTCATCTGCTTCGTTTTCTCGAGAGTTGAAGTAATTAAACTAGTGAGATATTTACCAATGTTTCGTTGTAAGATGGCGAATAGGAAGTCCAACCAACTTCCAAATTTGTTGTCACATTATCCTTGAGATCATCTGCAGATTTTTCATTTAATTCGCAAATGTATTCATCTTCATTCACATTGATAGATTTACATCTCCTATTTCTGCCGCATTCATATTGACAAGTTGGTTTGTCTGTTTCCATCAACGTAAGGAAAGTGTGGTGACGCAGTCTTTGGTTTTCGTAAATCACGCTAAAATTCGCATGTGTTCCGCACGGTAACCGTAGAATTTCACCCAATATTTGTTTATACATTGACATGATTACGATGCTAGCTATTGCGACTTTCATTTTGGCCGTGATGTTTAAGAATTTCAAATCTCAAAGACTGTTTTTGATTCGGCTCAGCAATAACAACGCGCAAAATAGAATACGCATTGAGTTACTGAAATGTTGATTAGGCGGGACTTTTACAAGGTATAAATTTTTTAAACACTTTAATCACTAACCATATGAATGAAATTAGTATTTTTGAATTGGTTTCTGTATTTCTTCCGCGTCTGGTATTTAATTTAATTCACCACAGATTTGTTAACTTAAGGCATTACCATGAATATGCATTTGCTGAAAAACTTAAATAATTTTCTGGTCAGTTTACCAAATAAACTTGAATAAACATGTCACTTTAAAACATATGTGAATGTCAAAATTGTCTGTATACTTTTGCCACTTTGCGTTTTTCTCATCTCTGTAATACCAAATACCTTTCACGGCTGTCAAAAACTTCAGGTGAAAATCACAGGCTAAAAATGATAAGGAGGGCAAAAACGATAAAATAAATCATTTCGTTTATTTCGTTATAGCATACAATTTTCTTCGAGATCAGTGTTTTCTTCGACAATCCATTTTAGAAGTTGACAAATGACGAAGTAATCAAAATGATGTCGCCATTATTAAAACACTCAAGTGCCCTTTTTTGGTACCCTGGTCATTACATATCTATTTTTTGATTTTGCATTATGCAACATCGATGGGCTATCAACATTAGCTATTAAAACACACAAGATTCCTTGTATACCGTGAGCCTTTGCGAGTTAAACGCAATCTACGGCTCCTCTGAGTTGAAGTTAAATAAAGGACGCTACTGACCTTTAACCAGTGCCCTGTAACTGTTAGACTTAGGAGCATAGTTTGATGATTATTGTTTTAATTTACATTTGCCTCTTCACCTATCTACATAGCAGTTTATTGTAAGACTCTGATCGACGAATGTCAAGTTGCAAACCTTGTCTGAATTGCACTGTCATCTGCCCAGTGTTACAAGATGCCTGACCTCACCGTTACATTCACTTCTATTGCAATTCTTCTCAGAGTACGTTAAATGTCAATCGGTTTTCTACTGTGGAATGACGTCAGTTAACGAAAAACTGCATGCCCGGGGGTTTTCTCGTACATAATATTGAGAGTAGTCTGCCCATTTAGCAGCTTTTGGCCCGAATTCCAAGGGGGTCCCAACAATCAAGTGGTAATTGAATGCAAAAAATGAAATAAAGAAAGCATAATTTAATGCAAAAATGAAATAAAGAATGAGTGAAAGATCTACAAGAGGAATAATGTTATCAACAACAGAAAATTCTTATCATTTCTGATAATCATAACTATTAAAATCGTGATTATTCATCGAAAATTATTCATGGAATATTGCCAGAAGGTAACCATGAGTTTTCGAATAAGTGGACCTTTGCTTAATCAAAATTTAGTGGTATGTCCCCCGGCCCAAACACGCTCACTTGAAAATAGCAATGGCAGGGTTAAGTCAGAGGTGCAAATGAGGCGTGTTGCAGGGGTGTGACACCCAAAATGATTTCCCCATTCGGTCCCAACTGCCGAACTGCGATAAAATCGGCCCCAAACTGGCTCTGGAATAGAATTATTTATGCTTTTACAATCCCAAACAGATTAGCAACACCCTTTGCTATCAAGTATTGTTTTGTTAACCAGTTCTTTAATTCTTCGCTTCAAAAATTTTCGCAGATGCTGAAAAACTGAAATGAACATGGTACATCATTCCATCCATCTAAAAACTGTATGACACAATCTTCCCTTTGGTCATGGTTGTTTGGCTCACCCGCTCTCCATGCTTTGTACGACATCTCCATTCCATTGGTCCAAATGAAGTGCCCCTCCTCCTCAGTGTCAGTCAACCCAATGTAATACGGGGCACCAGAATTTGCTGGAAACAGATAAATCAAACTATATTCCAAGTCATCCGAGACTCTTGCTAAATCTCCGCCATATTTTTTACACGCCGCCCTTGATTCGTCCCAGTTCTGTAGTTTATTGATAGCTCTGTATTTATCTGTTACGAAGAGCAAAAAATCTTTCAATAGATTATTCATAAACTTGCTTGTTCAACAAAACACTTGATATTTTCACCCAACCCTCCATGCCCTGCAAAAACTATCTGTTTTGTTTTGTTGTCGAAAGTGGGCAACGCTTGCAAAAGATGCCTATATGGCAATAGACGAGGCATTGCACCCAAGCAACATACTAAACTTTAGCCAATGTCTCCTCTTAGAATGGTTTCCCTTTAGCTGAGAACGCAACATGAAAAAACCCTTGTCCTTCTAAATGCTCTTTAATCACGAGAATCAAATAAAGTAAGCATAGTTTTTTATACCTAAACATCTGTATCCTGGACAGTCGCAAATATCCATGCATTTCTGACCTTTTTTACAAGGATTGCGTTCTCGGCAATTATGTCCAACCTAGGACCCAAAAATATCAATCATGTATTTTTAATTCAAAAGATAATTAAATAATTTTATTCTCAACTTATGAATTATCGCCAATAAAGCAAAGAGCAGGGCTTGTTCTAGCTGTGCACTCAACTCATGTCCCATCAGAAACACTATACACCAAATATAGGGTACGTACACCCAGCGACAGAGCCAGCGCTATAAAAATGATGGGATCAGGGGGGGTGGGCCCGGACAGGTTTGCATGACAACGCCTTTTAAGCTAACTCAGAACGCAGATAACTTCCTTTTAGCTAAATTTAGAGTAGGTATCAACATCTTTTACTTACTAATATTTCTTTGTACGACAGCGAATAGGAAATCCAACCAACTTCCAAATTTGTTGTCACATTATCCTTGAGATCATCCGCAGATTTTTCATTTAATTCGCAAATGTATTCATCTTCATTCACATTGATAGATTTGCATCTTCTATTTCTGCCGCATTCATATTGACAAGTTGGTTTGTCTGTGTCCACCAATGTCAGAAAAGTGTGGTGACGCAGTCTTTGGTTTTCGTAAATCACGCTAAAATTCGCGTAAGTTCCGCACTTCAACCGTAAAATTTCACCATTTGTTTCTGTTATAAGGCCAAAAATAAACAACAAGCAGAAATACATTTTGAAATTTGTCCAAGTTTGTATTGAAACGAGCCGTTTTAAACTTATTATTTATTCATGTTCAAGAGCAACTTTGCTCAGCCAAGATCGGGGGGACTACACATTCACCAAACAATATATCAATGTATATGTGTACGTGCGTGCCCAGTAATGTAGTAATAGTAGGCGTAAAGGAGGAGGGCACCCCCTAAAAAAAGACTTTACTTTTGAAATGAGCGGTCTTTAGGCATGGATTGTATGCCATCAACCTGTACACAACCTCATTTCACCAACCAACTACAGGATTTTCTGCCATTTTTAAATTGGGTAAAGATTTCTTAGCTCACGCAATGCCCAACCAATTGTACCAATCCAGTTTGGGACAAATTGAACCAATGCATTTGAAAAGGGGTGCAAAACGTCAAACCGTATAATATTTAAACAATATTTGTCAATTTAAAAAAAAGGGTTGCTTGCGAACCTTTCAAAGAAATTTATGGAGTCAAAAAGTATCAAAAAGAGGCCAGACTTGATGACGAGATTTCTGCATGTGTTTGAAGAGGAAACAGTTAAAAGCGAAAATGGCGGGAAGAACAACAGGAGGGAAGTTTATATTAGAGTATTTTTGTGATATAGTTTGCAAAAAATTTCTAGAGAGCAACTTGAATTCCAATGATTTCGAATCAATAGATGCTTATTTTAGAATGATTGAGTGTTTGATAATGCTACAAACAGCAGACGGGAAGAAGAGAGCAACCTGGGTTTCCGATGAGCCAGGAAGGAGAAAATCGAAGAGGTTGGCGAAGAAAGCTGGAATGTCGTTAAAATTAACTGAAGATGAAGAGCTTGAAGTTGACAAGCTGCAACCTCTAATGATCCTAGCAATGTTTTGCTACAAAGTTTTGGCAAAAGACTTGGAAGAAATCGGCACTTGTGGAATACTAAAGAATTTCAGTGATTGTATTAAATATTTTTTTGATGTGTTTCTGTTCGATGGTGATATGGAGGACTTCACGAAAAGAAAAGAATTTGCCATAAAATATACAAATTCGCAAAGAATTATAATCATGATGAAAACAATGAAACAGAAAGAAGCATCTGATCTTTTTGATCAGTTGGACAAAGAGAAAATGTTGTTATTCCCGGAAGAAGTGAAACAAGTGATAATGGAGCCAACATTGGAATTGCCAAATTTCCTAGAATATGACAGTTTTTTTCATACAATGAAACAACTTGTAAGTAATGTCTTTGAAAAACTGGAAGAACCTACACTCATGAGAGCGGCAAAAAAGTTGAAAAATGCTGAAATGCAACAAGTAAAACAAAATGGAGGACCAAAATGTGGTGATGAAGTGAAGGAAGTTCCAACTGAACCAAACCAAGAATCATCAAAGGATGTGGAAGAAGAAATTGGAGATGAAGCATCACTGCATGTTTTGTCCAAAACAAATGACATATTTTCTGCAGATGATGAGGATGAAACAGTTAGGACTGGATCTAAAGAGGATGAGATTGGAACAATCAAAGAAGAAAGAAAACATGCCTTACGGAAGAGAAGAAGATTTATGCTTAAAGAAGAAAATTGGTTAAGGGACGGTATCAAGAAACATGGGACCCGAAATTGGAAAGTCATATTAGAGAGTTATCCTTTTAAAAATCAGACATCTCTTAGTCTAAAGGATAAGTATCGTAGTATGCAGAAAGCCAAGTTAAGAGGGAAGAAAACTGTGTCAAGTTCTGGGTCTTCAGGGGAAGATGAGGCTGCAACTGCCAGGCAAGAGACTAGAGGAGAAAAGGTTGAAGTGGATGGGGTCAGGGTCAGATTAGGAAGAGCAAAAGAGCTCAATGATTCATTGAGTGAGGATGAGAATGCTAATATTACAGAGCAACCAAAGGAATTTGAAGAACCACTTTTAGTCACAAAGCAAATGTTAGGTGATGAGATTTCAGTTATGAGTCAGCAAATGACAAGAGTCAGATCGAAGCCAGAGGTAAACGATGCTTCAATGGTCAAGCAATGTTCAATGAATGATCAACGTGAGCTACAGTCAAGTGGATCTGAGGTGATTGAATTCAGAGGAAGATTAGGAGAAACTTTGATCACAAATAGCAGACATCAAGCAATTGAAAACAATGTGATAGAAGACAGTCAGGGAGAAATGAGCAGTGAGATGTTATTGATTGAACCAGAGTTATCAGAAAACAAGACTGCTTCACAATCAGGAAGAGATGATGCTGATATTGTCAGACAAGAAACTAGGAGAGATAGAGTCAGGAAAGGTAGATCAAAAGCAAGACGCTCTTCTCGTAAGAGAAGAATATTCACAGCTAAAGAAGAAGAATGGTTGTGGGATGGTGTAAGAAAATATGGTGTTGGTAATTGGAAAACCATTCTGGAGAGTTATCCATTTAGTGAGCGAACATCTGTTAACTTGAAAGACAAATATAGAGTTATTCAGAAAAACAAGAAAGGATAAATAATTATTTATTGCAGTATGCCACATCTTTAATATTTATTGTTCTCAGTTTGTTTTGTTAAGCAGACTTTCTCCTTCAATAACTTATTTTGGACTCAAAACATTTTTGAAGTGTTTACTGTTTAGTTTTGTTTGCATGTTTGATGTTGTTTTGTTTGTGTTCATAAATGTGCAAAAAAATTAGAGTAATATTTGAGTAGCAATTTTTGTCAAGAACAACTATCATCAACATCATTGCTATCATTTTCATAATCGTGATTATGATCATCAATCATTATTGTCATTATCATCAATCATCAATCATCATCATTATGATAATAAAAATCATCATCATCGAATAATAATTATCACAAAAACACGAAATATTTTCCTATTATATAATGTATTCCCCCCTCATACGACCCATATTTTAATAACTCCCTCCCCCTATCTCGAACTCCCCAAGGGACATAATGGCGGATATGAGCAATGAGCAATGCATTGTGGGGGATATCATGTTTCCATCAAAACGATTGACTTTGATTCAAGGTTTTCCGCTTCAAAATTGAAAAACCAACGAGAAACAGGAATGATGTTGGGTCAAAATGCATATGGACAACAAGTACAGCAATTTCACAAACAAATTGAGCAGCTGAAACGTGAAGTCAGAATGCAGCGACAGAGGGTGTCTTCTAGTTCTAGAGAGTAAGTTTCATCTTTGATCTTCTCTAAAATGGCCTAACCCAGGCCAGTCCGTTACAACACGCCCCGCTATTAACTCAAACTTGTGGAATTCTGTTTGCTGTAGAGATATATCAGATCGATATTCCAGATTTTCGTTCATCACTTACAGGAATGTGTTTTAAGATGGGTCATCAGTGGAGGGAATGGTCTAGATTTGATTAGAGAGGTTTTGCTAAACGGAAAGTTTTTGCCATCAAATTTGGAAAGGAACAGCGTTTTTTATGGTGAACAAATGTGTAACAGGGAGCCAAATATGTTTTTCCTTAAAATTTGTTTAATAGCAGATATGAATATTTTTGAAAGAAAATGATAAATGTTTTGATTGCGTAGAACAACAGTCGAAAAAATGTTAAGCCACTTCAAGGAAGATGAAGCAAGATGAAGGAAGTAAAGTGGTTCTATTTCTACAAAAAATTTCTTTTCGAGGATAAAATTTAAACAAGCAGTAGAGTATTATTGATTTTATCGAATAACCACAACAGTGTATGTGTGAAAATATGCAATAGATTAAAAAGATTTATTACTTTATATGCAGGATTGTTGCTTATTGTGAGAACGAGAAAAGAGGCGACCCCTTGATATCGAAAGTTGCCGACAATCCATTCAAGGACAGAAAGGCATTGTGCACTGCGTTTTGAGTTAGAAGTTAGATGCATTATATTCACGACCTAGATATTTGTATGGTGAAATGAAATGTATATATCATTATGTGGATGCAAACTGAAAACAATATTGGAAATTGTTTCAAATATGGTGCCTAGACAAAAGAGGCTAGTCTGCATGTATTGAAACACATCCATCTTACATTCTTTATTATACATTGAAGATTAATATTTTGTAAGTGTATGAAACCCTTAAATTTCCTTTTATAAATTCATAATTATATTTTCCTGCTTTTAGTAAAGATGCTCTTGTTTTTACCTTTTCTGGTTTTTTGTAAAGTGTCTCTTGAGCTTGCATGGTTGCAGGGTGGGTATGTTAATAGGGCACCTCATATTTCTTTGTGCATACCTCTATTTTCAACCTTTAAGGGCCTGGGATAATTACTCTATGGTATCCCCAATTTCAGTATTGAAGGCCTGTTTATATTCTCAATGTAGGATGTTTGGTTTTGATGATCATTTGAGTACAGGCAGGCATAGTTTCATTAACAACTCCCTTTTGCATTGATTGCTCTCTTAATCATCCATATCCAACAACCCCATTGGCTCTCAAATTACAGATTTACTTGATAGAATTGCAAAGTGAGGAGAAAATATAACAAAATTTTCCATTTAAAGATAAACAATAACATATAATTCCTTAAAAGAGGAAAATGTTTTTATTAAAATTCTACTTGATCAAACTTAAAAAACAATGTACATAGATAACAAGTACTTATTGCAATAATTAGCATCTCTTATCTCATAAGGGAGTAGGTAATGAAGCCAATCATAACTAAAGTAACACCCCCATTAGTTCTTCAACAAGGACTCAGGGGACTATTTACAGAAATAAAACATAAGTGGAACTGTCAATCAAGTGGCATGCTAAATGCAGGCTTGAGAAAAAAAGATAGCAAATAAGCCTTGAAAAGAAAAGATAGGAACACTAGTGTGGAAATTACCAATAGAAGCGACTTGGCTGCATGGTAAATACAGAATACCTGCCTACGACCTGCCTAAGACTGCCCTTCTGGTCTAAGTTTGACAAAGTGTTTTAAAACAGGGTTTGGCTTAGTTTAGCAAATATCACTCAAATCTCCATGAACATTCTTGCATAAAAACCATGGAATACTGCAAGTAAAGAACCAATCATTCAGGATAGAATAGAATACATAGCTATTTTGTAATGGAGAGGTTTCCAAGGTAGGGGTGGGATTGCTTCAACTATTTCTTTCTATGTTGGAAATAAAATGACAACTGACAGAGACAGGGAATATGAGGCCAATCCAAGGTGAGGTATATTTGTTTAGACAAGCATTAAAGACAGTAGGATATTTGAGTGGGGAACATCAACCAAGGACTTTTGCAATCCTGCGATGGAAGCTGCCTAACCAAAGATTATCCTTGGTTAAAACATAATTAAAAACATGTCCATACTGTATAAATTTCAGTTTATAAAATGTTCATCAAATAACTAAGTAAAAATTAGACAAGATATTAATTTCACATGGGAATATTCAACACCATAATGCTACAGGATGCTTTTAACAGGTCGTGGAGGGTGATCCCAGCATGCACTGCTTGTACGTTTGAAGAACCTGGCACGCAGTTTTGGGAACATTTTCTCCAATTTTGGAGGTTCGAGTATATTCACAAATATTTCACGAGGATTGTATATGTTCACTAGTTCCAGAAAGTCTTTTTTGGAGTTCGCTGGTTTTGCCCAACTTGGTATCGCGCCCGCAGGGTCATCATCATCATCATCATCAGTTGAATCATCTTCACTCAAATCATTCAAGTCAATAGTTTGGAGTGACGGCGATTTCTTCTTCACCTTGCTCTTAACTTTGGTAAGAGTTGGCGTGTGATACGAGGTGCACTGTATCTAAAAAAAACAACGATCGATAGATTATTCATTGAGTTCGTTTAGCTATAGTCATTGGGAAAGAACTATTCTATTCTATTCTATTCTATTCTATTCTATTCTATTCTATTCTATTCTATTGACGATGGTTTAGCGTGTGTTAACAAGAAATTCTTTGCAGAAATGACACAGTTCCATCTTTCCTGATGAAGACCAAAGCTCAAATATTGCAATCTATGTTTTCCACAATGCATGTCATGCATTGAAAGAATTTTCTGTTTGCATACAGGTTCATTGCCAACTTTTTATGATGAAATAGAGTGGCATAACATGCATCTTGCATGCAACAAAGACAGTGGGTGGAAACTGTCTTATTTTGACCTACCTTTTCAACTTTTTGATGCGGAGCCGGCTGCGTGGGCGATTTCATCATCGTTTGCTTCATCTCCAAGTCAGCTTTGTCAAATGTTCTTTTTGGTTCTGCAAATCGTTTCTGTTCCAACTTCTTTCTATAGTAGGCTTCTCTTTCTTTTGCTTCTTTCTCCCGCGCTGCTTTCATCTCTCTTTCCTTTCTTTCTTTCAATTCTCTTTCTTTCTCCTCCCTCTCTTCTTTCAATTTCTTCTCTTTCGCTTCATTTTCTCTGATTCTTAACTTCTCCTGCAATTCTTTCTCCAACCTTTCTTGCTCAGCTTTCTCCTTTTCCATTGCTTCCTTTTTCAACCTTTCTTGCATTTCTTTTTCTTGCTTCTCTTTTTCCATTCTTTTCTTCTCTTGTTCCCTCTCTTTTTCTTCCAGACGCTTTCTAACCTGTGCCTCTCTCTCTTCCATCTCTCTTCTCAATCTTTCTTCTTGCAATTGCAGCTCTTTTGCATGTTCTTCCAATCGTTGCTCTTCCGCTTTCTTCTGTTCCTCAATTTTCTTCCGTCTTTCTAACTCTTCGTATTCTTGCTTTCTTTGGAGATATTCTGCTTTTCTCCTTTCTTCTTCTTCCTTCTCAGCCATTTTTGCTAATCTTTCACTTTCTTCTTGTTTCCTCTTTGCTTCGGCCTCTGCCATTTTCCTCTCTCTATTTTTCTTCTTCATTTCTTCTTCCTTTTCTTTATTTTTGCGAACCTTCTCTTCATTCTTCTTCATCATCTCAAATCTCTTTTGCGTCCATTCCTGTCTCTCCTTTTCCTCTTGCGCCTTCCTAGCCTGTGCCTCTGCTACTCTCTGCTCTCTCTCTTGTCTTCGTCTAAAAAAAAGTTTTATTCCAAACATTCTGAGTTTTCAATGCACGTCTAGTTTGCAAAGTAGAGAACGATAAGCTAAAGGCTATATACTTATATAAATTTCTTAAAAAATAACAATCTTAATAAACAAATAAAAAGTTTTCATTTTAAAATATTTACATTTAACGAAATGTTATACATAAAATAACACTACAAAACGAAATGATAGGGTTATTATCACGTTAGTTGTTGCAAATGAACGTTTTTCATAAATAATTTCAAAATTATAATGATGAGAAACGCATCGATAAGCAAAGTTAAAGACATACTTTTTTCTTTCTTCGATTTCTTTTTGTTTTCGTTGTTCGGCTTGTTGAATCAATTTCATTCTCGCAGCTTCCCGTTTCTTCGTCTCCTCTTCCAATCGTTGTTTTCGTTCCTGTTCGCAAATAGAAATGTCTTGAGCTAAACCAACCTCAGTTAATATTTAGTTCAAACAGAAGGGGGCATACTTAGAAACACTTAAATTATCTACTTTTGATGCACAAGCAACAGGCAAGGCATGAACGGGCGCTGATTGGCCAAAACAAGTGACCAATCACATCCATTATTCTTTTGTCACATTATTCTACATCACCGACTTGCTATTCACTTCCGTTGAATTTTCATCTTAAATGTTTGTTGTAGAAACAGTCATTGACATACAAAATAAAGATGAAACGTGAACAATATCGTTTATAAAATACCTCCGTAGTTTCTGGCTTCTTTTCATTGGCGTTTGGTTTGATGAAGGAGAACAATCCAGTCACGAGGTTTCCTTGCTTAGCAACTGGTCCCTGAAATTAACAACCATACAAGTCCACTTACATAAGTGAGATGTGCATTGCCTCTTTGAATGTTAATAAGTGTGGACGCATGAAAGGGAATGAGTCATGAGGAACAAAAAGGAAAAACAAGAAAGGATCCAAAGGATCATTATTACAATCAATTATTTAACAAAAAAATCAAATCACTCAATCACTCATTCACTCATTTACTTGATCACTCAATCATTCACTCAATCGCTCACTCAATTGCTCACTCAATCGTTCACTCAATCGTTCACTCACTCACTCACTCACTCACTCACTCACTCACTCACTCACTCACTCACTCACTCACTCACTCACTCACTCACTCACTCACTCAACAAATCAATCCTTCGATCACTCACCCAATTCACCAATCAAACAAACAATCAATCAATTAATCAATCATTGAATCACAATGATCATCAGTATTTTTACCTGATGAATGTTATTTTTTTGATTTGCATCTTTAATCATTGAGTGAACACCAGTCAATAAATTCTTTGGTTTGATTGGCTAAATCAGAGAAAACAACAACAGTTATCAATTTAGATTTAAAAGAAACATAAAAATTAACAAAATCTCAAAGAACATTTTGTTTAAAACTGTTGTCTCTATTCAGGCTTGCTGTGTCTTGTTTTCCATGGCAAAGGCATAAAACGTATTTTCAAAAATTAGATATTTTTAAATAAGCTTACCTTGATAATCTTAGGGCCTGTGTGACTCAATGGACCATCAATGTTTGCATCTTTCTCATCTATATTTACACCTTCGTCTCCACCATCAATATAATTCAAATCCTGATTTTGTGTACTTTCTTCTGTCACCAATTCAATGTTCTTTTCTGAGTTCAACTGCTCAATGATTTTCCTCTTTACGATAGGACTATCCAGCGTCTTTGGCCCCTCTGCCCTAATGGGACTTTTCCCAAGCCGTGGGCTATCCCTACCCATTGCTTTCAATCTTGGGCTTTGTCTTGTTGGTGTGCTAGAAGATGGCATTGTTATCTTTTCAAACAGCCTTTCTTTTATTTTTGCTATTTTGCCTTGAGGACAAACACTTCTTGGGGACTCAATTTTTGCTGCCAGCTTAGCATCTCCTTGAGCTGTTTCTTGTATTTCGTCATGAGAACCGACTTTAGCATCAATTTCAGCTTTATCTTTTTGGCTAGTAGAATCTTTGGCTGTCATGAGCTTTCCAGATTTTAATATCTCTTCATTTTTACTTCCCTTTTCATCCAATCTACATTTGATAACAGTAGCATCTTTCTCACCATCATTCCTTTTCTGCATCTTGTTTGTCTCAGGTTTAGGCTGCTCCTCCACAGCAACAGGATACATTTCTTTGATGCTGACAGAATCAGCAACATTGGCAGTTACTGGTGGGTTCTGACAAAAGAAATTTCACCAAATCATACACAAGAAACTTGCCTTGATTTCTTGTAAAAGATCAATAACAAATTAAATGGAAAATAATTAGGAAATACCTTTGCTTAAAAATTAACTTATATTTCACCTTGAAGATATAAATTTTTTCCATCCAATCATGTGGTACAAGAAAGAAAAAGTTTTTTAGAGATGGAATATGGAAGTGCATTCCATATAAGTCATGAGCCACTCACCTTTGTCTTGTTTGAATTCTTATCATTGTTTTCATCCAACACATTAACAAGTTTTATAAAACATGCTGATGTTCGTTCCTCTGTCTCTCCATTCACCTCCATGTCTTTTTCGTGTTCAACAAACGATTTTGTTGTGTTGGACTGAGTTGTGGCAGAAACGTTAACATCATCTTCAGGTGCCCTGTGAAAAGTATCAAAGTTATACCATTTCTGTCAATCAAAATATATCATTAATGTATCATATAATTTGCATAAAATATAAATATCATAGATGGATTGCTTCATTTGTTAACATTTCATCTGCATATTCATCATATTACATTTGCAGAAAGCTTTTCTTTTGACACCTACCTTGCATCTTTCTCAAAAACGCTATTCTCTAATGCATCATTCTTGTGTGTTGCCCTCGTAATTCTCGTTGACTGTCTCACTTCAGTCACCACCTTTTTGCAGACTTGCTTTGAACGTCGTGGTTTTGATGATCGCCTGTTTTTTGTCTTTGTATTTCTTCTTGGCTTAAGCTGTCTTGGTCTTTTATCCTCCACTACTTCATGTTCTTCATTATCATCTAATGCTGATTTTGCTTGTTCCTGTTTGATTTGAGTTTCATCTATTTTTCTTCTTTTTACGCTTGGTGTCTTTGGCAAAGTACAGGCAGTTTTGCTGAAATTGATAGAAAAATACGTAAAAGCAACAAAGAGTGGATGCTTTGAATCGCGATTTGAAGCAGTGATTTCAGAGGGGTTAGCCAAAATAGACCTTTTTAAACAATTAGTCTAATCCTCCTATTATAGGGGAAGTGGGGTATTTGATTCAGACTATTCAATTCAAGATATTTACGCGTGCATGTGCTTCATTGTGCACGTGTATGCGTGAATTTCGTTTCTTTCACTGTTCACATCTGCAGATAACAATATTCAAAGGAAATAAACTGCTTTTATCGGTTTCTTGCGCAAATATCGGGGCCCAATACAATCCTTAATCTTTGCCGGTTAACATGGCGGTTTGCCATTTCGACATTCCAATTTTATTGGCCGCTTCTATCCCACCCTCTTTAACGTAACAACTTGTTCCACCAGCATAACATACAACTTATCATCCAGCATCATATCTTCGATATTTCGATGCAAAATTGTGACCTTTATTTACCGATTAACCGCTTCTTCAGCCGCTGGAATGATTTCGTTCATCCATTCAAATATTGCCGCTGCTTCATCGACTAATTTGGTCATCTGCTCGTCATCTAGCTTCCATGATTTTTCAAAAATATTTAGGAGAAGGTTCCTTTCCTTCGCCATCTTAAATATAAATTATCCAGTGTTTATATTTCACTCGATTATTTATTTCAAATCTTTTTAAACAAGACAGTTTTGCGATCACCTCATCAACAAATTCAACTGACATCGAATATGATAGAATACAAATTTGCGCCTCTTGCAGCAACGGCCAATCAGCGCAAAGCCTCATGCTGATGCAGCCAATCAATGTTTGACCTCTTGTTGGTGCAACCAATCAGACCGGAAGCGAAAGGCTGTGTTTTTGTTGTTGTTGCTTTTCAAACAAAAATGGCCGCCGTAGTGATGGAGAAAAGTTGTTTTAAAAGCGAAACTGAAGAAAATTTGTCAGAAAACGAGTAAATTTTTAGATATTGTTATGGCAATGACCGATGCTCTTTGTAAAGCATCAGCTGATGGAAATACAGAGGTATATTGCTTCGTTTTCATCTTTACTTTTTAGATGATTTTGCAGTTCTTGAATTTTTTAGGCCCTGGGATTCTGCATAAAGTCTTAAATTGAGCAATAAAATTTTCAAGGATTTCATTTCAGCTGGTAACAGGACTGATAAGAAGGGGTGCAGATGTGAACTTGAAGTCATCAGAAGGATTTTTGCCCCTTTGTTTGGCTGCATTTTGGGGCAATAGTGATATTGTGAAACTCCTCTTAGAAAAAAGGTATGCATTTAATGATTCATATATCTTTATAATGTTCTTTCTTTCTGGCGTAGTTTCCGATATAGCAAAATTGTATCAATATTTGCTTTATAAATTATCTATTTACAGTCAAAAACATAGAAGATGTTGACCTATGACTATTTTATTATGCATCATCAGGCTGTAGAGCGTGGCAACTGCACACACAAAGATATTTGCAGCAGATATAGGCTAAGTAAAGGTGCCCCTACAGTGTCATACAACACACAGTCTTCCCTCTAAAACTATGCACAATCCACATGAGGAATCGCGAGGAAACCTGTCTCGTGCAGGCGAGAAAACCAGATGTGCATATTTGCACCCCTCCCCAAATATTTTTCTTGCATGCACTTTATTCTGCCATGCTCTGCAGACTGGTACATAGATTCATCATAACATTGCATTTGGTTTTTATCCTTTTGTCTCATTTGTGATTTAGAGCCAACATCAATGGTCGCAACAGTGGCACACAATGGACAGCATGTCACTGTGCCGCATTTCAAGGCCATGGCAAAGTGATCATGACATTACTTGAATACAAGCCAAATTTGCAACTCAAAGATGATCAAGGAAGGTATTTATTCTAAGCATGATAATCAAGAGTAAAGATATTCAGTGATAATAGTAATAATAATGATTAAGTTATATAGCACTAAATCAGTAAAAGTAATACTTCTTTGCACTTTAAAATAAAAAGTTTGAATATAAAAATATACATAAATGTAAATTAAGTTTGATTCTTTTCCAGCATAAGTTGAATGCTGTTTCAAAATGGTGCTCAGTTAGAAGCTTCTTGAAGGTTTCTAATGCAACTTACATTTGATTTCTGAATAACATTACAATGTGCTTAGTCAAAAAGTTTATATTTTGCATGCAAAACAAGTTTTGTGATGATTTGAAACATTAATTTAGATGTTGTTTGTTTTGCAGATCAGCCATTGATTTTGCATCGGCTTTGGACTCAATTTGGCCTCATTTTGCAGGTTTGAAGCTTGATAGAATCTTTTACGTATGTGTCTTGAATGCATTTAGAAGAATAAGCGACTTAATCTTTCAATAGTTGTCATTTAGATTAATAATCTTACTCAAAAAGCGAAGCGATAAAGCGAAATGATTACAGTAAACTTCCATTAACTCGGACCCTGGGTAATTCAGACATTCACTAAGTCATACGGATTTCTTCTCCCCTTTGGATTTTACCCTCAGACCAGCTATCTGGGACATTTGCTAAGTTAGATGAATTTGCTGTCCCCCTTGAGGGTCAGAGAAAACGTGGTTCGACTGTAAATTCAAAAATTTATTTCATTTTGCTCAGAATTCATTAAAATAGAAGGAAAACAAATCACAATCTGTTAAACTGAGTTATTACTTCAGAAACATGAGTTTCTTATGATGTTTCTTTCAGCCACTTTTTAAATAATTTTTTATTTATCTTTGCAAGTTTTGAAGATTTTTGTGTTTTGATTTAGCACTGGGCTGTCGAAGAACCTCAAAACAAGATCTGATCAAAATGAAAATTGTTGAAAAAGTAAGCCATCTTTTTCACAATCTATTTAATAATCTTTGAAATATAAAAGTTAGAAATTAGACAAAACTATGAGACTTTTCAAGGCCTGGTGATCTTAGCTTGTATGCATATAAATGCTTTAAATAATATAAGATGAAAATGAATACGATTTTCTTTTACATTCTCTAGACTAAGGAGCGAAATGATGAGCAAATTGGATCTGGTTATGAAAAGGCCTACTTCTCAAGACCTGGTTCAGCATATGTTATGAAGTCACAGGGATTTCGAAGTCAAAGGCAGTACAATACACAAGTCGAAGGTAATAGACTTAATTTGACAGAGAAACAAAACATTGCATTGAGCAATGGAGACGTATTGACGGAAATAGCTAATGAGCCGGGAATTGAAGCCAAGCAAAATCCCAGATTTTCCGCATGGCGAATGTAAGAATGGATGGCATGCATGCTCGTATGAAAAGCTCTTTTAGTAGAACTATTTTGCTATGAGGTCATAAAATAGTTCTGGAACAGTTAGCAGTTGGACTCATCTAGCCACGCTCTTGACTATGCCTTCATCCCTAACTTATGTCGCCAAAGCTTAAGTTGTCCTGGCGTAAATTAACGGGAGCAAAAATACCATTAATCTTTACTTAAATAATAAACCATATTTAATACACCGTGTCTCCCCTTCCACCATTTCCAGGTCCTGCAACGGTTATAGCAATATAAAATTGTATGATTTAAGATCTTCTTCGAAGTGTTTATAGATTTATAGAGTAAGGAGTTTCATGGATGAGTATTTTGATAGATTTTTTTAAACTTTACTTTCTGGTGCCCAATAGACGTCGCCCCTCCAGCTAATTAATTTTTCCAAAATTTCCTAGCCAGGACATACTTATTCCAACCCCCCACCCCCCGGCTACGAAATTTTGAGAGAAATTCCACCCAAGATAAGTTTTCATTTATAGTTAAAAAACTATTGCACTGCTGATTAGAAATTTCGAATTCAAACTGTCACATTGTCAAATCATTATATTGCGT
This sequence comes from Catostylus mosaicus, assembly GCA_964019065.1. Taxonomy (NCBI): domain Eukaryota; kingdom Metazoa; phylum Cnidaria; class Scyphozoa; order Rhizostomeae; family Catostylidae; genus Catostylus; species Catostylus mosaicus. The sequence continues at coordinate 6,680,664 of OZ025199.1, forward strand.
AGCAATTCCATTTTTAGTTACTTTATTTTCAACTCCATTTATTCATTCATTACGTGTTTTTTCTAAAACTCATGTCATCACTTCCTCTATGCTAACATTTTTCTTGTTCGTAGTTTTTCTTAGCTTCTATAATTAGCTTCAGAAAATGTTGCTCAGTTTAAAAACCTTTTCCGAACCCCTTAAACCTGTCTATTGAATTTAAGGCAATTTTCCAACCCCCGTTTATTCCAACCTCCTTTTAATTATGTTTTTGGGATTTTCCAACCACCGCCCGTTTATTCCAAGCCCCCTTCTATTAGGCACCAAAGAGTATATAACGCTCGTAGAGTGTTTTAAGTCAGTAGCAAATGGAGCTTCTCTTCTTTGTTGAGAAATAACGTAGTCTAATTTGCCTTGTTGATGCAGAATCTTTTTGGAACGGGTGTTTTAATCATCTGCTCTTCATTGACCATTGGTGAATTGGCGTAAAAATCACGATAGTCATAACAATAAATGTCATCCATAGTGCAAATGGACTGCCATTTTCCACGTGGTATAGTTTGTAAACAATTCGAGCCTTTTTGGTTTTTTATTTCTATTGGAAGATAATCGGCAGAAATGATTGCGAGCCTAGAAAGGATAACGAATAAATTCAAAATAGAAAATGATAATTATTATGCAGGATATTGTCATTGAAAATACTGCAATACAATACAATATAATATAATACGATACAATACAATACAATACAATCAAAATATGATACAATACAATTCAAAACAATACAAAGCAATGCAATATAATGAAATGAAACACGTTACAATACAATGCAATACAATGCTACACTATATAGGGCAATACAATACAATTCAATACAATTCAATACAAAACAATACAAAACAATACAATACGAAACAATACAACACAACACATTACAATACAATACAATTAAAACATAGTACAATGCAATATAAAAAAATATACAAAAACACTACAATACAATACAAAGCAATGCAATACAATGAATTGAAACACATTACAACCCAATTCAATAAAATACAATGCTACACTATATAGTGCATTACAATATAATACAATACAAGACAATATATTACAATACAATACAATACAATACAATACAAAACAATACAATAAAATACAATGCTACACTTTATAGTGCATTACAATTTAATACAATACAAGACAATATAATACAATACAAGACGATATATTACAATACAATACAATACAATACAATAAAATACAATGCTACACTTTATAGTGCATTACAATATAATACAATACAAGACAATATATTACAATACAATACAATACAATACAATACGATACAATAAAATACAATGCTACACTATATAGTGCATTACAATATAATACAATACAAGACAATATATTACAATACAATACAATACAATACAATAAAATACAATGCTACACTATATAGTGCATTACAATATAATACAATACAAGACAATATATTACAATACAATACAATACAATACAATACAATACAATACAATACAATACAATACAATAGACAGCAAAAACTGGCACAACAATGCAATTAAATTCAACATGATATGATGCAATACAATTTGATGCAATAGTGTATGGAACAATGATGAAATTAGATTGAGTTCAATACAATAATAATTCAACTCTTGACAAATGTTTACATTGAAATGACCTGAGAAGCATTTTCGTCAGCTAAATTTAATCAGCAGATATTCGCTTTATTTTTAATGCATTTAATATTAACAACGAATCCCAACATCTGCTCTTATTTTAACTCGGTCTAAGAATCTTATCTTAAACCAAAACTCATAAATATTAAAAGCTTTAAAAAAACCCTCTGCCTAAGCATTCACTTCTGTAAGCGTATTAATGCAGATGCACTTCATTGATAAGTGCCTTGATTATTCAAATATGATTCCATTGCTTTCAAAAGAGCTCGTTTATACACCAAGGGTCTATTGTTTTCTTGTCATGGCCATATTCTATCGAAGCCCTCAAAAAGGTGTGATGGAAGAGCAAGAAAGGGCTGGTAGCCGCACATTCCTTTACAAGATAATTAGGGTAAATTATATTGTTTTTGGAAAGTGTCTAGCTTTTGTTCGGACTTAATGCTAAACTCCGGAGTTTTTAGAACGTCCTGTAATCACAATTTCCACATTTGTCGTATCGGTAGCTTTACCAAGATTCTGGGACAAGGCTGGTGCAGATTTCGAGAGAAGAGCCAACATTTTAGACAAAAATAGGACCTCTGATGTTAAGAAGCTTCCAGTAAGTTCCAAATCCTTGAGGTTTCGTGCAACTGAATAAAATGAGAATTTATCAATGCTTGGCAATTATCTGGAAAGCAGGCTTAACTTTAACTCACCTATTTACTTTAATTTTTACTATATAGGCCTGTTGCGACAGGTTGAATACTTCCTTCATCTTTCTCGTGTACTCTTTCACATCCATTTTGCTAACATTTCTGTCTGTTAAAAAGTTGCCTGTTATGGATCCATCCATTGGAAGTAGGAAGTTCCCAAGACTGTAGACAACCAAAGTATTAGGCCCAATGCATTCATGTCCCTGAAAAATACAATAAAACTTTTTTTTATATAATTGCTTGTGTTTGGTAGTTTGATAAATACAATCAGATTTTTCTACAGAGTTGCAGTTATATTAAATAAGCCATGGGTTCACCTTAGATGCTACGATAAGGGCCTACGCTATACCCATGCCTAGTGACCACACCTAGCAACTATATTGACCACGCCTAGCAACTACACTGACCACGCCTAGTTACCTCACATTACACCCTTTTCCCAAGGGATGCTTCAAACCTCAAGCTCTCCTCTCTGTAAAAATTATCCTGACCCATCTCATCCATGCAACTCCAGAATACAAATCGGATAGTACAGAATGCAATCTATGAAGGACACTTTCCTTATTTGGCAGAACTTTGCTAGGTAGTACGCTTGCTGTGAGGGAGCAAAAGACTTCCATATATAGCAGCTTAAACTCTTTATATGGCATTTTAGTGTCAATTCACCTGTATAACATGAGGATGTGTTCCTATTATGATGTTTGCTCCAGCTATTTTCATCTCATTCGCCGCTCTTCTTGTTCTCAGTGCCGGTATAACGGTCTTTTCTTTACCCCAATGCATCAAAACAACCACTATATCAACCTTGTTTCTCAATATTTTGATTTCCTTCAAAGCAACCTTTTTTACAAAAACTGCCGGACCAATTCTAACCATATTAGCATCACTATCACACAAATCACCTGGTCTGCATTTTAGTGAAGTGCATCCTTCATAGTTCCAGCAATAAGCCAGCATTCCGATTTTTACACCATTTATTGTCTTTACAAATGCTTTTTGTCGTGTTCCATGTGATACTCCAATGTAACCAATACCATATCTTTGGAGGGTTTCAATGGTGTTTTTTATGCCTTTGCTCCCGTAGTCAGCCATGTGATTATTTGCCAGTTGAATCACGTCAAAACCAGCATATTTCAAACCGACTGTTGCATTTTCATGCCCCCTATGATGAATGTTTTTGCCTGGATACAGTTTTGTTGTATCAGATTTTGCATCCATTAGTGGTGATTCTAAATTCACAACCCGCAAATCGGCATCTTTCATCTCTTTTATAATTTTATCGAAAGGTTTCTTGTAGTCACACGTCTTCGCAACTTCGGCAAAATATTTTACGGGACCATCAAATGTTATATCGCCGGCAAATATGATCGTTGCTTCGCTAGTTTTTTTGGTTTTTCTTCGTACCTTCCCGTTGTATAGTTTGCCAGAAAAAAAGAAGGCCAGAAACAATACTAAGTTGGTCCTCATCATTCCTTAGTTAAGGCTGTCCTTTTTAAGTAGGGTTATACTTAATCTACTTGTAAACACTAAAAGTTAAAAACAAATTGTATGCATTTTATGCTAAGTGTTAAGTGCTTGAAGACAAAACAGGTAAATAGCCGGTGATGATTAATGAGACCTACAATTGATTGCTGTCAAGTTTGGTCAAGCCTAAAGACCGGTTACATTCTCGTCACAAAAGTATCCAGGCAATTTCGAATTTTCTAGCGGTGGATTTTTCCAAACGAAAATTCACAATTTTTTATTTGTAAATATTTGATCTTGGTTGCGATCAACCTCTAGATAAAGAGTAGTTGCGATCAAGGAGATGAAGTTGCAACTTATGAACAGCGTCTGGAAATTCTCTTCCATCACAAAAATGAAAAGAGCTTTTGCCAAAGTTGAAAGCTTTCAAAATACCCGCAATCTGCAGCATTAAATGTGTGGAAATAGATTTTCCATGAGGAAGCAATAGAAAATTCTGCACGGCTAGGAAGGCATGAAACAGGCACATATAATGAACTTCGATATGTTTTATAAAATATTAAAGAACCAGAAAAACCCAAGTAAGTTCATTTGTCAATTTGCTTCTTGCTCTACGTCACATTTCTAAACAAAAATAATTATTTCAAAAATAATCAATAATATAACATACGAGGGCAATTACAGTAATATAAACAAAATTTTTTCAGCTAGGATCTGTTAAGGTTTTAATTTTTTCTGCCACAAAAAGATGAAAAACCATGGATGAAAGGGGTAGCAGCCATGATTTCCTTGGAACATCGACGGAAGGAGTCGGGCAATCCCGCTATTTCCGGGACAGCCCGAGTGTATTCAAAGACAGTTAAAAAAACACCTGGACTTTCAGTTCACCTTTGAGTTTCCGCACCTGGTAGCCTTTTCCCACCTACGTTTTCTTCCTGGGTTTCTTCACAATCAGTTGAATCCGAAGTAATATTGTTAGAAAAGAAAGTTTTCCTGTCCTGTCCGCCTAAATATGTGGAAATTGGCAATGGAGAATTCCCTGCTCCTGTCTATAAATAACTTTCCGTTCCATTCCTGTCCGCGGATGATTTCTTGTAAGTGGAAAACGGCCTTTAGACATCTTGCTAGCTCGTCTGTGGTTGGAGTTAAATAATCAATTTTCATCAATTCTGCAAATCACAATACAAGAAATACAACACAAAGTCAAAAATCCTCATGAAAAGATCAAAGTTAAAGAAGAAAGGGAGGACTTTTTAAAAATTCCTGCTTGAAAAAAGGGGGAAATCAAAGGGGCTTAAAAGAGAGGGGGTCTTGGTAGAGCTTTTACAGTAATTAACCCTTTCGCACCCATATTTATTTACAGTTAACTGTTATAACCCATATATTTCTACGCTTTTCAGGGGGTAGCATAGTCAAATAACTTAGGTGAAAGCGTAAGCTATTATAGAAAACTGCCATCAGAACATTTACAATATTTTGTACTTAACCCCCTAAAAAATTATCTTTTCCGCTGTTTGTCATTGGGCCATATGGCCCTTCCAGGGGTAAAAGGGTTAAGAAAGTGCTCTCAATTTGCAAGGTTAACTAATAGTGGTGCGGTTGGTTGCATTTTCAATTCTACCTTTCCAGTGGCAGGAGAACAAATAAACAGGAATTTTGCAACTATGAAATGACTAATAAATCAAACGGACCCTTTTTAGGCCTAATTTGAACAGGGGAATCATTGAAATGACGTCACTGATTACCATGGTGATTTAGCCTCGGATTGAAGAAAATGTTTAGCGGCCTAAATTCCATGACGAAATTGCAGGTGCGAATTGTAGTTGAAAGACGCTTCTGATAAATAATAAATTGTCATTTTACACAACTTTGAAAATTTCTGAGATAACAACTGCAGCTAGTGATATCGATCGATCGCACTTTTTGTTCGGAAAGTTTAATTATAAAGATCATATTGCGTAGCTATACATAGTCTCGACTTGAGCATATACAGAAAGCGAGAGTGGGCAGGTATCAGTTTTCTTTTCACAAACATTCCAGTTTTGAAATTGGGTAAAGAACTGTTAGTGTTGGACGCAAAGAGTGCATTACTTTTTAATGGTGGATAGTGCTTTTTGATGTTCATCGTCTGCGCACATTTCTTAAATCAGCAACGGCTGGACTTCCACAGAGTTTTGTTTTGTTTTGTTTTTCCTCGGCGTTCAATTTATTTTATTCAAGAAACGCGATTGGACTTTGAATTTTTGTTATACCTGGAGTTTAAAGGATGCCATCTAACACACGAAAACGAAATTTGAACTGAGTTTAATATGCTGTCATGAAAGTTCTGAAATTATCTTGAAAATGCTAATATTTGAAATTTATCACAAGTGTCCAACCTTCAAATCGTTTTTTGTGCGAAGGAAATTAAATATTCATATGCTAAATGCACTCATATAATGTTTATAAAATTGTTTTTCATTGATCAGCAGCAAAGATAAAAAAATGATAATTCAATATAATGAAGACAACTGTTGACAGATTTTTAAGCATTTGAAATCAAACTAAATTTTTGAAAGCATTTGACACCCTAAAGAATGCCTTTGGAGCAATCAGTCACAAGTGCCTTCGTTAGGCCGCGTCAAGATTACCAGCAAGCTAAAAAAGCAGAAAAGGTGCAGACAGAGCAGTTTTATGGAATCAAACGTGTCACGAGAACACCATCCAATGGTCCTGAGTTGAAAGATAAAAGGAAAGATGAATTAAATAATAATTACGAAAATTCAAATGCTCATGTAAATGTCAACAGCGGCATTCCAAGGAGAAGTTTCATGAAGACCCCAGAGGCCGACAATCCATCAAAACAAAGAGATTTTGCACGGAAGGAGAATGCTGAAAAAAACAGCCCAAAACCAAGGAGAAAACTCCCTGCTGCACCAGTTGGATCGTCAATGAAACCACGTTTACCAGGCAATGAGACAGTCTCAAGAAGGTCTACCCCTGAAAACCCGAGACGATCAACCCCTGAAAGACAATTTGAAAAAAGCAGAACAACACCAGAAAGGGTTGGGCAACATGAAAAGAATGCTCCAACATTTGATAATATGCATAAAAGCTCGGAAATTGCAAGGCGAACGGCAGATGGTTCCAGAAAAACTCCAGAAATAAACAAGAAAGGTGGAGAAATTTCAAGACGTACACCAGAAAATATGAATAAACCTCAAGAGATTGTGGTTAGAAAGAACTCAGACAGTAGTGATAAAAATAGTAGAATAAAGAAACCAATGGATGGGAGTATGACACTGCCTAAAAAACTTGTAGAACCAAATGATTCATCCAAATCGAAAGGGATTCTAGGAGGCATAAAATATAACAGTTTGCCAAGACGTCACCCATCAAAAAATCACTCAAAATTTTATTTAGACATAGAAGGTGAGGAATACATGCCTAAAAAGAATGATGATGATGATAAATTCTTGAATAATGAGCAAAACGACAAATCACCCATTGAGTATGGATTAGAAAAACTTGCACTACTTGCAAAGAGTGGTAAAAACTTTACAAATGGTTTGAAAAATAATAGTTATGAACCCCCAATTCTAGAAATCGGAAGCCAAGATTTGAAACAAACACATGTCGCACTTTATAAGTTCTTACCAAGGCATAAAGATGAAATTGTACTTGATGAAGGTGATCCCATCCATGTTTCTAAAATTGGTGATGATTTATGGCATGAGGGAACAAATCTAATGTCTGGGAAGTCAGGGGTTTTTCCAAGTCGTTATGTTGCTGACATACTGGCCGGCCCAAATTCATGTAAGTTTATTCATTTATTTTCATCAACCTTTGGTTATGTTTTCTTTCCATTGTTATCCTTGATTCAAATGAGATAAAAAGAATTTAATTTTTATGGCAAGGGGTATCCATAGTCAAGAAATATAGAATGATTAATTAAACAACTTATTAGATTGAAATGAAGCATGCCAAACTTCTGTGTTGAAGTCTAAATATTTTTTTTTTGTTCTAAATTTTTAAATAAAATGTTTATGTTTGCTTATATTTTTAATGTTTTTTATTTTTAATGTCTACAGTGTCAGGTATTAATGCAGAGGATCAGCAATTTTTTTTGAGGTAAGTTCTCCAATTTTGAATATCTACAAACGCAAACTTCCTTGGATATAAAAAAATCTCGATTTCTTCCCCTTTTGTCCAGTTTATTCTCTTTTGCTCTAAGTACTGCACAAAAAAACATGAAATTTTAGTTTTAATTAATTCAGAAAATTAGTTAGATTTTAATTTAGGAAGTAATGTAGAAAATAATTTTAATCATAATTTAGAAAGTTGTTTAAAAGTTTATTAAGAACTAGTTTACAAATGAAAAAAGAAAATAATTTAGAAAATAATTGTCATTAATTTTGCAGGTTCCTTGGCTCAGTAGAAGTGGCTGATTACAAAGGGGATGAAATTCTGTGTTATGCCATTTCCAAGGTAAACACATCTGCAACAGACTAATTATGTTTATATTTTAAGACCCAATCCCAGTTCTTATCATCGTTACCTGCACTTTTGTTTGAAAAGGTCTTTGTTTATGGCAACAAAAGATGCTGGTCTCTTTTTCATCTTCTTTTAACTAAAAACATGAGCATGTTTGAGTGGAAAGATGAAGGTAGCAAGTCTTACAGCTGATTATAATCTGCAGTTTGAAATATTACTTACCATATTACTTTCAAATGAATCTCTCTGAGGGTTTTTGAAATTATTTTCAATTGAATATAATTTTGAATAATGATCATTGTGATGGTATTGTGGACAGGTTGATAAGGTACAGGTCTAAAAACCCAATGAAAAACTGGAGACCACTGCTGGACCCTTTCACTTTACACTGTTCAGCCAACCCAGCTGTTCATCCTTCCAAGGTTGGTGAATGGTAAACTGGAAAAATCCTGAGGGTACAGGCCTTAGTGCCCATGTCAACATCAGTCTGGAACCAAGCCTGGTTTAACAAATGAAAATTGTTTGCTTGTGTGCCCGCTTGTTTGATTTTAAATGATGAATGATAACCTTGTGCAAAATATCATCACAAATAAGCAACAAAACAGAGGCTAGCTTCTGTTTGGCTTTAGATTTCAAACGATGTCATATGTAGCTTCAACAAAACCTGTTTGAACATGCCAACAATTGCGTGAATGATGAATTTTTTAAGGTTTTCCAAAGTCAGTTTACAAAAGAATTTGTCTGCCTACTTGAGGGCAAGAGTAAGAGGGCAAGAATACTAATCCATCTTAATCCTAATCTAGATTGTTTGCATTTATTAACCCATCTTAATCCTAACCTAGATTGTGACATTTATCACTACATCTTAATCGTAACCTAGATTGTGTGCATTGATTAATCCATCTTAATCGTAACCTAGATTGTATGCATCTAGAAATCCATCTTAATCGTAACCTAGATAGTATGCATCTAGTAATCCATCTTAATCGTAACCTAGATTGTATGCGTCTTGATCCATCTTAATTGTAATCTAGATTGTGAATCAAAGAGCAATGCTGTCCTCTAATACACCACCTGCCTGTACTTTGCAAGTTTCATCTCGAGGCATTCGTGTCTGTGACTTTGATGAGAAACAATTGCCAAAGTCATCACCAAAAGCAGCCAAGAAAAATAAAGGAAAAGATAAAGAGAAGGAGAAATTAAAGGTTTGCTTTTATTTTTGGTTAAACTGTTTGTTAGAGGTTCATAAGTTTAAAAGCATACGAATATTTTCTCTTTAAAGTATCTAGTCAGTTTTTGTGGCTATAAAGTATCTGGTAGAGTTAATCATTTGTGCTAATCATCGTCACATTTCATTGGCAGACTGCATGTCACGTGATTCTAATTCCTTTTAAGGAACAACGAGAGACAATGCCAACTCCAACTCACTTCTTTTCACTGAAGAATGTTACATTCTGTGGAAATCATCCGCGAGATCGCAGGTATTGTTTTCTGATTAGCCTTCGTTTATTAAAAGAATCAGTCGTTGAAAAGGATTGGATTTGATTATACATCATTCATTACCTCGTTTGTCCCGCAGATTAAACTCGAGACTGTCATTGTTTTTCAGGTACTTTGGTTTCATAACAAAACACCCAGATGAACATCGATTTGCATGTCACGTGTTCATGTCTAAATATTCAACGGATCCGGTCGCACAGGCTGTCGGGTAATACACTTGTAAATCATTCAATTCAATGACACAATTATGTCAGTCAGTTTTGTAATTGGGTAGTGTTGTGCTAGCTGGCAATTGGCTTACAGAGAAGCTCCTCCGCCCCTTGCTACGTTGCTATCCACCCTTCACATCTGCACATGGCGAGATTGGTAGGCCTGGTTAGTCGCTGACCACCCTGCCCTGGATTAGATCATACTGGTTAATGGTACCAGTAGCTGACCCAACTGGCCGGTATCACATTATTTGAATCAGTGTTATCCATTATCTACCTCTTTGGAAAAAAGGGATAGGGTGAACTCCAATAATATCAAGGCAGTTGGCTTAAAATGGCCTACAAATTTCATTGAAAGGGATGGATTTCTTTCAAATGTGTGGCGATATGATGTGATGTGGTATAAAACTTACTTTCACTTGCTTACAGGGATTGTTTCAAGAAATTCTACAACCAGTATTTAGATTACAGAGCACCAACAGAAGATATTTACATGGAGTAACAAGTAAGACCATAACAATTGACATGTGCGTATCATATGCGTGACCCCCGTCGCTATAGCATCATTGCAATACCACGGTATCAGGTATATTGTGTCTCTTTTCGTTGACCGACGGAGGTAATGTATGTTTCTGTATATTGTTGTTTTTAGTTGTCACCAGTTTTTTAATAAATGTCATCATCCATTGAACCTCATTTTAAGTAAATTTTTTAATTTAAATTTTTGAGTTTAAGATTATTACTAAAATTACTTAAGAAGCGCAAGTAGAGATGTTTGTTTTGAAAACTGAATTAAACTAACTAAACTTGTATTTTGCAGTTACTACTTTTGTCATAATTTTTATATCTTTAATTATTTAGCGAAATATATTTAGGAAACAAATTGACAATTTTATTTGTTGCCATTAATAGAATCATTTACTGATTTGAAATTTAATTTGGCTCTTTTTGTTTTTAATTTCAAGAAAGACAACAATGACAGTAGATAATAAAAATTGAAGACGGTTTCATGCACGTGATCCTGATTAGGGTTAACAAGTAAAGAATCAAATGCACGCCCCATTATTTCATTTTGAAATACAAAATACTTATTTAATAGCTCGAGGCTGATACTTTATTGTACACTGAACTATTAATATAACAAGAAATAAACATCCCAAAATCTTTCCAATCTTGTTTAACTCGAAACTTCGTTCGTGTATCGCCGAAATTTTCAATTTTCAAATTATCAATGAAACACAAGAGAAGTGATTCGTATTGATTTTTCTATTTTCTACTCTCTATCTTCAAAAATCTCTGAATTTCTAATTTCTAAGGGGATATATATGTTTTGGATTTAAGTTTCTTGCTTACGTGGAAAGGAACGGTCAAGGTTGTTATGAGCTGGGATGTTTTGGGTTTGCTGCTCAATAAGAAAACCCTTGATGAAATATCAGAAGTTTAAGGAAATGAACATCCTGGATATCAAGTTTGAAATTTAAACATGTGATAGAAGTAATTAAGATTACATCACTGCAAAATAGTGAAATAATTAGAACAAATGTGTACCATTAATTGTAATGTAAAAGATGTAAGGAAATCATGAATATATTAATGACTTGCATAAGATTGAATTATGATAATGGAAATTGATATAAGCCAGACCCGAGGCCAAAAGGGGGCTAACCCCCCCCCCCCACAGAAAATGTTATCTCTCTACGGGCGTGGTTCATGCAAAGACTTAGACAACATAAAAGTTGAAGCATTGCAAAGGTTTTTGGGGAGGGGGGTTATTGTATGTCTTGGAATATGATCTCCTACCTATAAAAACTGAATCAGTTTTCCTACTATTTTATTGCTAGTAGACCTTAGAAATATAATCGCTATTGCAAGTGTGCTATGAATGGACTAGCCGTTGTCTTTAATGAACATTTTCTGTGTGCTTATAAGTAAATCCCATAGACTTGAACTTCACACAACTTCAGCCTCCTGTCCTCTTGAGCGAATTGATAAATGGTCACATAACGGCCCACGTTCTCTTCAATGCAAGTGAAATTTTGCATCACTTGGTATGGCATGTTTTGGCTCGTCACACAATCGGGGTTGTTGTGCCCAAAGTTTTCAGTGCTATCACCCACTTTGATTGTAAAACGACTACCATTTTCATCACTTTCTTTTGTTGCCTTGACTGTGACATTTAGAACAACAGCCTTTTTTCCAAGATCCACCATCCAATATGTTTTATGTTTGTCATCAGTTTGAGATGAAGTGCCACAACTTTCATCACCATCATTCGCATATTTTGCAACGTGGCCACCGTGTGTTCGTTTTTGCCGTGATTCCTTTCCCAAAGCTATGTTTTTCAGCTCAAAAAAACGATTCACAAATTCTAAAAAATTATAAAAGTTAACAAAGTTTCATATTGCATTTCATACGATGAGTATTCAAAGAGCAGGTCAGGTCCATGAATGAGTGAATCAATCAATCAATCAATCAATCAATCAATCAATCAATCAATCAAATCGATCGATCAATCAAGCAATAAATCAATCAATCAATCAAACTGACTGATTCATTCAATTGGTCACCCAATCAATTAATCAATCAGTCAATCAAGTATCAAACATGAAACAATCCATTTTGGTTGTTATGATCACTTGAAATCACGGGAACTCATAGAATAAATCACTGAATCAAACCTTTTAATTCGCAATATTGCTCGTATCTCAGCACATGGTATTTTGGGCACGTGACACATCGATAGCCAGGATGGTAACAAATATCGCGACAGAATGACCCCTTTGGACATGGTTTCAAAGCTTGACAAACGGGACCAATCTTGGAAGGAAAGAAATTCACTGTCATTTGATGATAAGCATGAGCATCTGACGCAACAACAAGGGCAGCTGAAAGCATGTTTGCAGTAGCAATTGCTATTATGGTTTGTAGGGACACACATTTCAATCGAGGCCAATAACGAAACAGAGGCACAACTGTTACCATAGTAATAACTTACATTGAGACTGTTATGTTATTAGTCTCCTGCAATCGAGGCCAACAACGAAACTGAGGCACAACTGTAACCACAGTAATAACTTACATTGAGACTGCTATAGTCTGTGCTCTTGTACATCCAACCACTTCTCTGTTTCATGTCGGCTGGCTTTGTTTCATTCAATGCGCTATTCAGTTCGCAAATGTTGTCACGTGACCAGTTAATTGATTTGCAATTCAACTCATCGTAACACTCATCTTCACACTCTTTCACTGTTCTTGATTGGATGCTTCTTATCACGTGATTCTCAAGTACTGTGTCAGCAACACTGTATATGAATTGAAGCCTGTCTTCGTCCCTTATACAGTGCAGCCTCACAATCCAACAATCAATTGTGACCATTAGCAATGAAACGAGACTACAAAAATGTTAGGGTATATAAGTTATTTGTTGGTATATAGGAATAAGTGATTAAACCTTTTAACCACCGGTTTTAATGCAACTATGCAGTAACAACATATATTTCGTCTCTTTCCAAGGAGGGGGGTACCAAACCTGATGAGGTTGAAGCAATAAAGGCTTACAAATTCGTAAGATGCTGGCCATCTTTCTGAGGCCGGCATATGGGAACTAAGAGGATCCCTGAAGACAAGAGCCTTAATGGCCTAAGTAGCTAACACATCTGCTAACAGCTGAGAGAAACCTTAACACAATCGAACCAATCTCGCTTTGAAGATTGCGTGTTTTGTTCCAATGAGATGCAAACCATTAAAGTGTCGGAAGGCGCCGTTTAGTCACCCAAAGCATTGCATCATATCCGAAAATTTTTTTCAAAACATTGTGGCCATAGAACGCAAAATAATGAATTAATTATATCAAAACTGTCTGTGTTTCTAAAACAAAATGGCGCATTTTGAGTCCCTAAATTTGCATGAATTATTTACCAGTAGCAATGCTGGGTATTTTGACAACTGCAACGTAACAATAATTTCACCCTGACTGGTGGCTCTTTATGCTATTCATTAATTATTGTCAATTATTTTCATTCATTTTTAATTATTAACCCTCAGAGATACAATCCATTCCCGGGAAACTTCTTATTCAAGTTTCAATCTATTTTTCCTTGCCTTTACTTATATTCAAATATTCACCAATTCAAGCCATAATCAAAAAACGCAAAAACCTACGTTTTTGAATTATCCAATTAAAGGAGACCATTTCTTTGCTCTTTCGTTCAATTTAGCTTTTTGTTCTCAAATATCCATCTATTCCTATTTTAACTCCCAAATTTTGGCGAGAAATATTTGTTAACTTCGCTATGGCGAGTTTTGCTATGAAAACCTACTGTCTACTTTGAAAACCAATGTCTGTTTCTCACACCATTCTCAAGAGAAGAGATTGGCTAGAATGCGATTTTATGACGATGAATAAGAATTATTAAATAGGAAAGGTAAGCTGAAGAATAAACAGAATAAAATAGATTTTACCCACCAAAGTATAATCTTTGCTTTGTATTTGGTCCAAATTCCCAACAAGGCCACCATCGCAGAGGTTCTTTTCGATTAAAATGAAAGAATTCAAGTTTTGCTTGTGTCGCATTCTTAGCCCAGCTCAAACTGACTTAATTTCTTCAACTGAAGAAAGTTTAATTGAGTGGATAATTCACTTGAAAATGTCAAAAAGTAGTGAATACAACGGTTTAACAATTCATTGAGACAATGCCACCTGTTTTGTTCACAGAGACAAGGGGGATTAAAACCTTCCCTCTTGGAAACTTGTATCTATTTCGGGTGCAAAGGATTAAAGAGCCTTCGCAGAGGTCGTAATAAATTGCTGCTAAACTACTGACATTTGGAAGATCTGTAGGCATGGGACTTAGGAGCAAGGCAGCTAGAAGCGATATCCCGAAAGTTGCGGGTGACGAGAAACATGCAGAAGGAAACATAGATATATAAAAAATGAACAATCATTACTCTAATTATTTAAGAATAAATAAAATCAGAATTAGGATCGAGCATCAAAGATTTAAGCTGCACTACCAAAGACACTTAATCTTTTTAGCTAAAATCCAGCATTATGTTCATTTTCGTTTCAACAAACTTCAATTTAAAACAATGTTACCTAGATTTCTAAGGCTAAAATTTTTCGTTTTTTTGTTTTTCACCACTCTTGTCTGATTTATATTCACTTTGCATAGGAGTCACCTAATTTTTGCAATTGGCCCCAGTTACTTTTCCAATTTTAAAGTTTTCTAATTCCTTGATGCGCAAGTGCATAAAACAAATGGCAGAAATAGTTGGAAGGCTTGCTGACGATATCACATTTCTCTTCATTTCAAAACAACTTGTTAAACTTTCTTCCAGCAAGCATAGATCCTGGGGTAGGTGACCCCCTTCAAATTATGTTGCATTGTCTTCGAAAAGCAGGACGTTAGTGAAGTATTTTGCTACGACGGAAAGGTAGGTACGGGGGTAAACTACGGTCTAAGGTTGAAGAATACAAAACAACATTATGTATCGTTCTTGGCAATAAGAGAGCAGATTTGTTAGGTGTTACAAATAGTTTATTCTTCTTTCTTTTGATGTTTCTTGCCATTCATAAATTCTTTCATAGAAGCAATTTTAACGGGCCATTCAAATTCATTTGGAATTCTACCTTTGCTGTCACTTTCAAAGAACCAAAATAACGGGAACCAAATTCTTGTGCGTTCGATGTCACTTTGATGGAAAAAAGGAGCACACGCCAAAGTGTGGTAGTAAAGAAACAAGCGAGACGAAATGTAGAAGGCGATGACGACATCAATTGTGTAATGCTCATGAGCAGCAAGAATGAAGAAAATTGCAAATGCATTTAGGAGCCAACAAAATGTGTGGAGGAAATACCAACGACGGGGTGTGTCTGAAAGAGAAAATGATGGCAGTGATTAAAGAAATAAATAAAATGGATTGCTAGAAATAACACGGAAAATTATTTATTGCATTAATCATTTACGGAAAATTACGGAAAAAAGGAGCAAATGAAGGAATTAACATACTAATGAATGGATAAAGAAATGAACAAATTGTTAATTTATCATGTGAAATAAAGAGATAAATGAATCAATGACAATAAGAATAAATAAACAAACAAAGAAATCAACAAAAAAATAAAATGAAAAACTGGTGTACAAATGTTTGAATGAATAAATGACTTAATGAATGACTGAATGAACGAGGGGACAAATGAATCAATTGATCAATGAATCAATAAATCACTGAATCAATCAAGCAATCAAGCAATTAAAGCATGAACAGATGAATTAATGAATGAATAAACAAATGAATAAATGAGTAAAGGAATGAATGAATGAATAAAAGTGAATAATGAACACACATTTGAAGTACATACATTCTGTTATCAAAAAGTTGAGTAGTGTCACAACGGATGTGTGCCCACTAAACATGTAATCACCACAAGTTCTCACGCCACTCAAAGACATTCCCATTCCAAAGAAGATTTCAAGGGCTCTTTTGAAACGTTCACTAAACGTGCCATATATCTAAAACAGAAATATATCAATTAATTGATGGTTTGAGAAAGCAATAATGAAAGATCTGCCAGCTGATGATCAAATGAATTTCCCAATCAGTTGAGTGAAGGTGGGAGCGGGCAGCTAGAAATGGGATACTGCTCTGAAAGCTGTTTGCCCCAACTTTCATGATGTGGGTTGGAAAATGAAAGGAGGGGAATTTATTTCGAATGTAGACCACCAACATCCAATGGTGTTTGTTCCGGTCCCAGTGATAAAATGAATTAAGAAACTATGAGAAATTACCGATGAGCTGCACTCGAGATGCACCCCAGGGACACTCATTGATGTAACATACATCGTAAATGCCCTGAGCAAGAATATGGTTCCTGATAATGCACACATTCTTCGAATGAGGACGAGCCTGTGTTTATGGAAGATCAAAACTAATATCCACATTAAACCAAGAACAACAGCACACACTTCACAAAGTTCAAATGCCCAAGGGATTAGTGGAATATTATCAAGGACAATATCAGGCAGAGGTGGATAAGTTTTCATGTCGGGGACACGATCGTGAGCAAGGGTCATGATAAATGAGGTGAATAGCAACGACGCCCAAAGATAAGCCATGCTTGTCATCGTTCTAGAAAGTTCGGACATTTTCGAGTCATCTGCGCCATCAACAGCTTCTTCGACCTCATCGGGTGCAAATGAATCTACTCTATCGTAAAATGAACTGTTCATTGATTTTCTGTTGCGTTCTGATCGGTAACTACGACGTGAATTTGGTGTTGTATTTGCCCTTGGAGGCCTTGGGGATGGCCTAGGTTTTGATGAGGCCTTGTTATTGCTCTGGCTACTTTCATCTGCATCATCAGCACTTGAGCAGCTCGTGGTACTGTAAGATGATTCAATTGCATCTTCCCTAAGATCATCAATTAAATTAACTAGCTTTTTCACATCGCCAAGTACATTCATATTTACAGGAGGTCCTTTTAAATCTTTTTCACTCAACGACAAGAGAACCTTCCCATCTACTTTGTGTGTTTTGCATAAGAGTTCAACATATTCGCCTAAATCTTTGCTTTCAAGCCAAGCTCCAACACCATCACATGTCCAGTTCTCAACGATTCCTAGATCTTTCATTGTTAAGTTAAGGTTTCTAAAGAAACAACTTTCCTAAATATATTTCTGTTCCTCTCAAGTCGAATTTTGTTTTGTTCTGATCTCGTGACAATAAAGATCCAACAATGTTCATTTGACCTCGTTTCCAGTTTCGCATTACGTTATTCTTTGTGATCAGTGTTTGTGACGTTGTAGTGACGTCATCGAACAAATTGCTGTGCATTCTTAATTATATATTTCAGTTGAGGGGCCAGGGGGACGCCAGGGGGGGCTACAGCCCTCTCGAATGTAGTTAGTCAACTGTGAGAATTATTCGACAGAAAGTTATTTTGATAGACGGAGCGAAAAAGTTTCATGCAGAATTGAGCTTTTTCTCCAATTTTTCCCCCTCAACTTTTTGATCCAGTTTTTTGCAATCCATTTTCATGAGTCAATTTTGCATCCATTACGAAATAGGAGGATGCGGGGGTGCTGAAAATTTATTAAAAACTTTGCGGAGGATTGAGCCTCTTTTTGAAGATTTGTTGGTTGTAACCCATTGGTTGTAACCAATAGTCGTCACAACAACAAGGGGAGACAAACAGGAAGAAATGTTGGAACATTCCACGCTAAGCGGAAGAGGAATTTGGAGCGTTGCACGATGCTAAAATGAGGAACTAAATGTACAACCGCGAACCAATCAAGGTGAAAATTTCTAAAATTTACCGTAAACTGACATTGTTGGAAATCCCAAACCGTGCATTTTCAAACAAAGACTTTGTTTGAGTCTCTTATTGTTTCAAAAGATATGCTCACACCCCCTCACCATAATACCTCCACACAAATTTACAGCATTCAGCATCAACAGGACCTTGGATTATCTACTACCACCCAAATGCCCAAGCCTGCAGAGCGTGGCAACTGCACGCACAAGAAAATTTGCAGCAGGTCGCCGTGCACTCCAGAAATTAGGCCTTGCACGCGCGTATTGTGTGCGAATGGGGCAATATAGGTATAGCTTAAGCGGCTTGGTGCACCCGAGAGAATCAGGTGTGCACGCCGTGCACCCCCCATTTTTTACCTTGCACGCACGAGATCCCGTCGAGTTCTGCCAAGCTCTGCAGACTGGCCAACGCCCTCTACATTTCAGTGGCAGAGCCACGGTGGTGCATGAGGGGTGTGGCTGTTACCCCCACTTTTCGGAAAATATCGTAATGCTGGTTCGTCAAAACTTTTGGGTAGGGCGGTAACGGTCTTGTTAAGTTTTGTTTCTTAGTCACATACTGTCTTCCAAAATGATTGCAAAAATGAATTTTCTAAACTTTTTTAAACAGTATTATGGTGTTCAAAATCCGAAGGTCGTGGCTGGATACCCATCATCATCTTACCCCCCCCCCCCACCCCCCACTTCGCGTAGGTTAGCGCCACTGCAGTTCTATTGTCACTAGTTTCTCAACCTTTCCATTTCTGTTCTAGATTCTCTGGTGATGTTGCATTGTATACTTCAGCATCAAAAATGACTTCTTCAAGCGGTGGGTACCAGTTTTTCGTGCATTATTTTCTCCACACATGCAAATTTGTCTTAAGATTGGTAGCAATCATGTCAAGTTAATCAGCAAATCAATTAATTGCATGATTTGGTTTGATTATTTTGTGTAGGGGCAGAACTTCTTTGAAGGGCACTTACCAAATATCATACCCTGTAGATTTGTAGAAAGTCAAACAAATTTGTGTCTCATTGATGTAGGGTGATGGGCACTTCTTTCCCCTGCTGCCCCCATGCCCCCCTCTTCCGGCATCACTGGGCATTTTCCCTCTATCCTTGGAGAAATATCTTATTCGCTAACTATACTTTTGTATTTCTTTTTTTCCCCCTTACACACCTCTGCATTGAATCAGAGTTCTTACCAGCTGTTTTGTTATAATTCAAAATTGCACCTCATATCTCATTTTTGCATTACCATTTCTCCTTATTTGCTTTGTTTAACTTATCCTAGCAAATATTCAAATAGAAGTTAATTCAAAAGTGAAAGTAAAAGTTGGTGGTAGCACAAGGGAAGCTGTTGTGCTTGAGAAGGGACCAAAACCTGTTTTTAAGGTAATTCTACTTCTGATAAGTTTTTAATCAAAGCACAGATTCAATTTCTCATTACTGTAAAAACTTTTTCCCCTGGTCTAACAATTATATTTGCCAAGCAAAAAGTGCCACCACCCCCTCGGCCTGACACCAATACCCTGTTGCAAATTTCAGAAAGATTTTTCTTACCTCAAACTGATTAGGTCTTTATTTTTGTGATGATTGTAGAATCACAGCAGTGTGCATTCAAATACAGAAGCATTTGATCCTGAACTTAACCAAGCTTTTTTCTTGCACTCCCCTAAGAACTTTAATTCATTCTTTCTTCTGAATGATTTGCTGCCAATTTCTGTTTGTATTCTGGTGACTTGTGAGTATTTTTGACAAAATATGACACATATATCCAAATCCTTCACAGATAAAAAACAGGAATCATGTGGCCAGGTGATTAGAATAGCAACTATTGAAAAGCCAATCGCATATTTATATGTAATAAAAAATTGATAAATTTGAAGACGAAAAGAGACCTATTTTTGGTACAATGCAGCCTTTTAAATGTCTGTGAAACCTTTTAAGGTCTTTCAAACCTCTCAAAATCTGAGGAAAACATTGTTATATATATATAGATGTGGATTAGGGTTAATTTTAAATCTTACCATTGATTTTTTGAATTAATTTTGAATTAGTTTTAATTTAGTGTATTAAATTTTAGGTGACGTACGATGGTTGGTCAAGTATTTATGATGAGTATGTCACACCAGAAAGTTGTACAAACGTTGAAAATGGAAGACAAATTACAGACGATAAAAAGGTATTTATCAATGAAGTAGCAATTTAAATAAAAGATTGGATTGATGAATGATGGAATCAGACATTGATGTATCAGTCAATCAGTCGATCACCCAGATGAAAATATATGTGTTTGGTTATCAATCAGTGAATCAGTGAATCAATCAATCAATCAATCAATCAATCAATCAACCAATCAATCAATCAATCAATCAATCAATCAATCAATCAATCAATCAATTAATCGATCAATCAATCAATCAATCAATCTATCAATCAATCAATCAATAAATCAATCAATCAATCAATAAATCAATCAGTCAATCAATCAATAAATCAATAAATCAGTCCATCAATCAATCAATCAATCAATCGATAAATCAAAATCTATCCAATACCATTTTACCCTTTTGTAGTTATGTGTGTGTTTTTTATGAAGGTAAATAAAGGTGATAAGTTGAAAGTGAAATGGGTTGATGGCTCATCATATATTGGAACAGTTCTCAGCAAATCAACTGCAGTTGCATGCATTCGACCCGATGCATTTCCTAAAGAATACAAGATTTGGGTAACCGCTGATGAATTAGTTGGAGATGAGCAACGCAACGGAGGAGCAACCTCGAATGCAACAGGCAATGGTAATTAATCTCATTATCTAAAATCGAATTTTGGTTAATTGTAACTTCATTTCTTGAATTCATTTTGTTTCTCCTCACTTTTCTTCCAGCAACGCAAATAAATGTCAAACTGATGAATGGGACAACAGTGAAGGCTAACATTGTCAAAAGAGATCCAATTCCAGTCATTTTTGTAAGTAAATATTTGTCTAACCTAAATGACTTCTTTAGCAATCTATTACAACCAATTTGAGAGTTTTTTGTAGCTCCATCCGCGTTCATTCTGTCATGCTTTTTGTGATGATTTTGTAATGATTTTGTAATGATTTTGTAATGATTTTGTAATGATTTTGTAATGATTTTGGCTCATGTAGAATGGACTTACGTAATAGGTTGTCATGTTGTTTTTGCTTAGGTAACATATGATGGTTGGTCCAAGGTTTACGATGAATACGTTGAACCAAATCAATGTCATAATGCGAAAACTGGTGCTAAAATTACAGATGTTTCTGAGGTACAAAATGTTCTGAATTGTCTCAAATTTACTATGAATAAATTTCAAGTTTCTTGTTGCAATTACGAATTTTTTGTTTCTTAAGAACGCAGTTGAAAAGTTATATTAAATATGAAAAGTAAAGGAAAGAACAAAATAACAGGATGCCTACCGGATTCTCGATGAATGCTTGTGATGATGTATGTAAATGATGGATATAAGGAACAACACAAAGCGGCGGGAATACGAAGATTATGGTTAGAGTTTTATATTTTATTGCTAATATTTCGCCAGGGCCTATTCAGAGTATGGTATAAAAATGATATGAAATAACCTATATATAAATTTAATGCGATAGTGTTGTTTTTGTATTTCAGGTGAAGGTGAACGACAAATTAAAAGTGAAATGGTTGGATGGTGGTAGCTATGAAGGTACTGTTCTTGGTACATCCACTGCGGTGGCGCGTGTGAATCCTGTTGGTTACCAAAAAGAATATGAGTTGTGGGTAACAGAAAAAGAAATCGTTTCAGATCAAAACACAAGTCAAAAGAAACAGCAAACTAGCAGTAAGTCCTGTACTTTTTATTTTCGTACTTTTTTCCTTCATGTTTAACTTCATGATGATGGAAATTGCTTGGAGAAGGCATAACATGTGGATGAGAAAACAAGCTTATGAAATTTCAAATTTATGCTTTATTATGTTATATGATTGTCTTCATTCATTCTTTGGTCATATTGTAAGAAGTAAAGATCAAAATATGTGTGTTACATCATGAAAGGAATTATAGATGACAAAAAATCAATGGGAAGACCTTGGAGATTGTGAATTAATGACAACAAGGAATGGACCAACATGAAAGAATGTGGACACTTGAACAGAAAGGCACAGGGTAGAGAAGAATAAAGATCCATGAAAGGCAATCTTTAACAGCTCGAGGACGCTACACGAAAAGAATGAAATGGAATAGAATTGTTTTTTCTTTTTGGGTTAACTCTCTTAGGCTTCACGCTTTTTTATACTTATTTCAATTATTTTATTTTCTTTTAGATTATCTCGAGGATGCGTTGCAAAATGCGATGAAAGACATTACGCAATATGTCAGCAACTATCAACAAGAATGCCTGGAAATTAAACGCAAAGACGAAATTCCAAATCGAAAAATCCCGACAAGCCCTACTCATGAAAAAAGTAAGCAAAATTTCTGGTACTTAAATCGCAAATCTTGGAACATTTCACCATCTCTCGTATGGCCTAAAAGTTTTCCCTCCGTGAAGAACTCATAGAGTATTGATTCGTTATTATTTGCCCTGTTTCATAGAAAATACGGATTTTATCTTACAAAGGTTGGAATAATTTTCTTCTCACTGAGCTAAAGATCTTTGACCTCTTAATCTGATCCCTGGCCTCTTCCTCTGGTTTGTAACCTTTCCGTTTGACCTGTGACCTCAACCTTTGTCTTGTTACGGTGATATTATTGTATCTGTAATTTTCTTCTCTTTCAATTGCAGAGGATAATCCAAAATGGAAGAAAATCCTCTCGAAAACTCTTCTTTCAGATGCATCACTGAACAAGTTGAAGAAGAAATCTTCTGAAATGAAGAAACCAGCTTGGTCAGGGAAAGCGCTGGAATCGAACGAATTCCACGTTGCAATTGGAGCGAGCAAAGATGACTTGGAATTTGCCAAAATGGTTGAAAAAGCATTGGTCAAACGTGGATTGAAAGTGACGTCAGACCAAGATGATTTGCACAATTCCAGGACGTTTTTACTGGTTTACAGTGATAGTGTTAATATGGATGAAAATGTTATACGTCATCTGACTCGAGCAGCTGAAAGATTTAACATGGGGGAAACAATTATAGTTGCATTGGTGAGGTAGATGACTTTTAAAGTTTTCTTACAGATTAACGTCCAATATTACTGACAGAAGTTTCTACAAAGTAATGTTTTCAAAATTTTAATTTTTGAAATGTTTATCCTTTATATATACTCGTTTTATTATAACTATATTGTTATTTTTATATTTATTACGTTGTTCCACTTCTGAAATGCGATTTTCTTCATAAGAAAGAAGAAACTTCTTTAATTGCCTGAATTTTTTAAGTTACTTCTTAATAAAGAAAATAAATTTTAATAACAAACATTAAGATTCAAAGTGCTTTAAATTTAAAGATGAGAATCTTTGATTGGGGTTTTTGTCAACGGTGTCAAAGTACCCAACATTTTTTTATACTAACAAAGTGAAATTTGATGCTAGATTTGAACATTATACCACCAATCAAAATCAATCATTCAATCAGACAATCATTAGTTAACAACGATTAATTGATTGCCTCGTAGACCGGGCTGCCCTGAAGAAGTGATCGATCACATTCCGGACAGAGTTGCTTACTCTCTTTCAAATGTTGTCTTCTTTCATTTCGATTGGTTTGGTGAGCAGCCTCACAATGGAAGAAGGCAAACAATGAATGACCTCGTTTGTATGTTCAACATTTGATATATGACTCTTAGGTTTACATCGGTCTCTTTCCATGATGTATAATTGAAATCCTCGTTTCCATTTTGAGGGGAAATGAGTTGAAAGTCTAGGCAGGTCATTCAAGTAATTTAAAGCTTTTATTTGTTGCACAGCATTCACAATAGCGATTCCATTTAGAACTTGTTGCATATTGTCACAAGAAATCAGGACAACAACGAAGCCTTTATTTACAATGCTCTGTCTAAACCACCAGGCAATAATCTGCAATACTTTCAAGCAATCTAGAACACCCTGCAATATATTGCAACAATCTAAAACACTCTGCAATATATTGCAACTAAATTATAACCAGGCACAGCGTTGAAACCTTTAGACGGTTGATACATATAGAGATTTCTAAGCCCATTTCAAATCCATTTAATTTTTGATTTCATTATTCTAGCCTTGATTCTTAATAACGTCAATGAATACCATAACTACGATTTGACTGGAACTTGGCTGTGTCAGGCCGTTGTCACTAGCAATGTGACGTCATACTCGACAAGCAGAGATTTCACAATGTTGTTGAAACAGCAGGGGACAAAGGCAAGTCAATGTATTTATCATTTCTAATTGCTTTAACTCAATCATTTACAGTATTATTTTGATTTATCACCGTTATCTTTCATCTATATTTACCATCAATATTTATCAGTTTTGTTGGTACTTCATTCTCTATATAGAGTATCTGAAATGTAATTAATCATATTTTAATAAGTAATAAAAACTTCCAATGTTTATTATTAATTTCCATGTATTTCTTATCATTGCATGAGATTGTATGAACACTACGCATTGGCTGGCGTTTCATTTATTTCATTTCGATTAGAACCTGTGTTCAGTTCCTTGCTACAAGATTTAACTTTGTTAATTAAAATTTATTGAAACTGGATTCAAATATTAACTACGTTTTTACTCAATAAGATGAAGAGTCAGTTCATTAATTTAATATTTATGTTTACTTTAAAATTTTATGCTTAATTTTCATGTGATTTTTCAGATAACAGGGAGGACTGTTGACAATTTCAGGGTGGAAGGAGAAGTGCAGAAAAACATTCTAAAACTTCGTTTGACATTTCGAGGGAAATATGAACAAAATTTGGAATTATGGGAAGAGAATGATTATTTTTTTATTGCTGAAATTGCAGCCATTATCACAAATCAAGGTTTTTGTACCTTTTTATATTTTTATTTCTTTATTATATTTATTTGGATCAAAGTTTTAGGATTGTGTGTTTGGAGGGTCTTATGTCAAATTCATGCTCCATGGATTAGCAAGGCAATAAGTACAATTCAAAAAATCAGCATGAAGGTTATTTCTATCCACATCAAGACAAAACCATCTCTTTTTGTTTTGAAACCATCAAGTTTCTTATTTTTTGTATCTAATTCCGATTTTTAGCAGTTATTTCCGATGTTCTGAATTGCGGTCTTATTTTCAGCTTCAACTTCTGATTTCCAATATTCATTAAATATTTGACATTTCTTTGATTTGTTTTGATAAGGTTACCGTTTAGAAGGAGAGTACATGGAAGAGACAGATTGTGGGTCAGATGACAAAAACTCAGCATTGAAATTTGATGCAAATAGTGGACCATTTAGTGGCACACTTGAAAAACAATGCCTGTCAGGGTAATTGCTTGATTCACTCATATCTTCATAAATGATTTCAATCAGGGGCATGGAAAAGTCTAGAGAAAAGGGGGGAGGGCACAGCAGAAAAGGGGGGAGGGCACAGCAGAAAAGGGGCATTGTTTTTTACTATAGGGGCATTCAATTTGGGACACTTTCACGATGAGATGAGGCACTGGCTGTGAAAGCGTGCGGGGGGGGCACTTGCCACACAGATAATATAATTTAGTGATCAAATGGTTGAGCTCTGGTAACAGTAGAATTTTCGTTTTATTCAATTTATTTTCTATATGCATACGAATATACTTCATGATATTTTCGATGGTTAGTTGTTATGGTACTTACTGGTAGAGTTGGATGAAAATTTTAGTTTTTGTTGCGTTTGAAACAAATAGCTTACGGATGAGGAAAAGGAAAAATTGAAATAAATTGTGATAATTGTGACCGATTTACTATAATTTACTATCACATCCAATCGAAGCTGACCTCTTTTTGACACAAATCCTCTCTTTCATTTCCCTTTTATAGTTACTACAACGCTCATTGGTATCGTAAGCCTGATTACGACGAAACAATCGCAATTATTCATCGTGGAGGAAACGAAATAATCGCGCAATTTCCAATGGAATTTGGTTCACTTAATGTTGGATTTTTGGACCTTTCATCTTCAAATTTGCAGCTGAATTCATGTTCAAATCGAAACATGGCAAGAACACTTATTGGTAATTGTCAAGTTTTGGTAATTTACGGTGATCCTGTTGATGAAAAATGTTGATTATGATGATTAAGATTGATCGATTATTATGATGATGATGATGATGATGATGATGATGATGATGATGATGATGATGATGATGATGATGATGATGATGATTATTATTATGATGATGATGATGATGATGATGATGATGATGATGATGATGATGATTGATTCATTCATCTTAAAGGCAAGCTCACAAAAGACTCGGAAGGCGCCTCCGCATTCCAATGCCTTGGTTATGGCTGTGAATTTGGATTGGCTGGTGAACCGGAATCGATTGCCTTGACACGTGACCCTATTCATAAATCGAAGCCAGTTTC
This sequence comes from Catostylus mosaicus, assembly GCA_964019065.1. Taxonomy (NCBI): domain Eukaryota; kingdom Metazoa; phylum Cnidaria; class Scyphozoa; order Rhizostomeae; family Catostylidae; genus Catostylus; species Catostylus mosaicus. The sequence goes on from OZ025199.1 coordinate 6,707,481, forward strand.
AGAAGATGATGATGAACTTTTGGAAGAAATCCATGAATCCGTTACTGAAAGGTTCATCTAATTTCTAATTGAATAATTTCTAATTTTTTCTCTATTTTCCTCTCTCATTAGCTACAGCATTTTGATGGCAATTTAAATCTTTGCTACCCTTTTTAGATTGCAAGGAATTCCATTCACCCCTGGTTCATATTCCCCTCTTAAAAGCGACGAGTTTCCGGTTGTCATATTTTGCACCAATCATGAAAAGGAAAAGGCTGAAAAATTGAGACAGGAACTCGAAACTGTGCAGGAGATTCAACCGGTTTCAATCAAGACATCTGATTGGAAGAAAGCAAGAACTGTTGTTCTATTGTTATCGAAATACACTCAAACTGACAGAGGTGAGTTACTGCAGATGCCACGTTAATCGATCTATCTGAAATAAATAAGTAAATATATAAATAAATAAATAAATGATTAAATAAATAGATAAATAGGTAAATGAATAAATAAATAGATAAATAAATAAATAAATATCTATATGTAATCAAGATCAATGTTAACCAGTCTGCTAAAAATAGTACTCGATGCCGTAGAAGTAGAGATCTACTAAACTTAATGATCGCATCAAGCGTGAAACTTGAAGTAACAACTCAAAATGGGTGTTTGGTCGTTATAGCTTTCCAATTTCAGATCGACAAAACCATGACATGTATTGTTTAAAGCATTTTCATATGTCTCTCAATTGATTTTTGTTAATCTATTCGCCAGATTTGATAGATGCCATCGAAGAGGCGGCGGAAGAAGAGATTCCTATTTTTAACATTGGTTTAGACAGTTGGTTCAGTATATTTGGAGCTGATAATTGGACTGATCAAGATCTTCGTTTAAAATTGATGAATTCTTTGGCAAGATTGAACCAAACACCAGATTCTACTTTGGATCCAAACCATTCTAACTTTCGAGGACTTGTTAAAGGTGATTGATTGATTAATTAATTGATCGATTGATTAATTGATTTATTGATTGATTGATTAATAATTTGACTTAGTGACTCATTGATCGACTGGTTGATAGATTGAATGATTGATTTGTTGATTGGTTGATTGATTTAATGATTGATTGTTGTACGGATTAATTGATTGATTGGTTAGTTAATTGATAAATAGGTGGACTGATTTTTTGTTTGAGTAATTGATTAGACTTTTGATTTGTTGATTGACTGAGTGATGAATAAATTAGCTTGTTGATTAAATTTGGATATCGAATAATTGATTAGTGATCGTGTGACTGATTGGTTCATTGATTGACTTGATTTTGCATTTTTCATGATGTTAAGGTATTCGTAAGAGAATCGAGCCTCCAAAATTTGCACTGGTTGGTCTGTTTGGAGTAGAAGTTGTTGGTTCGAATCCACCTGAGAAGGTTACAAAGTATTCAGATTTGGAGGATGAAACTATCCAAGTAGGACAATTTTTCATTTTTCATTGAAGGGTTTTATCGAATAAACTAGCTAGGAAACTCTGAATTTATGAAACGTAAGATATTCATCTTCCAAAAATTTTTATAAGCAAATCTAGTCAATTCATGTGCGCTAATAAAATAAATGACGATTATTTTAGTTAAAATATGTTTTAATATCGTTTTTGCCTTTTTTGATTCTGGAACCATTTGGCCTTGAATCAATCTTAGAATAGAATATTTGTAAGAGGCAAACCCGAGATAGGTTTTTGCCAGCCCTTTTAGAATAACAACATTCTCCTTATATGATGCCCATGCATGTAAGTGATGAACTCTGTTGCAGATGATAACAAGACCGCTTATGATGTATCTTTACTTTGAACCTGCATCAACGAAACTGTCAATGGGAACAGATTACATTGTACAAGGACTGACGGGGGAGATCGATCCGGAGACATTTACATTGACGATGAAAAACGAAGCAGGGAATTATGATTTGAAAATGAATGCAGACATGGATAAATTGTATGGGAAGTATTGGAGCAACAGAGCGAACAAAGAGGTAATGATTGCATGATTCAATGATTGTTTGTTAATGATGGCTTGTGATTTATGATTGAAGAACCTCGAAAAAATACGGTAAAATACAGTAAAATATTATGCTATAAAATAGAAGCCTTTGCTTTACAATACAATGCAATGCAATGCAATAGAATAATATACAATACAATGCAATGCAATTCAATACAATACAATACAATACAGTACAATACAATACAATACAATACAATACAATACAATACAGTACAATACAATAAAATACAATACAATACAATGCAATGCAATGCAATACAATACAATGCAATACAATACAATACAATACAATACAATACAATACAGTACAATACAATAAAATACAATACAATGCAATGCAATACAATACAATACAATACAATACAATACAATACAATACAATACAATACAATACAGTACAATGCAATGCAATGCAATGCAATACAATATAATACAATACAATACAATACAATGCATTCTTGATTGCAGTATACCATCTTGGTCACCAAAGCAGAGACAGGCATCAGTGGATTTTATGCAATGGGTGGTCAACAAACTCCAACTGGTATTGTTCAACTTGGTAAAAAAACAGCTGATGTTGTGTTTGGTGGATACATGCTGCCAGCAGTTTTATCAAATAATAAACTCATTTTCAATGCACCTTACCCTGGAAAAAAAGATGTCTTATTGACTTATGCTGGTTGGTTTTGAATAGTTATTTGATTTATTTTCTTTTTAATAATGATGGTAACTGATGAAAAAAGACCTGCAGGAACTGCAAATCACAGAAAGCCAAGCCGAACAGATGGCACAAAATCATAATGCTTGGAGGGGTATGATTCATCGCACAATGCCTAAACCTCTAGATGGAAAGTGTTAATGATGATAATGATTTATAAGGAATTCATTTCTGATGGTAGAATGATTACAAATTGTAAACCATTTAAAATTATCTTTTCAGCACAAATTCTGTTGAAACCTGAAGGCAACTATTTGTACGGTTTCTCATACCAATCACAAACAACAACACCAAGAAATGCTTTCGATGCAAAACAATATGCAGGGGGGACTCTCAAAGTCTCGAAAGGAAAGGTATTCAATATTCAATACAATGCAGTAAGATACGATACAATACAATACAATACAATACAATACAATACAATACAATACAATACAATACAATACAATACAATACAATACAAGAAAATACAATACAATACAATACAATTTGATACAACATAATACAAGCCAATAGAATGCAATTGAATACAATGGGACGCGGTACAATTCGACAAACTTGTTATTATAAAGAATAGACATGACTGTACAATTAAGTGCAATGTAATGCAATGCAAGAAAATTCTAATAATACAATAGAATTCTGTACAATTTGATACATTTTGGTATAATGTTTGTTTTTGTTTTGAAAGAAATCTGAAGATGAAAAAGCCCAAGATTGGTTATTGAATTTGATTGAAGAGTTTTGGAAAGCGACCAAAGATGGCGACTACAATGCGTTGCTCAAAAGTATGATTTGTTTTCAATTTCATGACATATTATTGGCTTTCATTTCGACTCTCTCTTGGTTTCATTTCCCTACATATCAAAGTGTTTACCTTAAATCATTCTTTTCAAATGTTTTTTGCACCAAATTTCGACTAATTAGGACAGATTTTGGTTGTTATTTCACTTGCAATGTTTTTTCCCATTTTTATTATTCATGCATTATTCCCTTTTTAGTTTCAAAAGATGACATGAACACACGCTTTCCAAAAGAAGCATTTGATAAATTTATAATTGAACACAAAAGATCCATGGGTCTTTACATCCCGAAATCAGCAGTGTACGTCGGCAAAAAGGCCCAAGTGACAATGGGAAAACCGGTAGGAGCAACAAAGTACGATTTCAAATTTGATTTTGAAAAATGCAAAAATATCGATTATTCAGTGATGATTATTGATGCTGATGGAAAATTGAATGGTTTGTATTTCTCATTACTTTTTAAATTGAACAACTGTTTTTTATTTAAGAACATATTGCATCATTTTTAAACCTTAATAGCGCCATCATTTGAACTTCGATTACGTCATCATTTGAACTTCGATTACATCATCATTTGAACTTCGATTACGTCATCATTTCATCCTCGTTTACGTCATCATTTCAACTTCGATTACGTCATCATTTCAACCTCGTTTATGTCATCATTTCAACTTTGATTACGTCATCATTTCAACTTCGATCACGTCATCATTTCAACTTCGATTACGTCATCATTTCAACTTCGATTACGTCATCATTTCAACTTCGATTACGTCATCATTTTAGGCATTCAAAGCTACGAAGAAGAAGCCGAGTTGATGGACTCTAGTCAGTATGACGTCATGATCAGTTATCGCAGCTGGGACGCAAGATGGGTGGATTTACTGCAGGCTTTCTTGGAACAAAATGGCTACTCAGTCTGGAGGGACAGGCGAATGGATGTCGGTGTTAATTGGAGTGAAGATATTACAAAAGCTGTTCGTAAATCAGGTAATTATGTCATAGCTCTCAGGAAGGTCACTCCCATAACATTTCTCTGTATTATATCATGATTCCGTGATATTTGTCAATTGAAGATCAGCTTCTAGCTGTTGTCATTGAGACCTTTGGCTAGTCTTTTATTTGGCCTCATAACCGCATTTTACATCACTATCCCCAGTCTTTTTTCATTCAAGGTTGTGTAATTGCTGCTATTTCTGAGAATTACTTAACCTCGGTTCTGTGCACGAAAGAGGTTCGAATGGCTCATGACATATCAAAGCCTGTAATCCCGCTGATTTTGCCTGAGACATGTCCCAAGAAGAATCCAACGGAGAAATTGGTATCCAGTTCATACAAGGTAATATGAAATCATTGTTTCTGTACTCTGCATCGTAGGCTAATATCTTTATGATTATCAAATGTTATCAAAGTTGTTTGATGCGGTCCAGCTCAGGATGAGACCTATAACCCATGACCTTTGACATGTGAACTATGACCTTTGACGTATGACCTACGACCAATTGAATTCAATATTCAAGTGAGCTAGTTATGAGATCTATTGCAATTCCGATCTAATCACATACGTTGAACTCAAGCCGATCATTTTTATCGCTTGCTGATCACATGTTAAGATCGCCTTCATATACCATGCTTTTTCACCAGGATCTTTTCATTTCACAGGAATCTCATCTACCAATAACAATCGCAAATGAACTTTCTGAAATCACGTGGATAGACTTCCGGCCTTTAGCCAAATTGGATCAACCTGACCCTACAAACACGAAAAGTTTTGAAAAGAAATATGGCGATTGTTTGGAATCACTTTTGAGAACAGTGGAAGAATTAAGCAATCATAGAAGAATTGTTAATTTGCAAGGTTGATTGATCGAATGATTCACTTATTGATTAGCCAATCAATTTATTGTTTGGTTATTTAATTATACAAAATGGTTTGAACTTAATGACAGAACACGACGGTTTGAGTTGTCGGCCTCTTAATGAAACCAACACTGACCTCATTTTGATGCATTGTCAGACTTGCAAGTTGTTGTCCTCTGAGTTTTTATCCATGAAAACAGATTGGCCTACCTTAAAATCCGGTTTTTCCTGACCAACCATTTTAGGCCCATTTTATGCGAATATGTTTTTACATACGTTTCATATGTAATTACCTTTAGGAGACTGGAATGTTGTCATTGGTGGCCACAGTTATGAAGAAAAACTGAAATTGTCAATTCTCTCAACGCTTGGGTCAGAAATTGAAGGTGTGATGACGTCATACAAGCATGAAAATGCAGACATTCCATTGGATAAAAATGTATCGATTTGTAATGGATCCAATCTTCACATTGTTGGGCATTACAAAGGAAATGGTTTTGCTAATACTTATTTTATTGATGGAAAAATTACATCCGATGGGAATTCATTTACAGGTTAGTTAAATGTTTTTCCTTATTTTGTTTTCTTTTTCATAATCTCTTTCTCTTTCATCAACTTGCTCTTTGGATTTTCTTTTGTCATCGCTTCCCTTCACTTCTCTCTTCTCTTCTCTTCCCTTCACTTCCCCTCTCTTCTTTTCTCTTCCCTTCCCTTCACTTCTCTTCTCTTCTCTTCTCGTCTCTTCTCGTCTCTTCTCTTCTCTTCTCGTCTCTTCTCTTCTATTCTCGTCTCTTCTCTTCTCTTCTCTTCTCTTCTCTTCTCTTCTCTTCTCTTCTCTTCTCTTCTCTTCCCTTCTCTGTTTTCTCTTCTCCTTTTTTTTCCCTTTTTCATTTTCTTTTCATCTCTTTTATTTTCATTACTTTTCCATTTATTATAGAAGCATGCCATCCACATTTTTTACATAAATTAGGATAATAACAACCATTGTTAGTGCTGTGATGTAATTATCAAATATTTTTGCAACAACAGGTGTTTGTCGAATCCACAAGACCCCGTGGGAACATCCCATTGGCCAACAAGTCAACCCTCTTGTCTTGGGCTTCACGCATTACTCCACAACGAATGACTGCGCAATATACCCAGTTAAAGGCACTAGAGACAAGCCGCTGCGAGGCACAAGATCTAACGAAGTAGCCAATGAAGAGTTTGTTTTGGATATGGAAAGAGCGTATGACATTCTGAAAGATGCATTCAAAGATTTGAAAAGAGAGGCTCTTGAAATGAGTATAGTAAGCTACAAAGAGGTGCGCCATTTTTATACAGCCTCTTGTGTTGTAACTTTGCTTAATTATGTAACTATAGTCGTCCAATCACAATTTCTTAATTTTCATTCTCATGTTAAGCTTTCATATTTGTTTATATATTAGTTTCATCTTTATTCCCCCTTCTTTTAATCGTAGGCTTTTGAGAAATATGATGTTGATGGTAGTCATGAATTGGATATGAATGAACTTGAACTTGCTCTCAGAGTTGCAAACATGAACTGTTCCAAAGGTTAGTACCACGACTCACAATTTCCCCAAGTCTCATTCGTTCAATCATTCATTTATTCATTCATTCGTTTGTTCATTTATGCATTTTTTCTCGCAGAGGAAAAGGAAAAAATAATGAAAGAACTCGATCAAGATGAAAGTGGAACTGTAGATTATTACGAATTCTTGGAATACATTGCAAAAATCAAACTATCGAAAGTAAAACAGAATTCAGCTGCAGCCCAAGTTGTCAAAAAAGGATTTGTTTCCAGAGTTTGTTCAATTCAATAAGGTTTGAGATAAACCATTTAGTTTCAACGCAATCGAATCAAAACTTACCAAAAGAAATTTTTAAATATTATTTGAAATTTTTGCTATGCTTTCAAAAACTTTTATTTAATGTTTTTAGCATCGAATGTATTTAACAATAATTACTGATTTAAGTGCTTATTTTTTAACTCACTTGACACCGATTGCATTTTTACTGCTCGGCTTTAGTTAAAATGTTCAGAGCAACTTGTTTTCGTCTGCTGCAAAAGTTAAAAAATTAGTGAGAAAAAAATATGTTTTTATTACACGAAACTGATTTGCTTGAAACTAGTGAAAAAAATCTTTATTAACATGTTTAAAAATGTTATTTTCCTGATTATACCAATGGAAAATTCATTTTAAAAATGAGCAGCTTGAGACATTAATTTTAAGGTTTAAGTATGAAAGATAATCATGCGTTTTCCACGTGTAGTTTATTGATATGGTTTTCAATTTATTTAATTTTTTATTCATTATATTTAAGCGATAATTGTTTTTATTCCTCTTAATGCACAAATGCAACAGCATCCACGCATACACGCATACACGCACTCGTAGCATTGCACGCAAAACATTCTTTCGTATGGTTTCAGATTTCTGATTTGGTAAACTTAGATGTTTCAAAGTTTTTCCTGTTAATTTGCACTCAGCTGAGTTAAAGTCTTAACATTAGCAACCAATTCACTTAAATAGATCTCAAATCTATGTTTTGTAGAATGGTCAAACTTTGTATCTCATTTATCATGAAAAAATCTCAAGATCTATACTCAAAGTTGCTGACTTGTCTTTTTGCCATCCTTTATTATCATTCTAAATATTTTAAAAGTTGCTTGAAAGTAATATTAATCACTTATTATAATTCCCAAATGTATTTTTTATCTATTGTAGACACTTTTATGACCCTATGTTTAATATCTTTTTAAATTTAAGATTTTCAAATGAACATAGAATTGACTGAACATAAACACTTTTTTAAAGAAGCAACAGTTGAAAATTTTTTCTTTGGTTACGGCACGTGAAGCAATTGTTGTTATGAATTGAAATTTTGCAGGAATAAAAAGCTGGTTAAATCAGCTACTTTTAAATTTTAACATTTTTACGAATAAACTATTTTATTATGCAAGAGTTCCTTAAAAGAGTTTAAACAGCATAATTAGCATGAGTGGCTTTGAGTGTGGGTTAATTTTTAAAAGAGGCCTCTCTTTAAATCCCTCAAACATGGAATATATTTGAGTTTTGTAGTTTGAAGTTCTTCAATTGACGTAAATATTGTGAAGAGCTTGATTCAATTATTTACTTTGATGTTAACAAAATTCCCCTTCTCACGAGTGTTCCTAAATCAAATCTCTAAAATTTTGCGAGCATTTCAAAAACTCACTATATTTCATGGCATTTTTGTAATCATTATCAAAAGTGTTTTTATCCAAGCAGCGTGCCTCACAAGTACCTCCATGGTTAACTTTCCTATAAAAACTCAACAATTCTCAATAACTTTTACTTCGGTTAGTTGGTTGCTTTCAAAATGAACTCACTTCTTACTGTCGCCATTTTGCTTGGCCTAGCCGGCTACTCTGCTGCCTACTACAGAGTTTGTTATTTCACAAACTGGGCGCAATACAGGCCTGGTGCTGGAAGGTACAAGCCGCATAATGTTGATCCATTCCTCTGCACACATTTGATGTACTCATTTGCTAAATTACACAATGGCAAAATCGCCATGTATGAATGGAATGATGATAAATTGTATGCACAAGTACAAGATTTGAAGAAAACTAACCCAGAATTGAAGACACTTCTTGCCATTGGTGGATGGAATCATGAAAATGGACACGAAAGGTACCACATCTCTAGATTTTTTAAATATTTTAATTTTATAATCTTTAGGCCAACTTATGAAGACTGTTTTGTTTTTATGAACCTTAATGAAGTGGCCAAATGACGAAAAGCATGATGTAAGATAACCTCAAAGTCTTTTCCCATGTCTGACAATTATTTGATAAATGTATCTCATCAAATAACGAAGAAAACATCAGCAATGAGCTAAATTTTATGGACATATATCTTTTAAATTTCAGCAAATTCTCCAAGATGGTTGCAACAGCAGCAAAGCGTAAAATCTTCATTGATTCATCAGTTGAATTTTTGCGCAAGTGGGGATTCGATGGTTTGGACTTGGATTGGGAATACCCAGCTAACCGTGGGAACTCACCCCCTGGAGACAAACAACGATTCACTTTATTGTGTCAAGAGCTGAGAGATGCATTTGAAAAGGAGGCAGCCTCGTCTGGAAAGGACAGATTGTTATTGACTGCAGCTGTATCAGCAGGAAAACCAACAATTGATACTGCATACGAGGTTACTACATAAATAATGCGCATAATTTGTGCTATGTTGAAATAATTTGCATGCATTGATGTAATACTAGGAAATTTATGCAGGAGTCTATGGTTATAAGAGGGCTTGTAAGGCAAAGTTGTTTATAAGAAATGAACCCTTCAACCTTTTGATTCTCATAGAGACCACAATGTATATTACTTTTCCGTAACTATAAATGAAGACCTTTAATGAGTTCTTGAACATTGCGACCCCCATTTATTGTCGTAAGGACAGCAGTACCTATCCATTTCAATATTAGTTTCATTACCTAAAACCATGAGATGGTAAAAAAAATAAGTAAAAATTTTTTAAAGTAAACAATTCAAACAATTATTTTGTGTTTTCAGGTTGATAAAATTTCAAAATCTCTGGATTGGATAAACATAATGGCCTACGATCTGCACGGAATCTGGGACAAGAAGACTGGGCACCATACTGCTCTTTTCGGTGATGACAAACTGACAGTCACATTCGCTGTTGATTATTGGATGAAACTCGGAGCACCTGCTAAGAAGCTTGCCCTTGGCATGGGAACATACGGTCGTACATTCACACTTGCTGACCCTAAGAACAATGGACTTGGCGCACTCTCAAGACAAGCTGGACAACGAGGCCAGTACACACGAGAAGGAGGCTTCTTGTCTTATTATGAGATTTGCCAAATGGGCCTCACAATGGTACATGACAACGCAGTTGGTGCCCCTTACGGATACAAAGGAAATCAATGGGTTGGTTTTGATACGAGGGAAAGTTTGATGACCAAAGTGGCCATCATCAAGAAGAAAGGCCTACTCGGCGCCATGTTTTGGGCCTACGATCTCGATGACTTCAAGGGCGAGTTTTGCGGTCAAGGACCGTACCCCCTGATGAATGCAGTCAAGAAGGCATTGGAGAGCGATGTTGTACCAACATTCCCTCCTGCACCAACAGCAGGACCCACTGATGCACCCGTTGTTACGGATGGTCCACCCGTTGTTACAGATGGTCCACCAAACCCAGACACAGAAGCACCAACCCTCCCGCCAAACCCATCTGGTTGCAAAGCAATTGGTTCTTGGGAAGGAAATGCTAATATGGATGCATGGTGTGCAGCAAATTGCGCCAGGGGGTACTGTCCATCAAGCATTTGCTCCTGCGCATGAAGGCACTAGCTGCTGACAGAAACACGGGAAAGTGACAGTAGTCGAATAAAAGTGAAATTGTATCATCAAACTTGAATAAAATTGCAAAAAATAAAATTACAAAAAAGATATTGATTGTTTTTATATTGTTTGCTCTGCTGTGATTAAATTTGTCTCGCATCATTATCGCATAAAATAAAACAATCATATATCTTTATCCATTTGCATTTCCATCCCTTTATTCGTGCCCTCTTCTTTGATGACAATTAATCATTGCTTAATATCTACCTTGTCAAAATGAGAGAGATCATAACATTAAACTACATAGAATTAAGCAATGAATCATCTGCTCTATTAATTTTATCATTTCATTACATGTTTATTTCCTTGGTTCTTTGAAGAGTAGCAACAAACAAGAATGTTTTTTAGTCTTTACAATCTGCGAAAAATAAATCTACTCGCAAATTAAGAATGTTATCCAGGCCATTATAAAGTTGCAAAATTCTTTATAAAACTGAAATGTCCCCTGTCGTTATTCATCAACTTTTTTCTTTCTCTCTACTCAGATTTCCTCTCCATAATTTGAGAAAAATTATTGTCTGCAGCATTTGGCAGCTGGAATCTTTCAAGAATTGCCCTTTTCACATATCCTCACATTTTTCATAGTTATTTTCATCTCTTTTCTTTATTTTCTTCTTTTCGAATCGTTTTGATATACAATAGTTCATTTGGAATCGACAACTTACCATCAATAGAAATTCTTTCATCGTGAGTTCTTTTCTTTTTCTTCATTCTCACATTTTTTTCAGCTTTCATTTTCTGTGTTCGCTGCAGTCTTCCTCCAAATAATTTCAAAACATTTTCAGAATCTTTAAAATCTTCATTTTCATGATTTTCTCCCTTGGTTGATATAATTTCTGGTAAAACTAAATCTTTATTCTTTTGTGATTTCTCTTTAAGATTTGTTGATCCCTTTTTATTTTTCAATGGAATGCTTCTCTTCGATTCTGATATTTGGCACAAGAATTCTTTTTCCTTTTCACGAACATTTTCCCAAACTTTTCTAATATAGTTCACCTTTTCTATTAGATTCCCATAACTGTCACAAATTGCAATACCCGAGCAGTACCCCCCTCCACGAAATATCTTTTTTTCAAAATATTGCCTTTTAGGTAATGCTGTTGAACTCGTTAAAAAACTGTGCCCTTCGTTTAACAATGGTAAATAACTATTACCTTTTCCTGCCTTGATATAATTTTGTTTCAAGTTTTCAAATGCTAACCCTCTGCCATTTTTATTACAATTTTTTTCAGTTTTAACTTGCTTATGTTTTTTGGCAAAGTATGCAAAGTTATACCAATCAATTTCCTTCTCAATTCTTTCTTTGCATTGCGTTTTCTTTTTCTCTTTCTTTTTCGATATATTTTTATTGCGTTCTCTTTCTTCTACGTTCATTTTGAAACTCAACTTATTTGTGGTCACAAGTGCTTTTTCAAATTTTCCATGGTTTTCCCTTCCTTTTTCTGTATCCATATTTTTCATTGGGTTTTTCTTTTCTAAAGCTGTCATTCTTCTCTTTTCAAATCTTTTATTACTTGTAATATTTCTATTTTTCATGAATCAATTGTTCAACAGAATGAAATCAATTTTTAAAGCCAAGCAATCCATAAAGTGTTTTTCTTTAATTCAAAATTGTGCTACCTTACCTTCCTTTTCAACCTTTTCACTTTCCACCGCTTGAAATAGAGAATTATGGCAAAGCATTTTACAAAACTTCGATATAAATAGAATTTGTCAAGAATAATAAATAATTAAATGTATTCGTTGGAAAAGGCTGTGGTATTTTTGTATTTCATAATAATTTGTTAATTTCATTCAGACAGTATTAATATAGATTTTCCAAACACGCAAGTTGGTCAATTCCAAATAATTGCATTAGCAGTCTATGGTTAAAGGTTGCCATTTTTACTAAGCTTATCAAATCTTTCACTCCAAAATTCAGCAACCAACTGTTTATCAATTTCACAATCGTTAAGGAAACAACCAACCCTTTACATCATCAGCATTTATTTGCAAGGAGTGGGCCTAAATTTGAAACAGCTGTTAATATTGGGATTTATTTTAGAAAGCATTATTACTTAACGTGGACTGAAGTATTGCAACACGTTCTTAAAAAGAGAGCAAGGCAAGCTTACTCAATCTGTCGTATAGCTCTTTCAGATTTTCTTCGTTTGAATAAATAATTTCCATTCAAATTATTAGGTTAAATTAATTATGAGAGCCAGGAATGCAGGGGGGCAGACATTCTTTGAAGGGTACTTTACTAAAAACCACATTTTGTAAAATTGTAGAAAAAAACAAATTTGATTGTTATTGAAGTAAGGTGATGGTAGACATGCTATCAATTCTCATAGAGGCCTGAGTTGGCAATGTCAACTAATCGGAAATTTACAAAATTTTGCAAATCAGCAATCCCGCAACGAAAAAAATATTCTCTTTTAAAGACGGTTCAATTCTTCATTCTAAAAGAATTTGTTCTTTGTTATGAATGATTGTCAAAAAAATTGATGTCTACATCTTGCCCCCTCACCCTCGCTTTAGAAAGGGCAAGGTGAGCAGCTGCCAACATTGCTAATAATGTATCTGCTTTTTCTCTGTTCCCCAATAAATAATTATTTAGAAGCTGAGTAAATATTTTGGAGTTACTCTGCATTTTCAACCACCAAACAACTTCAACATCCTTGAGGATTTTTGCTTTGGTACTGGATATCAGCACTTACTTGCTAGAAACTAGTTTAATTAAAATTGTGCCAGATAATACTATAAATGGTTATTGAGATGAGATGCACTATACGATTTCCCCGCTCAAAAGTTATTATAATTCTGTCACCATAAATCCTAAAATGCAGACCACCACAGCGATGATAACAGTTGAATTGTGGTTGGGCCTAGCAGTGGGTCGGATATATACCAAGCATTCGAAGGTGAACTTAGGCCAATAAAGTTGCGATTATATTAAATTTATCCAATGCTGAAGTGAATTCCCTGCAAATTCAAACATAGATTATGATTTTTAGCGCACAGAGATGCGATCGGCAAAGGCTGGTGCATTCAAAGTGGCTAAAAAGATGTGAAATTTGCAGGAAACGGCTACCTTGTGGTTTTTGGATGTCACGGCATATGGACATCCACCGAAAGGAATTCGTCAACATTGGAAGACTTTATCAATGTGCTTTTTGCAATAAAAGATTCAGAGAAATTGCAAATTTTTTGCGACACTGTGCATTTCATACTGGACATAAAACTCGACAACAAAAAGATGACAACGAAGAACAAATTGCACCTTATACATCGCCGAAGCAAGATAAAGATAGAGGTGAACATCTTTGATAGACCTAAAGTTTTCAATTCCAATTACTTAATTAAGGATTTTTTGATACTTTCACAAATAAATGTAACCAGTTAGCCATGTCAAGGAGTAGATATGCAGGGGTACAATCATAGGAAATATATTTGGGGTGTTTGTGATGGCGACGGGAGGCCTACCTAGGCCAAGGGCCTTCTTTTCAAGGTTTGTGTGTAGAGGGATGCTAAAACATGGAAAAAATGTTGCTCTGTAGCATGTACCCACTGAACATGCTTATCATCTCTAATGTTTTGCATCACCATTGTTTTCTATCATGCCTGCAACTAATTTTGAAATTGGAATATGAGGTATCAGCTTCCAGCGGGTCCTTAATTTCATCCATTCTTACATTAAGGTATGGTTGAAAATAGTTAAGACCCTATGCTAAGGCAAGTATTTCACTTGAAAGATGGACGCAGATCCAGTAAAAAGATTTGATGCCAATAATATTGAACACAATAAGTATGTCAATACATTTAATTTTATTGCTAGCTGGTGGCACAGTTAGGTATTTATCACAAAAGCATTGAACAGGCCCCCCCCCCCCCGAACACTTCAACCACCAACACTGCTTTGCCAGATTTTACTGAAATGTTCTAATAAGATTTTAATTGCATCAATAGGCATTCAAAGTGCAAGGAATGGATCTGTAGAAGACAATGTGCATGAAATGGCAGTTGTTAGCAATTCAAAATGTTTATCATCACAATATAAGAAAGAGGAAAGCAGAGTGAATGAAAAACCTGAAAGAAACAGAAAAGATTCTTATATCTGCAAATTTTGTGGCAAAGCATATTTGATAAAATTATATTTTGATCTGCACATGAAAAGCCATAAAGGTTGGTTGAATTTATAATTTCCACTGGGTTTCATGTTGAGAAAGGCACAAAAACAGTTTAAAGATGAAAATGGCCAGTACCCCTGCTGCTTGCCCCCTTGCCATTACCCCACTTGCCCCCATGCACATTGATCACTCTAGTATGTTTGTCCCTCTCAAGTATTTTGCCTTTTCATCGATAAATTTCAAAGTTTTTGTGATCTTTTATTTTGCTAATGGTCTTGTAACAAAAGAACTTTGTTTTTTTTATTTTAATGTTCAACAAAGAAATCAATTTAATAGCTTCTACCATGATTCAGTTTTACTATGACAGATAATAATGTCACTGGTAGTAATGAATTTAATATGAAATTAATTTCTCTACACAAACAAACTCAGTTTCTCATAGATCAATCACGATTTTAGCCTGCTTCAATCAAAGTGATTGTGACAACTTTTATCTGTTAGGATTGGAAAATTTCAAATGTGATATCTGTGGTAAAATCTTTGGTGATGGCTATAGACTTGATGTCCATAAACGCCGTCGTCACCAACTTGGCTTCTCTTGCAGTTATTGCCGAGAACGATTTCCTACCAAACAATTGTTGACAGAACACAGAAACTCGGAACGTATAAGCATGCGCACTTGTAATGTTTGTGATAAAGTTTTTACGACCGTCAAATCACTTCATGTTCACCAAAGAATTCATAATGGTGAGAGACCTTATAAGTGTTCCCTCTGCGATGCAGCTTTCACGCAGCGGTACCACCTTCTTGATCACGAACGAACCCACAGTGGCGCAACACCATTTGCGTGTAATTATTGCGATTTAACGTTTACCACGCAAAGCAGTAGACGCAGACACGAGAAAAACATTCACAAAGTAGGTTTACCCGCGCAAATGCACAATTGCGATATTTGCGAAGCTAGTTTTGCGAGGAAGGATCTGTTTAATCAACATTTGAAACGACACGAGAAAATATCAAGTCAATGGCTGAAGCTACTTCAAAATAACGAAACAGGTGCGGATTCGAAGAACGCGAAAATTCAATCTAAGGTGCTCTCACCCATGAAATCTTTGCAAGAGAATAACAGAATCAGTGACGAAAAAAACGGACAAAATCAGCAGAATGGTGCAAAGGCTGAACTTGTAGATAGTACAATTGGCACAAATTGTAGGGGGAAGTTGGCAAGTGACAGGAAAAATACGCAATGTGGAAAAGGAAGTACCGAATTGGATGTTACTTCTTTTAAGCAGAAACCTGTATGCGAAGTTTGCCAAAAGGGATTCAGTTGTCAATCATCATTAACGAAACATCTGAAAAAGATTCACAAATTCGGAGGAAAAGGATTGTTTTGTGAAGTGTGTGATGCTTGCTTTATGAATAAAAAGACATTACAGAGACATTTGTTGCAAGTTCACAACATAAAAACTGTCCAAGAGGTGTTTGCGTCCATTATGTGCGAGGAATGTGGCGCATTAGTTCAGACAAGGAATGGTTTAGAATTGCATAAGGCAAAATCACATTGCGTGTAGGCTAAATTAGGCTGTAAATTCAAGATGAGGGGGAAAAGTGGGGTAGTTGTTAAGGAAATAGGGTATTGGAAGACTATTTGGGAATTGGAAGAAACGGTGCAAAAATTAGGAAATTTGAAAAACGGTACAAGATTTAAAGAACATGCAATCGTTAACGGGAATTGATAGAAATTGTGCCTAAGAACAGGAGTTAGGAAGATCAATGGATTGGAAATTACCCCTTGTTCATTTTGAAATTAAAGACAAGGTTTCTTTTATGATTCTATTATATTTGCAAATTTATTTTGCAGTTTTCTACACCTGGATTGTCATTTTTTCGAGTTTCCCACCTTCTCTTTCACTTAAATCCCAAGGGCCACGTGCAGAGTTCCATTTCATTAAACAAGCTTTCGTTTGCATTTTGGCTCCCTTATTTAACGCTAATAGGCGAAGAGTAATTTAGGCCATTGAGTTCCTTATAAACCGATCGCCTTTTGACAAATTGTAAAAGATTGTGAAGCCAAATTTATTGGAAATCAGAGCAAAATGTAAGTATGCAATTGAAAATGTTAAAGTGAGCAATTTAAAGTGTGATTGTACAATGGAAATCGCTAAGAATAATAGTTACAAATAACTGTTTTATTTTGGACAACTTTTTTCAAAATAAACACTAACCATGCCAATAAGAGTAGACTCGAAAAGAATTTCGATTAAATAGATATAACATTTTTTAATAGTTTCAATAGAATAACCTTTATAATGCGATCAACATTTTAGCACAATTTTCTTTTTTGATAAATTTAACAATTGATGTTGTTTCAAAGGTGTCGCTAGAAATTAAAAAAATTGAACAGAGGACTAATAGCGAGCCTGTCGAGTATTTAGAGAGGGGGGATATACGGATCATAAATTGCGAAATTATTAAGGATGGGTTGTCGAAATTATTAAGGATGGGTTGTCACTGCTCTTTTGTGCAGTAATGAAAAGTAACAACGATATATTATACCTTGCAGCATTTAACGTTACAAATGCCATATAAGATTCGATTTTATATTAATGCTGTCTGCTAAGAATCAAAGTTAAATAGAATTATAAAGACTACTGTTTTTAACAATTAATTTCTTGCTAGAAATAAATCTTCGACTTATAGCCTGCTACCTCCGTCCCAAAATACCACGTCAACATTTCTCTAGAAATGGGATTCTAACGGGCGAGAAAAAGGAAATTATCACATCATCTAGATTATAGCATATCTTGCTTTTAAGTAAGATTGCACTCTAGTTCTGGTGAGATGAGTTTAACTTTCTGGGAATTCTTTATCGAGTTTTTCAATCATCTTTTCTATCTTCTTTGTATCCATGTGTTCTGGGCCTAGCACCTCGCATCTTTTATCATAAAGCTCATTTAAAAGTGCCCTTGCCTCTTCGATTTCTCCCTTCAGCTTCAAACACTTAATGATATTGGCTAGTGTCATCATGCAATGCGGATGAGAGTCGCTCAAAGTCTTCAACTGTTTCGCATAAACATCTTTCAACAGCGCATGCGCCTCTGATAATTCACCTTTCTTAATCTTCACTTCAGCTAATTTATTCCCAGCATGCAATCGTCTCGGATGACATTCACCGTCAGTTTTTCGACGCTGTTCATAGAATATTGCATAATGCTCCTCCGCTTCGTCATAGCGCCCTAGCAATTGCAACGCATGGCCAATGCCATATAATGCTGTGTATATATCTCTGTACTTGTAAAGTTCGATTCCATCGCCATATACCGATTTGTCTTGCTCCATTAGTTTCTTTTTAAAGTAAACTTCCTCAAATATTTTCAGCGAAATCTGTATAGATATAGAATAAGGAAATCATTTATTTCAGACTTTAAGTTTGATAAAACCTGCCTCTAAACACAGCAGGGAAAGGGCATGAATAGGAGTTGTGGAAAAGTAGTTACATTAATAATTGAAAAAACCTCATATTTTCCACTTGTGCGAACACCAGTCGACATTTGATATAATTGGGATATAATTATTGAATACATTTATCATCAGTGCTGCCTGGAAAATAGGACTTCTGCACAGTTAGAGGGAGAGAGGGAGGGATGTGAAACATTGCAGTGTCACCTCTATTCGGCCCTCCATTTTCATCGTAATTAGGCACCCCAATTATGCAAGGAAACAATGAAGCAAACCTCAGGTTGTTCGAGATCAATATGCAAGAATCCCAAATCGATTTCAGAGGCCAGGGTATCACAATGTTTGTCACCCAATGCCTCTTTTTGTCGTTCAATTGCTTCTGTGTACAACACCAATGCATCTTGATGCTTGCTTATGCAATGGTAAGCTCTATAATAAACCAAAAACAAACAATTTTATATATACAGTTTGGATTAATCAAACTTGTACGTAATACCTATTTGCTTGGTTTTGCACAGTATTTCATAGATAGATAGATATTAGGATTGATATCCAGTCCGGTCTGATCCTTACATCGGACATACAGAGGTGTCCAACCGGACAAAGAGGTAGAGATCATAGCTGTCCTATATATAAAAGAACCCTGAACAATATCTATAAATCATACATCGTACCTAGCTTTGTTAAAAAGCATCGCTAACGTAGAGTGATGGTCCTGTCCCAATTTGTCCATTAAAACCTCATACTGCTCTTCGGCGTATTCAAGACTTTCACGGTAGCGGCCTTGGTAGAGGAGAGCATCGACTATTTTGATTGGTAGATAACAGTATCTCCTGCGCAATTCCTCAATCTCATTTGCATGGCGCCACACATGCATGGCGTGGTACACAAATTGCTTGTCACGTGAATAGTTGCCATAGCCACCAAGAACAAAACGTTGCATTTGTTGCAATGCGTTGTCAAGGTGATGCAATATGTCTTCTGTCGCAAGTGTCAGCTGTAACACTTTCTGAACCTGAAATGGGAAAGTAGAGTTAGTTGGGCCAGTAAATTCCCATGCACCCCTTCCCAAACAGCACCATTCTGTAATGTTTCTATGGTCCTCATGTTTCATTGAAGAAACCTTAAATTTGTTGTCGTCTGTATATTTTTTATCTATAATGCATGAATAACAATTCATTGATAAAAAATGAATAAATGATTTTTACAAAGAGTACTCGCCAGACGATGTATTCCAAATGTTGCTTCCTTGTTATCGCCTTCTTCTTCATCGTTGTTCCTTTGTTTTATCAAAGAATACTGTTCTAAAACTTCTAAAACATCCCATAGTTCATCTTCATCATTACTAGCATATTCTAAAAATGTGCTGAACGGTATATCATCTGCATGCATAAAAGCCATCGTTGCAAGCACTTCCATAACTAGCTTGTAATTGTCCGCTGTTTTTAACCGATCAAATGTGACATTCCAGGTAACGTAAACCGTTTTTGTGTACTCACTGCCTGGGATTGCGGTATTGAGTACCTCTTTGGTTTTACTTTGGAATGCTTCTATGTAACTATTGATAGTGAATCTTCGCCTGCGATTGAATTTTTTAATGTACGACACAGCTTGTTGCAAGGCAAGAGGGAAACAGTGCAGCTCATTGGCTAATGATTTGGCATCTTTCTCATCTATGCGGAGACTGCGCAGACCGTTCATTATTAAACACACAGCCTCGTAACTCTCCAAATTATCCAACTGCAGGAGCATGACATTCGCACTCCAGTCTGTAACTTGTGACGTAATTATGACATAAGGCGTACTTTTGACTGGGTTTGAAACGGGTAGAAATTGCGAGACTGTCGACATCGTTTCTGCATTATCAAATATGAAAAGTGATTTTCTGCCTTTGAATACGTCGTAAACACGCTCCACCCTAGCGGTTGTGTCAATATTCTTGGCATCAACACCCAAATACTGGGCTAAGTTCAGAAATGAATTCGCCAATGACGCTGCATCTTCTGCTAAGATCCACAACACATTACCATCAAAACAAGTAGGCCCTTTTAAATGTGCGTACATCTTTGCCAATTCTGATTTTCCCATTCCACCCAATCCTGTTATAGCTGTAATGGTACCATGGTCATTGTCTCTTAAAACCTCGTTATGAAGTTCTTCCAACTCATTCGTTCTACCAGCAAATGTTGTCACAGGTTTTTGCACTTTCCACCAAACACTTTTCGGTATATCGATACTCTCTGCAACGTGTGAAAAAAGTATATTTTTATAAATTTATTATGGGGTTGAGGGAAATGGCACAACCTCACAATTATGAAAATACCATCTTTTTGCAGGGCAAAAATAAGCGTTTCAGGGCAGGTTTTTGCTGCAAAACGGGCAATTTTTACAATTTTGAAATTGCAAAGAGTGATTTTTACAGGGAAAAAGCGCCACAACCCTCCCAACACGTAGTATGAAGTGACGCCTCTGTATACATATATACAGCGTGCAACCAAGAATTTATAAAACATAGGAAATCATAGGAAATAACAATTCGGCATTGGCTGACATGGAGAATATATTCTTACTATGAGGATGCTTCCCAATTGTGATGTTTTCTTTAGCCTCAGCATGTGACCAAAAATATGGTTTGAAAATGGATCAGGGTTATAGTAAGGATAAAAGGTTTAAGAAGTGGGGGGGGGGTCTTTGTCACTTAAATTATATAAAACTGCGTGGATTTGAGGAAATAATCACAAAAGCTACAAAGCACAGGAATGGGATATGGTCTAGAAAACAAGGACGTTTTGCACCCAATTGCTCTAGTGTTTCTAAATGCATTGATATTTACTCTTGAGAATTCGCTATAAAAATTTGCAACAAATTTTTTAAAACAATTGTACACTCTCTCCTTCACCTACTTTCAAGTCAACATTATGGGGCAATTGTTCCTATCGAATCAGAGCTTGCTTACATATTAGAAGGACTAAAAGTGATTTTCGTAAGACCCTAACATCAGCCCCCTGCAAAAACTACAAACCGACCCCCATCCAGGGGATTTTAGTGATTAAGTTCCTTCAACCAACCTTGAGTGATGATAATTTTAGCATTTTTGCCAATTGCTACCGCTCCACCATCACGAACTTCGATGTTATTGATTGCTTTATGATCAATTTTGATTGTTGTAGAAACATCCAGGATTATCTTTTCACCATCTATTCAACGACAGAAAATGATTACGAGATTTACACAAGTCGTTATGATTAATTTAAAGCAATAAGTAAGAATAATTCCTGCGTCAAGTGATCGTCTTTTTTGATACATATAGATTAAATTAATTCTTTCTATCTTTGAACATGTAAAATTCAAATTTAAAATCTTCATCCTTTCCTTTTGTCATGACGGTTCTCGATATTAGCCAACATGGTCTTTTACCTCTGTAATCTTTTACCAAATTACAATAACAAGATACTTTTGTCGTAATAAAACTCGAATGCAAAGAACTCTTACCTTTGCTTTCAGCTTTCACGTCCTGCTGCCCGTTGCTGTTATTGTCGGCCATCTTGAATACTTCCTTCGTTTGTTATTCTCAGAACTGACAATTTGCAGTTGACCGTTCTTCAAAGAAAAATCACCCAACTGCATCTCAAGGTTTTATAATAATTTCGGTCACATACTGAAACGTCTCGTCGCGTTTTATGAAGTGTCTAAGGCATGAAATTTCCCTATCCTTGATGCAACGTGAAAAGATTATTTATGTTTCATTGGGATAAGATTTCAATAGCATATTGTCTTTTATTCTACTCGCTTATCCCATAGTCAATGCTTATCCCAATAAGCCTTTTGTTTCAGTCACCACGCAACAATGGCCGATTTATCATTCGTCTACTGTTTATGGTCAAGTAGTTTCACAAGATAATGTAAAAGTGGACAGGGCCTCCGACGAGACCAAACAAGTGGGGAGCCAAGCTTCGATGCTAAAAAATACCACGGCAAAAGATCATTAGCTGCCTTTTAAAGGCATAATTTTGCAAAAAGTGGAGGGGGGACGGCCAATCGGAGGTCCTGGTGTAGCTTAAAACCACCGTCTTTTTTAAATGGGAGGGTTCACCCTCTTTATTTTAAGAAAATTGATCAGAGGAAAATGAAAGAAAACACAACTTTTGATATGGAATATTTATTTCATAACATTTAAGATTCATACCAAAATACATACAACATATGGTTGAAACCATCCATGCATAATATATAATGGTAATCACGAAAAAGAAAGGAATCATGGTGAAGAACATATCTATATTTGTCCTACCCCCTGCATATTTTGGTTTAGCACCCTTTGAGAGTCATTTCACACTATTTACAGGAGGGGAGTTGAATGAAAGTTGTCTGACAGTAATCAATTATTGCATAAAGAATTCAAAGCAAATAATTGATAATACATTGGTAGAACAGGAATATTTGCTACTTCAAAAATCAACTCTACTCAACAAAAATGCTGTTTTTGTAGTAAATGAGACCAAACCTCAACTTCCCTTTTAACGTCACGATTATATTTATGTTACCCGAATTCATTTGTAATCACCGAACCAATACTGGGTTGAGCTTTCTTGACCTTGTACACATCTAAATTCTTTATTCGTGGTGTGATAATGCCCAAAATAATCCTCACTTGAATCCACATTGGCTCTGAAACCATCGCAGTCAACATGACTGATATCAATATGCATTGACAAGGTTTGCGATGATTGCTGGTAAAATGGAACTCTGATGCCGTAGCCATGTTGGCCTCGGATGTCAATAAATTCAACTGTTTTGCAATCACCATTATATTTGCCCGTCAGATCAACACTGCTTGTCTTTACTCGTAAATAATCGCGGTAATCAACCCCATTAGAAGGGAAGTTACACGTGGCTCTCCAGAGTTTGGATACAGACTTCAATTCTTCTGTTCTCGTCTTACTGAGTCTTGAAATCATATGGGAAAACAAAGATATTAATAAAATAAATACTAATAAATGTAGCAATTAATGATATAAATAGTCAATAAAAGAACAAGGAATGAATGAATTCAATCAAGCAATAAATCAATCAATCATTTAGAGGGTCGATCAGTCAATCGATTGATCAAATGGTTGATCAAACAATCAATCAATCAATCAATCAATCAATCAATCAATAAATCAATCAATCAATAAATCAATAAATCAATCCATCAATCAGGCTAACTCAATATATTAGCAGTGGCTTTTCATTCAAGGGATGAAATTTTGCAACATAAAAATTACCGGTATTTCTCCCAGTTTGGGTTGTTCTCATTTTGCGGCAAATTGTCATACATTGGAACATTGAAAATGACTTTGTTCTTCAATGCAAATGACATCACGAGTGTCCATGTTGAATTAGCTTCAGACCGAAAGTCACAATAGACTGGATAAGAGGCACCATTGCTACCAAGAACTGTGTATATTCCATTGTCAGTAGCACCATTTTTGTACCAATCCGAACAAGTGCGCATCTCTAAACATAGATTTAGAAAATTGAGTAAAATCAAAGCTCAAAAATGCACATCATCTTCGCATTAACAATATCCCTTCTTTAATTATCATTTACCTAGTGGATGAGACTTAAGAGGAAAGGAATAAAAATATTCAAGTTCGGCTTAAGAAGCACCCTTACGCTTAAGACAATTTATCTTAATTAATTGCAAAATACCAGATCTCTATAGCTTTAGTAGAAGTCTTTATTTACAGAAAAATTGCTGGAAAAGCGAAAATATTGCTGAATGCTTTGGGTGTAGAATTGTAACCTCTCTTGTTCTATTCATGTTCCTTATTGTCGGCTGTTTGTTTCTACAAACCAATTGGACATGATGATATCAGCATTTTTGTTTACTTAATGGAGAAAATGTAATCTTTGCTACAAAAATAAATCCTACCTGTAGACAATTTCTTCCAAACTTTGTAATCTTCTTTATTTGCTGGTAAGTCTGCGACGTTTGGTACCATTTTATAACTTTTATCTTTGATATTAAAAACAACAAAATTGCAATCTTGTTTTATCCCACATTGATGGTAAATTCGATTGAAACTCAGAGAGGCCGCGCTCTCCCCATTCTCCAAAAATCCGTCCATGGGAGTAAAGTAATAACCGGATGATACAAGACTGCTTGTGGAGCCTTTTGCTAGCAAGAAGAGCCTTGCTGCTAGGCCCAAACATACCAACAGTTGCAACATATTGGAATGATAACACCTCCAAGCATTCGTCGTTTTAACGAGCGGACACTGTTTACCCGCTGTGTCGGACCTTCTCAGTAACTAGACGTTAAATTAAAGTGGACATGTGATTTCTATTAGAACTCTTGCAAGGTTTAATGAACTAGATTCCCATTCATTCATTTGATTTGACTTGATTCCATGTTATGTTGAGATCGGTCAAATTTGTTGGTCACCTTTCTATACAGTTGCCTTCTCGCGGAAATGGGTATGCAATAAATCTGCGAATGGCTGCTAAGTGCCCGTAATGACCAGTATGCTGCAATTCTCAACAAATGAAACTCGTTAAATATTTAAAATTTTATGCACATTCTTATTGAACTGGTTTATCGCATTATTCTTAAGACTTCAATGAAAACTTTCACCAGATATTTCAACCTTACTTAGGCATAATTTCTTCAGAAAATTTTTTCATATGATTAGAGGTGAGCCAATGAGAGGGATATCACGAGTTATTTCTTGGCAATGCTTTTATGACATATCCAGTAATTTTACAATTATATAGTCAATCAACTTTACATTCAATACAGACTCTTATTTCGACGGTTTAATTCAAACTCTTAATTTATCTCCTTAATTCGAAAATTTCTTAATTTCAAAGTTAGTATTTCCCTCCAGAGTTCTAATTAAACGTTTCACACTCCATCAATCTTGAAGTAACATCAATTTAATCATTTCATCAAAGACATTCATGTATTCATCAAAAATTGCAAGACAATAAAAATTAGCAGCAGAAAACACAAAAGACAAAGAATATTCAATTTCCATTTAATGATTTCAATAATGGAAAGCATTCCTAATACAATCTTTGCACTTTTCCCATTGTACTTTTGATGTGAAGTGATCTCACATTTTGCCAATTTTTCTTCAAAAGTGAAATCAGAAAATTGATGGCAAGGTAGACATTTTGTGCCAATTCATCATCTGACATTTCGATGTGTCCCACGGCAACATTCAAACACAACACCTGCAACAATAGAATGATTTTGATAACAAAAAACATTTGAAAATAATTATATAACAATAGTTCTAATTGGTTCACTAAAGACGAGGGGGAAGGGCCTTAATAAACAGGGGGGCCAGAATTATTTTCAAAATCTAATGGGCAGCTTTCTCATTGGAACAGAAAGTGTATAGATCACATTTGGTAAAGGAAAAATTCTTCTGAAAGAAAGTTCCATATCATCTTTGATTCTTTGAAATTTAACGCGCAGGGGGTCCTAATAAGCTTGGGAGGAGGGGGGGTTTAAAAAACTGAAAAATTAATAAGCATACTCCTGTTTATTACAATTCTAAAAGTAATATTTTATCAATTTTTTATCAATGCTAGAATTTCTGATGACATAAATTGCTTAATGGTATGAAATTAAAAAATTATGATTTTACTTTATACAATACCTGCTCTTCTGTTATGCATCTTGTTTGATGCACTGACCATTAATAGGTCTCCCCATTTATTTAAAGACTCTGGGTAGGAGTCCGGTCTCTAGGACCTCCCAGTTACACGGCCTTACCAGGGCAACATCCAACACACTCAAGAAGTTGTTTTTCTGTTTTGTAATGTGTGATGTCACTAGCTACAAATCTAACCACAATACCGAAAGCATTAGGTTTGGATTCTGTACTATTACAGCCATGAAACACCTCGAAATGTGGGGGGGGGGGGGGGGGGGTGTTTAGTTTGCTTGGCTCTTTGTTCTAATAATGCGCTTCTTCTAACAGGAGGAATCAATACATTTTAAGGCCATGGTAGTTGTGCCATGGATCTTTGTTGCTGAAAATTTTCTGGAATTGTTCAAATCAAAGAAACAAAAACAGATCAACACTTTCTTAGCAAATGAGCATGTCTGGTTATATTTTGGATTTTGCCCTGTGCCATGTTTCTGGTCAAGTTTACCTTTTTCATTTGGAATTTGATTGTTGATTTGATGTCATCAAGTTTTGCCATCAAATTTTCATTGTGCGTCAGCATAGTTGGGAATTTTCCGGCCTTGTTGAGACCAGGTCCAAGGAGACGTGGAATTTGCTTGATCAGCGTATCAGATGCAACAAATGCATCATATTTCTTGGCTGCAAATAAAATTGAATATTTCAAATCTTGAAAATAATGCTGGGGAAGATAAGATAATTTTTTTGACGAGGAGATGATTTTCAAAACCAAATTTTTTGTACAAAACGTAGGCAAAAATGCTGCAAAGTTTCCATTCATCTTTCATGAAATTATTCAATTTTTTTATAAATTGCATTCAGAAAATTTGTTGATCTATGCCATCAGGAAAAAATTAGAGTGTTTGTTTAAATATCATTGATAATCAAATCAAAGATATCATCATCTGGCAAAGATAAATTTATCATCAGGTACTTTTTATCCCAGCTGAGCAGACTATTTTCTTTCAACCCCTTACCAAGTTTTTTCACAAGCTTCTTATCCTTGTTCAGTTTCTTTAATGATTCAACATCCATGCATGGGATGTTATTTGCCCTTGCCTCATCACAATGTGATTCGTCTCCAAGCACACAGATCTTCATGCTTCGCTTTGGGATGTTCTTCAATTTAACTGTTCCGCTAAAACGCTTGTCTTTCTGTGGATCATAGTTCTTCAAAGCAATTTGAAGCTCCACCGTCTCGATGAACTTTCTTTTCTTCTCCTTGGAGCCATCAAGGACGGCTTTTACGCACTCGTAAAGCGTTTCGCGCGAAACTTTGAAACTAAAATGAAAGAAATAGAAAACTTCTGTTATAAAATCAGAGTACCAGAAAGCTTCCAAAATTTTTTAAACCTTCTTAGGCCATTTTACTTATCGACCTCAATAGGGCAAAATCTTGACTAAAATCTTGACAATAATGCCAAATATTGTATAAATGCATTTTAGTAATGTCATTCGTTGCAATATTTGGGTATTCGACATTTTAACATGAGTGATTCTTTTAGATTTTGTACCTCATTATGTTGCCGGTCAACCAGCACTGTTTGAATCGTCAGAGAAAGGAAGGACGAGAGTCTTGCACAACACATGAATAAGGAGCGACCTCGTAATCGTTCATATGACAAATTACAGACACTACTCTACAGGTAAAAGTTGCAATTTCAAGCAATTTTTCTTTACAACAATCACACTAAACCTTTGGAAGAAAATACAAAACTCTATTTACTTCTTATTACAACTTTTTTTTACATTTCCATAAGATATTAAAAGAAATAATGCTCAATATTAACTTGAGAAATTTTCAGCCTTGTGCTACACCATAACGAGACTGCGATTCATTTCAATGTTAGGCGCTCCCGTTTCATTTCAGCCCCTTACCGTGATTTGGTACAAAATTTAAAATGTTTGGTACAAGTACAAGCGCGTTTGGTTCAACTTCAAGTGGGACAGGAGTGTTTGGTTCAACGACAGCAAATGGTAATGTACACATTAAAATCAAATTGAAAATATGAGCCATAAAGAGTGAAATTTTTGCATGGGCCTTAATTAACGGGACCAAGACATGCAATGCGGAATTTTGTGAAAGACAATAGATAGAATTGATTGTCTGGTAGCAATAAAAGTTTTCAGTGCAAGAGGAGGTGTCTATTTGAAATTTCTTGGCGCAAAGGATTCTGACCTATTTTTGTTATGAATCGTTATCATTGTCAGCATTGATATAAGTTGCATGACTAGATTAATGTTATTTGTCTATTTCCATTTTTTCTATCACCAGCTAATGCAAATAAAGATCTTGAGGTGAGTCAGCCTGGAGATGACACGATCAGTTCAGTCCGATTCAGCCCAAAAGCAAATTTTTTAATTGCATCCTCATGGGACAACAACATAAGATGCTGGGAGATTCAGCCGACAGGCCAAGCTGTTGCCAAGGCAATGCAAAGTCACACAAAGCCTATTCTAGATTCTTGTTGGCATGATGATGGAACGAAAGTTTTCACTGCTGGTGCTGATAACATGGTAAAAATGTGGGATTTGCAATCAAACCAAGCAAGCCAGGTCATTAATGCTAAATGATAATTGTTAAATGTTTAAGAACTTTGTATCAGAATGACACATTCCTATCAAAATGACTTGACTAGAGACCAGTGTAGTTTAGTCATAAACGAAAAACTTTAAACATCTTTTTCTGCATTTAGGTAGCACAGCATGATGCGCCAATCAAGACATGCCATTGGATCCAAGCACCAAATTATCAATGTTTGATGACAGGAAGTTGGGATAAGTCATTACGATTTTGGGATCTTCGACAGTCAACTCCTATTTTGTCTTTGGATATGAAAGAAAGATGTTACGCAGCTGATGTAGTCTATCCAATGGCAGTTGTAACTACTGCACAAAAAGGTATTTTCTTAACCTTATTTTTGTTTCCATGCATTCATTCATTTATTCATTAATTCATTTGTTTGTAAGTTTATTAACTCTTTTTTTCAGTAAATTTTCATTCCAAGTCCTAACTACGTGCATGCATCATTACTATCTTCATCACCATTACGCATTAAATAATAACTATTCTCTTCTATTCATTTGATGTTTAGTTAATTCATTCTATCATTCCCTGCATTGTGTAGCTTATATGAGTATTTTATGCCATAGGTATCATCGTCTATCAACTTGAAAACACTCCATCCGAATTCAAGCGAGTTGAATCTCCATTGAAGTTCCAACACAGATGCATCGCCATTTTCAAAGACAAGAAAAACCTTCCAGCTGGCTTTGCCCTTGGTTCTGTTGAGGGTCGGGTTGCAATTCAATACATTAACCCATCAACGCCACGTGACAATTTCACATTTAAATGTCACAGAACTGATGTTGCAGCAAGCGGGCAATCTCAGGACATTTTTGCTGTCAATGACATCGCCTTTCACCCAATCCATGGCACACTTGCTACTGTTGGCTCTGATGGGAAGTTCAGCTTTTGGGACAAGGATGCAAGGACCAAGCTGAAGACATCGGAACAATGCCAGCAAGCGATCACTTGTTGCGGTTTCAATTCAACGGGTGAAATTTTTGCATATGCAATTGGCTACGACTGGGCTAAAGGTCATGAGTTTTACAATCCACAACTTAAACCAAATATATATCTTAGGAAATGCTCAGATGAACTCAAACCAAGAAACAAGAAATAGTCTAAGAATGATATTTATAGGCAATTTTTGTCCACCTGGGAAGTATTTCCTGGTATGCCTAGTTAGCAAATGGGGGCCAAACTGCTATTTGAGAGTGGTTCAACTTCTGAATTGTAGTTAAAGGGAAAGTTTTAATAACTTGGAGGGGTATTCATGCGAAGGAAATAACGGCAAATGATTTAGAAAACGATGGTGAAAACGACAGCCATAAGCCCATGATTTGTACAAATAGTTTGCTGAATAATGATTTTTGCAAATGCAGTTACCCCCCCCCCCATACCACCCCACCTCACTCATGCTATCATATCTGCTCTCAAGAGACTTTTTGTAGTGCAAAAAGATGTACAACAACTAGCAAAATAGCAATCTCGAATCTGTTCAACGAAAATTTTGTATGTCATTCACAAATGTTACTCGTTTTACGCATGTTGCCATGCATTGGACCTCAAATTATCAGCTATTAGCTACAGACCTCGCTAGTCTTTTTGCAAAGCATTTTTATTAACTTGATAAATACATGTTTCATCACTTCCAAATGCCTTCTCATGCAGTATGCGAAAGCAAATGCATAAATTAGCATAGCATAGTTGAAGCAATCTCTTGTCCAGTATTCATTACGGTATAAAGCGTCAGGGAATGACTAAAATATGAACGTCGGGGAATGACCAACAAATCACGTGTTAAAGGGAATTAAGCGTTTGATTGGTTACTTGTTTCGACCAATGGGTGCGCTTTCAATGATCGCTTAATTTGCTACATTATAGTAAATGCATACCATACTTCTGTTCTTTGCAATTGCAAACCAATTTGGTAAATTTTTGTCAAGCGTCACCAGTAACCTCATTTTGGTAATAAGGCCAAGTGGTCTGCACCTGCCGTTCAATTAATAATTTATGCAAAATATGAATGTGAAAGATTTCACTTTGCATAAACAGTTGTGACGCATGTTAGGTACACAGCTGCTAGCGGGAGATGCATGTTGATGAGCTTTTACACGCTTCATCCCATTCTATTTGTTTCTACAACATCAAGATTTGCGATTGAGGTCCCAGTGTGTAAATAAACACCTATCAAAGCATGGCACAGTCCGAACGTGATACACTGCAGCATGAAAATACAACGTTAGAGTTAAACTTGTAGATGCAGCGCTAAAGTAAACGAGGCATCAGTAAATTTTCGTGAAATTTTGCCGATAGAATTTCTGCAAGGCAATCAGAAAAACATTCCTTTTTTAACGAAACTCTTATTGTGTTTCGTGTTTGCATGACAAATCTCAAAATACGTTGAGATAAGATTGCCCAATCTTATCTTATCACAGTTAACCCTTAACGCAATAGCAAATGGCATAACAATTCATTGCTTTCAGTAATCAGAAAGTTTTCAGCCGTTTAAGATCATGGCTTGCATTGAGATCACGCGGGCTATGTTGCTTTTTGTGTTTATTTTTTGTTGAGATTTAAATGACAATTTTTTGTTGAGATTTAGAAATGAAATAAGCACAAGTCATGTCGCCCTACTGTGCAGTAACCTTTCTGTCATACGATTTTAGAAAGCTACCGAAAGCGTTTGGTTAGGCCATAAAACGAGCAGAGACAGGACTTTCAAACTCGATAAGATTTGCAATTTTTCATCTTTGGCGACTTTCTGTAAAGTAATTGTTATGCAAATGAGATTTTCAAAATGCTTCAATTTGTTGTGCTATAGAATCTGGTTGGTGGTAGTGAATTGCTGAATATGCATCTATTTTTAATGTTTTTCAACCAGCAATTTGATTGGTGGGTAAACAAATGATGCGCTGAAGTAAAACTTCTGTTCAAAACTATTTTAACATGCAATGTTACTAAGAATATCTTATACCATTTATTGTTGCTTATAAGTTTAAGTCTGATTTAAACCAAATGCTACAAAGTTTGGATTCGCTTAGAGGCAACGGAAAGTTCGATTTGATGGATGCTTCATAAGCATCATTGGTTATCTATAACTACGTTGATTCGGAAGAGGTGAGCTCTGTTTCAACGATCCTTTTTGCGGCATAAGCGATGGAAATACAACTGCTATAGACAAATGAACACGACAATATGGCTGAAATGACAAGAACATTTGCATGCATAAATATAAACCAAGATATTGTGGGTAAAATTGTTCTTTGAATCGTTGCCAATCACTACGAACTCGTAACTTTATCTTCTCCTTCAAAGTTTTAAAAAAACAATGGCTACAAGGATTTTGTCAAGAAATACTCAAATTTTGATGGTTTTTTGCGCAGCACTCATTCTTTATATTATATTTGTCTCAAAAGTTTTCACATCAAAGACAATTATCAGTCATTTACGACAGCATCAATATCAACACGAAAACGAGATCAGATCGTCATCAATACAAACTGTTATTGTCCTTGTTTCTCAACCTCGTTCTGGCTCAACTCTTCTTGGTGAATTTTTAAGGCAATTTGATTCCACACTGTACTTTTATGAACCTTTGCAAGCCATTTTAAAGCTAAACGAAATCACATACAATTCAAAGAAGCGATTTTCAAGTTACAACTCAACTGCTAAATTATTCCTTCGACAGCTTTTCAATTGCCATTTTAAAACGGACATGGAAAATATTCTCACCAAAGTTCATAATGGATTCTTTGCTCAAAATCAGGCTAATTTATGCAGGAGAATCACGCAAGAAAATGCAAATTTATGCAGCAGACCTCGACAAATGTTTTTCAACAAATTATGCAACACACATAAGTTATTGCTCGTTAAATTGCTAGAGCCTAGGCTCCCATTTAGCTTGCTAAATATGATAGACATAGCCTCTAATTCAGTTTTACACATCGTTTATTTAATGAGAGATCCAAGAGCCTCGTTTTGGTCGTTGTTAAATAAAGGTTGGGTGAGTAAGAGGCTCGGGGCTGAATTTAAAGAATATGTAGGAAAAAGTTGTAAAGAAATGGGTGCAAATTTGAAGGAAATCAAGTTTATGAAG
Source organism: Catostylus mosaicus (assembly GCA_964019065.1). Taxonomy (NCBI): domain Eukaryota; kingdom Metazoa; phylum Cnidaria; class Scyphozoa; order Rhizostomeae; family Catostylidae; genus Catostylus; species Catostylus mosaicus. The sequence goes on from OZ025199.1 coordinate 6,740,230, forward strand.
AAAGAGAATAAGAAAATAAAGTTGATGGTTCTGAGACATGAAGATAAAATTGAAAAACCAATGCAAATGGTGAAAATGTTATCTAAATTTATAGGCAGGGAATTTCCAAAAACAGATGTTCAAAAATTTATGGGGAAACTTAAAAAACATCCAATCTGTGATGAAAATGAAAAGATGGATGTGGATTGGCCAAACTGGTTCGCAGATGCGGGGCATGACTTTGTTGAAGCTATTGAAGAACGCTGTGATGTAGCAATGAACACGACTGGTTATATATTTAGAAGCAAAGTAAATAAAACTAAGTGTAATAAAGAATTAATTGTAAAAAAACATAATGTTGTTATTTTAAATGATTATGATGATCCTCAAGATGATGATCTTGAATTTTGAACTATTTTCGAAAAGTTTACCAAAAGTAAAAAACGAATTTCTTCAGCCGTAGTTGTAGATTTTTTCAAATTTATTCTTCTTGAATTTTCTGCAGTTTCTCATGAAAAATTTTGTGGCTTCTCTCCCAACTAACTTTGAAAGAGGTAGCTATTTTGAATGCAACTAAATTAAACTGAGGGATTGATCTAAAAAATATAGAAAGACATTTTACAACGAAAAATTCCTTCTATAAAAATCCATGATATTTCCATTAATTTAACTTCTGTTCCAAGAGAGATAATGCGCCAAATAGAGCTCTAGTTGATATTTAGTTAATTTCATTTTTGGTGATACCGAACATGGGTACAATACCAAACTGAAGCGTAATATTAGATTTTAGTTTCCATTTGTTTAGGTCATCCACAATTGAAACTTCAAAGTTTAATGCTTTTTTTCTACGATCAGGGCTCCGATGATTTTCCCACAGAGTTTGCAAACTGCAAAGTTATGATTTGACAAAAACGCCAAACGGTTACCGGGGGGGGGGGGTCTCATATACCAAAAATGCTGATGCTGATTTGTGCGCATCCCGCGTGACCCGCGAGGCAAGCAAAGACACCTGGGAGTTCAATGTTGAGGAGGAAGGTGAAGGAAAGCTGATTCGGTGAATTACAGAGATTTAAAGTCATCAGTTGGTTTTAAAGAGTAGTTATTGAAGCGAACCATTGTTGAAATAGAGATCACAACGCTGCAGTTAGCTTGATTGACCAAACATGTATTTTGGGGATGAAAATGGGTAAGCAAAATCTATCTTAAGTTTAATTTCGTAGGCCGCATTTTCGTTGAAATTGTGAAGTAGGAAGTCATTGGTCTCAAGTATATAAACAAAATTGGTTGCCATTGTTAACGAAATCATCGGTTCGAAATTTCGCTGCTAACAAAGCTTGCTTTGGACGATAAGCATCGCATATTTCTTTCCTTAACAAATCTTTTTGATGATCATGCGAACAGTGTGCTCATAAAGAGAAATATTGCGTCCGCAATGGAGTTGGAGGCAGCTTGTCAAAATTCGTGCTCAGTTTAACAAACGATTTTGTCAGCATCGAATGCAACAATGCCTTATCTTGATTTCTGAGAAGATGTTTTAAAGTGGGATTGTAAAAAGCTGATATCATAGGTGTAACAAGAGTTTACTTTTTGTTCGTTGATAACTTGTCACATATTGCAAATTTCACAATGTTTGCAACGAGTTAATTCGTCGGCATTTAACCTCTATCTTTGACCAAATTTAATCTCTATCTTTGACCAAATAGTTGCAATAAAATACGGCAGTTGGCATTGCCGTCTTCTCTCGAAATTTGAATGAGGTTCTAGATTAGATTTAATCAATTTTGAAAGTGGTGAGATAATTTTAAACACGCTAATATGTTTAATCCTACATTTTCCTCAGAATGGAATTCAGATTATTGAACATAATCTCTTAAATTAAACAACATATTATAGCCTCCCTTTTTATTTATAATTTTTCATATATCTTGCAAAAACAATTTATTATTAAGAGATAATGGTATCAGGGAAAGGAAATTAAAAGATGAGAGCCTTTTCATGGTGTCAATAATTAAGTAGTAACCATTTGTCAAGCTTGTTGTTACATGAAAATTCAAAATTACTGAGTAGATATCAAAATTGGTCTCTCAACATTGCAATTAAAGATTAGGTTAAAAATAATATTTTCCATGAAATTTCAAAGCCGTCTTAGAATTTCAGATTTTAAACCCTACAATTAAATGTAAACCAGACAATATCAAGATTAGTATACAATTCTAATGTCTCAGTTTTCCAACGAAAGTAAAGTTTCATGCATGACAAACAGCAGTAGATGGTTCTGCTTTAAATTTTTGCCATTTTGAGGGTGACATTTAAGAGCTTCTTTGTGTCATTTTTTTACTGCGGAATAAAATGATGAGGACATTGATTGTACATTATTTGATGTTTACAAATTCAGTGTGTGTCATGGAAACCATTTGTTGTTCCCCTGGGACTGATCTCTATGCAAAATTGGGAACAATCTTGAAGGGCCCATCTCAATCTGCCTGGTTTTCATCATGATGTCTCCAATGGCTCTCGAGGCCACTTATTTTCATAGGCTTCCATTTCACATCCCACTTGTATCTAAATACATATCTAAAGAATGTTCTGAAAGAATTGCTTAATGTACCCCTGACTACATTTGGACATGCCCCCTAATGGAAATTGAACATCCCCCAATAACTTTTGAGCATGCCCCCTAATGGATTATTTTCTTCTCTCATCTTATGGTTTGCAATTCTGTGATGTTAAACTTTAAACAATTTAATCAACCAATGAAGTGTTAGTAAAGATATAACAAATTTAAGGTTATTAAAAATATGTAAAGTAATCACAGTAAATTGATAATTATAAAGGATAAAGCCAAATGCTTATACATCTGATTCAATACAATATCTCCTCTAAGAAAAATATGAACAGTACATGAAAAAGTTTAGAGGTGCAGTCCATCAGGTTCTCAATGATTTCTAAATTCATGGCAATTTTTAGTGCTTACCCCCTGAAAATGAGGTCCATTTCTATCAAAAGTAATTTGTTTTGGGTAAGAATAAGATCTTTACTAGCCTTTAACACAGATCTAACTATTGGGACCCCCCCACCGCCCCCAATCGTTAAAAACAGCATTTCACAGGACAAAGATATGGGAATTAAAAGTTCTTACCAGGTGAAAGATATATAGCTCCAAGCTCAAAACAATTTCTTTTTCTTTAGATACATATTCAATACTTTTATTGATAGCAATTGTTTGTTTGTTTTGACTTTTGACAATGATACATTTACTCATGTAATTTATAAATGTACAATGGTTACATACCTACAGTACTTATATACTTGTTTTTCAGGAAAAAAACATTTGCAGGGAAGAGCTGTTTACACCCCATCTCCCTGAAAAATAAACCAATGTAGTGATGTCCCTGACCTCAAAAAGGGAGCTACGATGAAGAGTTTATTTCACCCTTCATGGTCTGTAGATTTTGATCAAAGTACAAGCAACCCCCTTTGAAAGCATGGCATCACACAACCCTAAGGGCATCTGTGTAATTTCCGCACAATAGTTTTGGGCTGTTTATCAAAACGTAAATTACTCATTGGTAAATGGAAACTTGAAGATGCCGCGTCATAATACAATTTATCATGATCGTTTATTGTCATAATCATCATTTTTGTTTTCATAACACAGTTTAAGAGGACATACTTGAGGTGTATGACATTTCACTGTTATTCAAATTAGGAAGCGAAAATATACAGAGGGTTTATGACCGTGTGATCGAAAAATGGTCGATTTCGTGTCGATCGAAAAAGTTACTTTGGTTTAAATTGCAAAAAAAATTGGTTGGTTGTTGTCGCAGTTCGCCTGCATGTCTACACACACAAAGGAAGTTTGCTTAGGCCTATATCGATTATAAGCACGTAACCATGGCGAAATGCTGAGTAATTTGCCGATTTGTGGCAGGTGCTCATTATCTATAGGTAACTGGTGTTTTAACTTGAATTTATCAATTATTTCAAGTGCAAATTGTTAGCGCAAGGGCATTACTCTGTTTGTTAAGGAAGGACTCAAAAAGAAATAGAGCGAGGGGGAGGGGCAGTGCCCTGGGCTTTTTTTATTGCATAGGGCCATATATCATAATAAGTTATAACTTGATCTATTTCCCGGTGATTTTTGTAATAACAAATAAGTATATTGCTCGCTAATGCTAAGTAATTCCAGCTTAGTAGCACTGGATTATCATAAAAAACTCACCCTAAAGGGGGCACAGCCTCTTGATTATAATCAGGGCAATTTTGTCAATAAGTCAACTGCTGGTCTTATCTGTGCCTAAAAACCCTAATCTTTGCACCGTTCCCCCTTGCAAAGTTATACTTTAAAACGGCAACTTCTCGCAAATCACCCAATTTACCCCACATGGATAAAGCCAAAATTCTCTGCAATATTTCACTGCTTAACCGTGCGAAACATTGTATTTAAAGCTCAATTTTGTTCAAAATGTCTTCCTTCAAATAGTTTTGTTATACTTCTTAAAGTCTCAAAGTTAAAACTTGTTCAAATATTATGTCGAAAAATTCATGATAACGTTTCAGCAATAACATCCTAGGATTCCCGTGAATGTTTGAGTTCATGGTTCATCTGAAAATTTTTATGCAAGCTTGAAGAAAAACAAGCTTTCACCCCCGTTCTCAGAAGAATACCCCCCTAAAAGTAGGAGCATCACTCATATCTTCAGACACTAAACGGGAACGTTACCACCATACATAGCCGCACGTTCTGAGATGAGAAGTGACAGCAATAGCCGCACCGTGAAGTGATTAATATAAAATGCAAGGATTCAAGCAATTGCTAAGGCTGAGATTTTTAATCATAAAGTATTAATGCTCTTGTCACTATCAAGTTCTTTTGCTAAAACTATTTTGTAGGATTGACGAAAACGCATGATTTTTCTGCTCGTCATATCCTGCTTTTCACCGCATCTTCCTCGTAAATGATTGAGTTGAGATGGCGAATAACAAAAACATGTGAAGAATCATTTCAAATCCACACCTTTATTTGATGTTCTGCGGCAGGTGCATCTCCTTCAACGCAGGCTCTCACTTTGATTTGCGTAATCATTTCGACACGTATGCAGCCAGCAAGATATTCTCTTTGGTAAACAAGGTTTCTCAACATAAAATTGGATTCAGATAATCTGAAGATCTAGGGGCGATAACCGATGCCACTTACATTGCAAAGGGAAGGAAATGATGACGTCATAAAGGAGGTTCACGATGTGGCTATAGCCATCATATCCCACAATATCACGAAACTCATTTCATAGTGCAAATCACCCCCCCGCCCAAAAAAAGTGGATTCAGGTTTTGCCAGCTTCATCAACCCAACAGTGTTTCAATTCTTTGGGGTTGTACTATTCTTCTTCGGGTAGAAGCCTTCTGTGCCTTGCTATGACATTTTTTTCACGGTTCGGAACCTTCTTTCGACTTTCAAAGAAAGAGAATCAAGAACAAGACAACGTGATTAAAAGATATCAACGATTAGAATAATTTTTGCCATAAACAGTGATTCTAGATTTTGTATTATATTTATATCTCATTATTTATTAATAGTTTATTGACAATTATTCCTAAACTTTATCTATTCAATCGTTCTTGTAGCAAACCGTTGACGACATTAAATTCACATTCTTATTTCTATTTGATCTAGAACCGGGTTCTTTTTTTCTTTCTTAATAATTCGTACAAGGTTGATAGGCCGATACTGAATAGACTGCCTCTTATAAGGGGGGAGGAAGCGATTGAGTAAGAAGGAAGGTTACAAGCTGAGGTTAGGGTCAGATGTAGAGGTTTTGATAAAAAGTGATGGTGTACCCACATTCGCCGAGACATGCCTTCATAAAATTAGTCAACCCTTTTCATTGCGTTGTTCTTCCCTTGATCAAGTATACACTCCCGAATGAAGAAGCCTTTAGTCCTGGCTCAATGCCTGTTAAATAATTATTATGATGGTCATTTGAAATTTAATCATTTTAAAGATATTTACGATTATGATTTTCATATATTTTTACTTCATTTTTGCAGCCAATTCACAAGTGGCCCCCCTGGCAGGTATGTGTTTTCATCTTGTCTAGTTTCATGTTTTCATCATTTACATTCCATGCTATTTACCAGAACGTTTCAGGGGCAAACATGTTACTCGTAAAACGTTATCGAAGTGTTGAAGCGAGACCAATCGAAACTACGTGATATACATAATTGTCTAATTACTTGATTGCATTCAACACAGCAGTTTCAGTGTAAGAAACCAAAGTGTTAGAAATCAGTGAAACGTCTGCGCTCTTAAGAGTGTGAGTGTTACATTCATCTAAATATTAATGACAAATGAATTTTGCCTGCTTTCGAGTTTGAGGGCGTTTGTGAACATGGCCCGGTCACCATGGCAAATGCTTTTTTCACCTGCAAGAAAACTACGGCTGCCATTTTTGATAAGGGAATTCTCAATTTTTGAAAAAGGAATCATGTCAGGCAGAATACCGCTTTTAAGGTAACATTTTCATAAGGTTTGTTATCGAAGATTTGTTTTGCTTCAGTGCATCAGTGTTGTGCTGGAGATTTCAATGAATAATTTCTAGAAATTGTATGAGATTGTGTAAAATCGGAAGCATTTGCCATTTGCTGTTTATGTTGACATTGTAAAACGCCTCATTATGTTAAGTTTACATCGTGTATTTCATAAATAGTCTTGTTTATTTTGTTCATATGATTTAGTTTGAAAACAGTTTAATTACCAAAGGCAATGGTATAGTTTTGATTTGTTTAAGATGTAACTTAAAACAGAACATGTCTGCAAAAATGTAACATATTGAAATGAAATTAAGTGTGATATATTGTTATTAACTCTTAATAGTTTACTTCTCTTCATATTCAACCGTAATTTAATTTCGTATTAAATGTTTAATTCTATTTTGTGCTACGCTGATTTTACCAGATTTTCCAAATATATTAATTTTCAATGAAATCAGGATTCATGCATGGAAAGAGAAAATACATTATGTTTTATAATTTTTACCAACAGCATTATTGATGATGATGATTTCAGACCATCCACTGCATCTGGGGACCAAACTAGAGAGAGAAAGTTGGCCGAATTGGTGTGTTCTATTCATCAATTTCAATTTAAGACCTTCTCGATATCTTTATACTATTTACTTTTAACTCATATTGTTGCACATGCTAAATTTTGCAAAGAAGTAATTAATTATTTCTCCATTTTTGTTTCGTTAAGCATTCAATAAAAATGATCAATTTTTGTGCAGAAAAAAAGAAATGATGAAAAACTACGACAGAAAAGGAACATATCTGGTAACGATTAGTTACTTTTTTTATATTATTATCCTCTTCTCATTATACCAGTTTCAACTATGATTTTATAACCGAGGCAATGAAGTTTATTTTGTTCATTTATTAACAATTTACTTGATAAAAGTTAAATATAGCAGAACAGTTTTATCCAAGAACTGACGAAATACCTAAATTAAAAATAGTATCATGTTCCTTAAGCTGTTCACCTTTTTATGTGGGCACGATCAAGTAGGAAATTGTTAAGATGGAAGCATAAATCAAATCAATGCCATGGAAGAGATTCATGATCAATGCATTGTGATCTGCAAGTAATCGTTGTATATTTAACAAGTATTAACTAATACCATATAATACATTTATAACAATATGACCCAGCCAAAATCCCGAAAAGTTGTTAACTTTCCTCCAGATAAAACATTTCGCAAGGCAAACCTTGTTCACAACACAATACATACGAGGAATGGCTTGGGTGTGCCCGTAGGAGTCTTCCAGCTGTGTGACCGTCATGTTGTTTTCCTAACTGTGAGCTCTGCGTGGTTGGATTTGCCATGTTTTTTTATGCGATGCAATGCATTCAGCGCGATTTGAAGTAGCCATTTATGTTAGACCCGAATGCACGAATCAGTTGCAAGCCTTGGAATAGGCGTAATTCATGTTTGTGGCATCTTTAGAAATTGTAAAATGAACCACTTGCGGAAGCGATCCCACTGCTATCTTTTACGGAAGTGATCCAGTTTATGAAAACAATTCTGTTTCCTTCCTTTTACGGAAGTAAATCAAGCAATAGGATGAATCTGCGGAAGTAATGGGACTAATGTCAGAATGATCATCCCTTCCTCAAACATCATTAGCCGCCTGAGCATTAAGGAGAAGAGATAACTTTTTAGGCGATGGGGAATCCAAGAAACGCTAAGAAACCAAGTCCCTTAATGTAAACGTTCTTTTCATTGTAAATGTTCTTTTCACATCAGATGTCAGACCCTTTTTATTCTAAAACGAACGTGCTGGGTTTGCTACACCATTTCAGCCATCACAACCCTGACCTGATATCTGATGTGGAACAGAATCTAGTTAATTATCCATAAGGGTTGAATCTTTTTTAGTGTATTTGTAATTAAGTTCAAGGTTGTATGAAATTTTGTATTTTGTCATGGGCTAGTCATTGTACCTGGCTCCCCATGGCAGTAGCAAGGTATAGTCAGATGTAAACATTTTATATTTTCATAGAAAAAAAGGAACGCAAAAAAGCAACACTCTTTTCAGCAAGCGAATACATTGGATTTGCATTTGATTTTATCATCTTAGGAATGATTTTCTCATTTTAGCAATAATGATCTGAAGCAATAATAATATTATTTTCCTTTCAAGGACCTCACTGCTACAATGAACTTTTCTTGGAGATTCCTTCCTTGAACTCTTTTGTGCTATTCAAATCAAGACTGAAGGCGGACTATGATTAAAAGTGACGCCCTGTAAATAAGATTTCTTGCAGAAACGATTATCATCAATTTTCACTATATTTTAATTGTAACAGGGCCCTTGTTGATAACAATACTTTTTAGTATTGATTAGGTATTTATCCTGTATAAACATGTATATTATTATTTTTACTATTATTACTATTATTATTTTTATCATCTGATCTTCGCAGGAATGATGCAACCGAATGATATAAATCGGCGCGGAGGCACGAGACCAAAATCAGGAAAAACACCCGGATACAGGCCAGTTGCAACAGGTAAATCAAAAAGATTGTTCAATAGTTTACGAGGTCGCTTCTAGCCTTGAAAAATAATAGATTTACATAAGCCTAACCAATATCCTAGCTGTAATTGATTAGCTCAAACCTTGGCAAACAAAATTTTGCTCTGTCTAATATTTTCATAGTTCACACCTTGAGACATCTTGCCAATGATCGCAATGGATGGAAAATTTTGACTAATTTAATTTATAGTGTCGCGCAAGGTGAACAATGATACAGTTGTGAGCCGAATGCGCAGCGAGAGAGAGAGCGAGTAATCTTTGATTACAATATCCATTATTTATTTACTATATTTATTCATCATTTCATTAGTTTATTCTTATGTACAATTTCTTTTTTCAGATACACCTGGAGCATCAGTAAATGTTGCATTCGATCCTGATGCACCCACTTCAGCAACTTTATTACCCGTCGATGATGAACCACCAACAACTTTGCTCCCTCCATCAAAAGTAAATTCTTTTTTATTAATTTAGTTTGTCCTACAATCTAATTCGGCCAATCTTCATTTTATTATTGATATATGCTAAAATGTCTATTAATTGCTTTTGGTTCTTGTTATTATTATTCCTTTGCAACTACAACAGTAAACCGTTTTCTGTTTAAAAGATTTTGCCTACGTAAGAAAAGGACATCTGCTTTCTGACAACAAAGGCCAGGAATTAAGAGATTTTGCGACCAATTCATTCCTCTCTCTTCAACTGTTTCCAGGTCGGCCTACTCACGTAAGCACAAGAACATGTGATACAATAGCCTAGCAATGAGATCAATTGCTCGAATTACGCTTAGATAAAAACAGGCGGTAAAAGCAAAATATGCTTATATTGCGCTGTTTTCTCGCATTGCTCAATTTGACTTAAGCAAGGTGCCATGAAATAAACAGTCCCTTGTTAGCAAATGGTGCCCCAGAATCGCCGGCAATATGATCTACTGATATGATTCTATCGATTCTAATGATTAGGTCATTTGCTTAACTGATTCAACCAATGATCGAATCACTTTTTTTTCTACAGATGACTGATACTGAGCGCAAGTTACGTGAAAAGGGGATTCCTGCGCAGGTGGAATCATCAGATGACGATGATGTCGAGTCATCCCCACTCCCTTCACCCACAACAACTAGAGCACGTGTTGATGGGTCATCTCCATTGTTACAACATGACCATGCTCCAACTAAACCAATGAGCAACCCTGAGGTATTCTACTTAGAACTATTTATCAGCGGTGGACACTTGAGGGGGGGGGGGGAGTGAGGGGCGAGGTGGCAGCTGCGCCCAGTAATTTTCAAATAAGAATGAAACTTTGAAACTTTTCCTATACCCTTCGAATTTTCTGCACCCGTCCCATGACGCCTCTGTCTAAGCTCTGCACCAATTCCTTTACTAAGAGGAAATGGTATGATTACAAACCTGAAAAGGAATGAAAAGTTCAAACAAGCAAAGCAAAGAAAAGCAAAGAAAAGGGAAATAGAAATAGAGAAATCAAAAGCTTGTTTGATATTGAAGAATTGGATAGGATGAAATGATTAGTTGCCAATGGAAAGCAAGTAAAAAGTGCCGCAATCTTTAGCATGTAGGTATGAATGTAATTAGAAAGAAACACTTTTGCAGGAAAGCGTCGGATGAAATGTAGCGAAATTTAAGAACATTAAAAGAAAATGCGAAACTAAACCAGAATTGACATGAAATTTAATCCCATCATTTTGCGAATAAACAAAGAAATTAAACAGATGGTGCTGAAAGCTGTGAGCAAAAATATGAAATCTTGATCTTTTTATTCAGAAAACGTTTGAGATTTTTAATTGGCTTTTTTCCAGAGTAAAGATCGAACTGTTCCTGGCTATAATTTGGATATTGATGACCTTGATAGTTTTGCCTTCATGTGAGTTCTTACATTTAAATTTTTTTATTTTTTTTATTGACATACTGTCAGTCAAGCTTTTTTTAGAAATTGCCTTTGAGTACCATTACAAATTGAAGTTGTTGTGAATCTACAATACTGCAATGAAATACAGAATTCAATACATGTTACTCATGCAATTGATGCGTTCTATTCTCTTACTTTCTTGGTTAGAAGATAAAATTCCTTTATGAAATTTTTTTAGGCCAGCCCCTCAAGGAACAACGGTGAAATGCCGAATAACCAGAGATAAAAAAGGAGTTGATAGAAATTTGTTTCCAACTTACTTTTTGCACTTGGAAAAAGACGACGGAAAAAAGGTAATTCACATATGGATCATTGATCGATTGATTGATCGATTGATTGATTGGTTGATTGATTGATTGATTGATTGATTGATTGGTTGATTGATTGATTGATTTATTGATCGATTGATTGATTGAATGATTGATTGATTGATTGATTAAGTGATTGATTTATTAATGCGTGTTTTTTAGTAGTTTTATTTTCGATTGATATGATAGATTGATCAATTGATACTTTTTTTTGTTTGATTAATCATCGGTACAATCATTGATTTTCACTATTTACCTTAGATATTCTTACTGGCTGGAAGAAAGCGAAAGAAGTGCAAAACATCAAATTATTTGATTTCAACTGATCCAACGGACATGTCAAGAAGCGGTGAAAGTTTTACCGGCAAACTCAGGTAATGTTGGGAATAATAATGATGGTTACAAATGAGATTTAATCAAAATGAACCATTGTCAGTGTGATATTCATCAGGTAATGTTGGGAATAATAATGATGGTAACAAAAGAGATTTAATCAAAATGAACCATTGTCAGTGTGATATTCATCAGGTAATGTTGGGAATAATAATGATGGTTACAAATGAGATTTAATCAAAATGAACCATTGTCAGTGTGATATTCATCAGGTAATGTTGGGAATAATAATGATGGTTACAAATGAGATTTAATCAAAATGAACCATTGTCAATGTGATATTCATCAGGTAATGTTGGGAATAATAATGATGGTTACAAATGAGATTTAATCAAAATGAACCATTGTCAGTGTGATATTCAAGGGATGATGGGATGTGCGGCAATACAAGGCTGGCTCGCTGGATTCGCTAATAACGATTTGTGTTTATGCTATTTTGTCGATAATCATTTGTTACAGGCTACTTGTTTTCATTCTACCAATTACGCATTGATCATTTTTGTCCAATCATCAACAGATCGAATTATGTTGGTACAAAGTTTACATGTTATGACAATGGAAATAATCCGAAGAAAGGTGGAGTGATGATGGATGGATCGAACATAAGAGAAGAACTTTGTTCAATCCTATATGTATGTTATTGTTTATTTTATATCTTATATATTTATCGTTATATGTACATTCTCTTTGTGAAAAGAAAAATATTTATTTTTAACTTCCATTAATCTGCAGTTTTAGACTTTTTTAAAAAGAGATTTATAAGGTTCAATAATGGGCAAAATGTCGGTATAATCTTTTCATCGTCAGTGAGGACCTTTACATTTAAAGGATTCACCCTTGCATTATAGGGATGCAACATTGCATTTTATTGATGCACCCTTGCATTTTTGGGGTGCACCCTTGCATTTAAGGCATGCCACTATCATAAACGTCTTCTCCAACCCTGTAAATGTTGATATTTCGTTTTTTGTTAAGTCCATTGATTACGTTTCCATACTGATTGATTAATCTCTGTTGTCTTTTTGTCTATTTTAGGAGACCAACGTTCTCGGATTTAAAGGACCACGGAAAATGACAGTTGTTATACCTGGTATGGGTCTGGACCATCAACGCGTACCAGTCAGACCAAGAAGTGTAAGAAACTATTTAATTTAGATATCTAATTCATCGAATTATGTATTTGGATCTAAGAATAAGGCTCAAAGAAAAAATAAATATATGCTGGAAGCATTTTCGCAAATGTTTTCCGTGTATTTATTTTTGATTTTCCGTCATCTGATGTGTAATGTATAAATTGACTTTAAAAGTTTCTGTTATTAAAGATTCTAATAGTTTTGCTTTTGTACAGAATTAGAAATCATGTGACTGTTGTGTCAATCAAACTGAGATTTTGGTAGGCAAAGACAAAGAGAGTGAAGCAGAGCTGTCAATCAGTAGTCTCGAATTCTATTGTTTTTCCCACCAAGATGTCAATCAAAGTCACATGTTTTAGAGTTTCATTATCTTGATTAACATGTCAATACCTTGGCTATAGACTCTTGATGTAATAAAACACAATTTTTAAATCTTCTATTTTCGAACTAGGAACACGAAACACTGCTAGAACGATACCGCATTAGTCACATGGAAAATCTCATTGAACTTCACAACAAAACCCCCATCTGGAACGACGGTAACTATTCTATTACATAGTCTCTGCCTTTACTTTTCTCATTGTCATCAGGGTGGCCACTCAGCAATTTCTTTAAAAGTGACACGTCAACTTGATGACATCTGTTCAACCTAGCAATTTTTCAATAATTTGTCATTACGAAAATTGAAGAATTCTTAAGGCCATAGAATGTAAAGTATTGGCCCTAAAGATGTCTTAACTTTGCTACAAATTTTAAAATCTCGAATATTTTGGATTAAATTTGTTAGCTTGTAAATAATTCCAATTGCTGATAAATTTCCGTTTTATTTTTTAGACACACAATCATATGTTCTTAATTTTCACGGACGCGTCACTCAAGCATCAGTCAAAAACTTTCAAGTCATTCATGAAAATGATCGTAAGTCCATTACTTTTTACAACGTTCATTATTCTGATATAATGTCAATTATTTGAAGATTGTATGAGTAGATTTGGCGCCTCTGATTGGCTATCAGTTTTGACCAATCAACGGAAACGACGGAAAGAAAATTCATTTTTTTTCGTTTGGATCGAGATATTCGTTTCGAGTAACCAAGAAATTTGTCTGCGCATCAATTTGCTGAACCCTCTTACTTTTCAATCACTTTTTTGACACTTTTTATCAATGTTAATTTGTATCTTATGATCCTCTTTCTTAGCCTGTTTCTAGCATTCTTTCCTTATTTTTTGTAAGATTGATTATGCTCAGTTTGTTCATGTTGTCCTTACATTTATGCTAATCCATCAACAATATTGATCATTATCTATTTCTCTCTTTCAGCTGACTATATAGTAATGCAATTCGGTCGTGTTGCTGATGACATATTCACCATGGATTTCAACTACCCACTTTGCGCCCTCCAAGCGTTCTCTATCGCACTCAGCAGTTTTGACGGCAAACTTGCTTGTGAATAGCCCCCTGCGTAATAACGATGTTTTCTTTCTACTTACTAGGATAATTCATTTGTAACAGGGTGTTGCCTGTCTCTTAGCAAATATATTACAATTTTTATTGAACGGTTATCTGATGTTAAGCGCTTGACGCAAATTCTGGGTAAATTTAGATTTAGGGCCTAACCGTTGTATAGAAGATTAAAAGCTGTTAAAAATCTTTCGCTTCGAATGTAAAAAGCACGTATTAAACTAAAGGTTACACATTATGTAAACTAATGTAAAATCTTACTGCATGGATCGCTGGTAATATATATATACTTAAACTCAACAGCAATTGTTTTAGGAGTCAGGTTAGCCACTGTAAGGGAACTCTTGATATTTTAAAATATTGTCTCACAGTGAAATAGATTTATAAACCGTACTCAAATAATGTCATAATCTTCCCAAAAGAACACTTTCTTTTTACGAACTTGCCAACAAAAATGGGATAGGGCGGATCTTTTTATCGTAGCACCCTAGTCTTGAACATCTTTCTATTTCGTTCAAACCCTCGTTTTAAAATTATAATTTTGTGGCTAAATAAAGGCAAGGGTAGAAACGTGATGTGGCCAACTTTAGAGTTTGTTAAGCCATGAAAGTATATTACCATGTACGTAGATATTGTATGCTTGTTTTCAATGGTGGGGAAATTTAGGCCATTGCACAAAATAGCTAGAACTTAAAAAGTAGTTCAAAGGTCGTGCTAGATGTATCTTTGTATTAAATGCAGTATTGTAAGTGTATTCAATGCAGTAATTTATAAATACAAAAATGCAGTATTGTGCAAGGTGCGATTTCAACCTAGGCGCTAGTATCCACTGTAATTTCAGTTTTGTCAAAGTTTTACTGTTCCTCCCAATTTATAAAATAGCTAGTTATTGATAGTTTAGTGAGTGCTCTCCTCACTTCAAAGTTTGATGTCAACCCAAGCAATGACTGGAACATTAGGAGTCGCAGCACCCACAATTTTAATGTATCCTGATCGGAATACCATGCGGACCAACCAAAAATGTTGGCTATTTCATCACTAATTTCTATTTCATTTCTATTTTGTTTCCAGTTTTGGTTTCATTTCCGTGCTCCGTATTGTCTTGCCTCTAGGGTAAAGAGAAGCGTAAATTGGCATGTGATCAAGGTATATTGTCTAATGTTCTAAAAAGAGGAAGGGGATGCAATTATTCACGACCCTTACTCTTTAGGCCAAGCTGCTATTTTTTCTGCTTGTTGGAATGCAGAGCACAGTGTGAAAAGAGTTCTAAGGTTTCAGTCTTGAGAAAGGAGCAGAAGGCAGGTGTTAATTTTTAAGTTGGTGACCGTTATGTAATATTTTATGCAGATCTTTTAATATTTTAGTTATTTCGTTGCAAATAGATTTTGTTAACAGGTAATTTCAGGCCTCGTATGTTCTGGATAATTTTAGTTTTATTTCTCATAATTTGTTGATTTTATCTTTAGTTTTCATGATTTTCTTATCCATAAGCCTTCCTTCAAAACAAAAGGCAAATTGGCCTCTCTAATTTATTTCTTACAAAAATTCTTACAAATCTACAATTCAATTTCCAAGTGAAGATCACAGGTGAAGCAAGAAACGTATTAGAAACTTGTATGATAAAATTAATGCAATTCCTTTACAGTTAGGCAAAGGGTAGGTTCTTGCTGTGAACAAAACCAGCAAATGTCCCTTCTTTAATCGCATCATTTATACAATTTATTATCAAGGGAAGAAACCGATTTACTTTACTCTTTAATAGAAATACATTCTTCTGTCCAAAGATATTAAAATTCTTTGCACTTTACAGAGCATCTTTGCTTTTTTTTGAGGCATCTATGTGAATTTTTTATTGGAATGCATGATAAATAGCTTCATTTCATTCACAATCACTTGGTCTTTGTTAACTATTTCTATTGTAATAGTGTAACCATTCCAATGTCCCTTATTCGAAAATTTGCCACAGACATTCATGCAAATTTCTATGCAAATATGCTGATGTAAATGGCTCCAATTTACAAACGAATTTGCCACATATTTAGCTACTATTAATTTACTTAACCAAACTCCCACCCCTTCCCCTTTCCCCTTAACCCCTGCACATGCTATTTCCAGCCTCCCATCATCCCCTTTTAAGCAATGTGTGACTTTCCTTTATTCTTTTTTCTTTGTATGTAACAAATGGAGTATTGTATAGGTGGTAGATAAAGAGTATTGTATTTTATTCGCTTTTAATCGTATGGAAGTTAATTCGCTTATTTTTCTGTTTCGGGAAGGGGTGGCAATTCAAACTGCGAATCCAGCCAGTACCAACATTTAATCACATTCTGCTGGCTGCCTTTACATTACATTACATTATTACTGTGCCCCAAACCAACAGCCCATTTTCCCCATTGAAGCATGGTTATCATAATACCTATGAAACTGCATTTGATCTCGCCGCCTATAATTGAGCTGCTCCCTTATTAGAATGAAAAGGGGCAGGTTGTTGAGAGACAGACCATGCTGCAACCAGCAATGACGTACAATGCCATGTGACATGCACGTGATCGAGCCGCTGATCTAAAGCATTGCGGTTTCACAAATAAATAGAATTCAAAACAGAAAGATCGAGAAGAAATTAAGCAGAGATTCAATGTTTTTGAAGATTGATGCGCTGAAAGTGAAGATAGATTGAAATAAAGTTCGCGTTTATGGAAGCAACAGGTAAAGGGTAAAACAAGATGGCAGAAAGACGAGAATTGAGCGGGTTTGATGAGAAAAACAAGATGGAGACGGTACGAGGGCCTAATCATCAAAATGGTCTTGAAGCAATCATTGGCAACATGGTGCTTGCACATGAAATGATAGTCAACGATGACTTCAAATTGGAAGGATTTCAAGATAACACGTAAGAACATGATTTATATTGATTTTAATTATAATTTATTGGTGTATACCTTTCTTTTCATTAGGCCTATTCACATACATGCAAAATGGACAGAAATAAAATAACGAAATTGAAAAACGGTTCGTCGGCATTTCGAACGAAGTTAGAAAAAAACCTGTCACTGGCGTTATTTTGTAATGTAAAATAATCGAAGCCGTTTGAAAACCATAAAATCATTTCCTATTAGGCTGGGTAAATTTTTTATTCTCTGGATTTTAAAATTTACATCAAATTATAAATCATAATTACAGGCTGTAGCAATATCAATGGAATCTTCAAATGAATTCAATTATGCAATTTGCAGGCAGCTGTTTCTAAACAAAGGGGTGTAGCCCCCAGGGACAGCTGATAGTAAGATCACAACACGACATGACGTCATCTTCGAGTTTCAGGCCCCACCCTGCCCCCCAACATGTACACAGAGGGTGGAGCCTTCATGGTGCTTGTCCCTAATTTTGGATAAATCGTACTTAGAGAGTTCCTATCTTGACAGAGTTTTAATCTTTTTCACCTCTTGTTGGACCAACTCTGTTATGGCATATCACATATAGGCGTGCATGGGCTAATTTCCACCTGCGTAATTTCCATCGTGCCCCACTCAAGGTTTCATATTCTATGCATATTTCAGCTCCCGTCTTTGATACATCTATACTCACGTCCTGGCTTTGTGTTCCAAGAACAAAAATGCCCTTGACAATAATATCTGCATTTAATAGCGCTCTGCAGTCATTCCGTTTTGGGAGTAATTTGTCAGCATGATTTACCCCTTGTCAGCATCTAAAGGACACTTCGCCCTGCAACCCCTTGCAATCCCCTGCATCCGACAGCCAACATTGCCCCCCGGTCTCTCCCTAATTAAGAAGTCTTTTCTGATTGTTTTGTTGCTTTGATCACACATCTAAGCATGCTCATTTCTATGACATCGAACTGCCTGCTACATATCATCCCCACCATTGCGCTATATTCCAAACAACGAGCTCTTCTTTAGTGTCGTCATTGTGTAATCCGGGGGATCTCTCCAGCCACATGGCATCACATACGGGGGTTCTGTAACGTTTATTCCCATTTTACACCCTTATCTTTCTTTGAAATGCCACCGCAAATGTTTGATTTTCAATTACAAACTGCGTTTAGTTTTTCCGTGACGATGTTATCTCGATGTCAAAGATATCTTAAAATCCATCAATATGATAACCTTGATCTCAACTCATAATTTATGCATGGGTCATTATATGTATTATGCCTTTTAATTATGCAAGAATAG
>OZ025199.1:6763713-6878083 GCA_964019065.1 Catostylus mosaicus
CATCCAAAGATCTTTCTCCTTACCATAGGCATACTTTGGGTTCAACTGAGATGTAGTCCAGGCCATAATGAGACTTTACAAACCCTGAATTTCTATAATGTAGATATTAGTTGATCGTTGTAGCAGAAGTAGAGAAGTAGAAACAATAGTTGTGATGAGGCAGGATCAATAGATAAAGCTTAGTTTAAAAAGATAGGAAAGATAAATGTTATGGTTAAGAAAAGATACGGATCTTTTTCGGGTTTTTTAATTAACAGACTGGCATTGAAAGAAGGGTTTGGGTTAACTTTAAAACGACATACGTAAATTTAAAGTATTAGATATTTAGATATGGATATTAGAAATGTATTTAACAGCATATTTTACTTAAAGAAGTTGTTTGCCAAAGGATAAATTTTTATCATTATTTGGTTTGGCAAGCGTTTCTCTATTTGCTTTGCATCTAGGCAGAGTTAAAAAGATTTGGGTGCGGGATCAGGGGGTATTTGAATTGAAATTGAGAAGTGGCATCTGTAAATGATTTCAAATGGAAATTAGTGACGAAAATGTGTATTTAAGGTAATAATCCCTTCCAGGGCAGACTTTGGTATGGTTTGGAATGATGCAACCATATTTATGACGTTTGTGAGTGAGATAAATAAACATGGAGAAATGCATGCCGGGTCGAAATAGATATTTAATAAAC
The DNA here is from genome assembly GCA_964019065.1 of Catostylus mosaicus. Lineage (NCBI taxonomy): Eukaryota > Metazoa > Cnidaria > Scyphozoa > Rhizostomeae > Catostylidae > Catostylus > Catostylus mosaicus. The sequence continues at coordinate 6,764,399 of OZ025199.1, forward strand.
CAAGGGCACTGCTGATTGGGTTGCACAGGAAGAAAAATGGCATGACCCCCTGTGAAAAGATGTGTGCAACAGGGCAGATGTTAATGAAAGATGGGACCTCTGCGAGGCATCTGCTCATGCTAATTATATATGCAAATATGAGAAATGATTTAAATGTTAAGCGTCATCTCGCAAAATTGGATTGGCTCATTAAACAATAGGTATTGTTTTAGTATCCATTTCTTTTGTTGAGTAGCCTCTTTGTTCTAAGAAGGATTCGATAACATTCAAGTCCACATTTTGAGCATTGAAACTGGTACTGTTTTAATTGGTCAATTAACAATGGAGATTGTCATTCGAACCTATTGTGCTATTATTTATTTATGCAAATTACAGAGTGGTCTATTGTTCGGAATATGCGCTGATGGTTTTGTTGTTCTTGCCGATAAGCGGGGAGCGGAGAAGATCTGATTCAAGGTCTGCTTCGAAAAAAGACGAAATAGAAATGGCAAATAACACAGGACCACGATTTAACGATATCTATGAGCTCAAAGAAGAGCTCGGCAAGTATGTTGCATCTTTTTCTTATACCATTATTTGCATAAAGATCTTTATTTTAAAGCCACATTTGAAGATGGCCTACTATGCTACCAGCCCTTCCCATTTCTGGGCTTAACTTGTCTTCGCCAAAATGATTGTCTTCCAAACTGATGCATTAATGTAACAAAGGATTGATAAATAAAATGCAAACTTCATTGTACTTTTGCCCTCATGGTGGTGAATCGTAATGCGACATATCAATTCTGTGCCTGATGATTATGGAAAGTCTGATGTCTTCCTGAAATGATCATTACTCTATTTTGATATAAATCGCTCGTTGTTTTGATACATAATTATTTCACATTATGCCGTCAGATGAAAGCCCTAAAAAGACGAAAACAAATTCATCACTCTTAAGTTCAAAATAATTCAAAAGTTCCACAAATTTTTTTTTGTTTCGCAAAATTTTAGATAAAGATTTCAATTTTTTCAATAATAAGGCGTTCACTTTTATTGCCGTTAAATCTAAATGAATTGTTAGTTTCAGTTCCCGGTTTTATAGTTTCAAAAATACTTTTTCTATGTTCATAATTTTAAACATCATTAGTTCATAAATAATTCCTCAGTTAAAATTTCATCTTCTGCTAATTTCAACGCCTAATGTTTTAGCAGGTGAAAGTTTGATCAATATGTTCCAAGTCTCCCTAATTGGCGATTGGATTTTAAATGAATTTGGAAGCGTAATGCCTAATTTGCTCTGAAGTTTCACTTTTGTATTTCATTAGAGAAGAAACATGATAGGCCTGTAACTAAAATTGTGATTATTCTATCGGTGGCATTGTTCTCGAAAACGTTTTTCCAAAGTCATGTCGCAATGTTTTGAAATTCTTATAAAAAATTCATTTCTAATTTCAGGGGTGCCTTTAGTGTTGTTAAGAGATGTGTTCACAAAGAAACACGCATGGAATATGCTGCAAAGATTTTCAACACAAGAAAACTCACTGCAAGAGGTAAGTTTTCATATGAAATGAGCTCCTGCTGTAAATCTGTTGTTTTAAGCAATATGCAACAGTTTTATTTATTCTGATGTTGCAAATATGTCTAAAACATTTTTATTGACAGCAAACAATCATGCAATTCATCTTTGAAAATAGATGAATCATAATTTAACTGATCCCGAATGCAATTGAAATGAAAATCAGCCAAACATCCCATCGAAGTCTTGGTTTCTTGAGTTTTTCACCTTGTTGTCTTGCCCTCAAAACTATTAATCTTCATTGCTTTTTTGGTGATCAATGCAGATCAAAAAATTTAATAATTTGCAAGAGCTAATGTCCTGATTGTGTAAGGTTTAGAATGCTATTTATCATCTTTTAATTTTTAATAAAAGCATTTAAGTATAAAGAAAAAATTCTTTAAAAGCTGAAAAGAAAAACTATTCATGTCATTACATGGATTTGACAGATGCATCTTAAATTTTTAAAATACCTCATTTTTGGATCCAGGAAGATCTTAGGCATTGCTCCTTAGCTTGCAAAAGAACTCCATTATGGCACATAAACTGGTTTATTGAATCTAGAATAAGTAGAGAACCTCCATGCATATTTTAAACTTTCAAATTTTTAGTATGTGTAGAATGCTAGGGTTTTATTATTTGTGATATTGATCTGAAGCTACTCCTAATGAAAAATTCTTTGTAAATTGGAACGTTACGCATGCCTTAAAAATGTAGTCTTCTTTACATTCTATTCCTTAATTTCTTGCATCCACAAATAAATATTAAAATTGTGATTATAACGTGTTTAGTTTAGGCAGCATCAGGATCATCCTATTCATAAAATTTTTACACATTTTAAAAAGGTTGCAAGTAATGGTTATTTTCGATTTTAGTTTGATAATCTTTCAGCCATCATCTGTTAGATAAAGAAAATGGCTAATGCAATTATATTTATATCATTTTATACTCTTGGTGACTTTCAAAGTAAAAATGTAGGGCAATCTTTTTGCATACAACAATGTCTTGTTTAGTGATTATTAGGATGTTTAATGCTTTCAGAAGTTGTGACCACTCTTGTTAATGGAAATTCAATTGGTCATATCAATTTTAAGGAAACTTTTGTCAGTGTAATGACAATCCATCTTCTAGGTTGTTAGGTGTGCCTTAAAACAAGAACAAAGAGAAAATCCCATGTTTTATTCACCTAAACCACTTGTACCTGCACGCATTGTTTAATGTTTGATGCTTTTGATCGTGGTACCTGCACAGCAAAGGGTTTCAACAAAATAATGTTAATCCCCAAATATAATAGGTTTTCATTGTTAAAGAGTTTCCCAGATGTGTGCTTTGTCTTACAAGTCTTCTTTCTTCTCAAAATGCTGAACAAAAAGTAATTTTAAACATCAGTTTCTTAAAAGGAATTTTACTCAACATTATCATCACCACTTCTTGCATACTAATGATGATCATCATCATCATCATCATCTTAATCATCTTAATCATCATCTTAATCATCATCTTAATCATCATCATCATCATTATCATCATCATCATCGTCTTAATCATCAGTAGTACCATCATCATCATCAACATCATCATCATCATCATCATCATCATCATCATCATCATCATCATCATCATCATCATCATCATCATCATCATCATCATCATCATCATCATCATCATCATCATCATCATCATTATAATCATCATCATCATCATCATCATCATCATCATCATCATCATCATCATCATCATCATCATCATCATCATCATCATCATCATCATCATCATCATCATCATCATCATCATCATCATCATCATCACATGAATGTTATTAGAAATGAAATGAAATCGTTTTTAAAATACACGTCATTTAAGCGTCTGCATTGACTCTACAAAGAGCCGTGTTAACTGTCATCAATGTTAATATTATCATCTTGGCTAGATGGCTTGAATGGCTTTCGATACTTACCATTAGCCATGGAAACCGCATTGCCATGGTGACCTGCTGTTCTGGCCTAGTTTCACATCTGCAAGGCTATTTTGAATGAGAATCAGATTGTATTTACTGTGACAGGAAATGGAAGTTGTGCCATTGTTCTACGGATTCTTACTGAGATCAGCAAGTGGGAATTCGCTTGAAATGAGATCTTTTATCTTCTGAATGCACCTGTCGTTCTCATTGATCAGCTGATCAAACATAATTCTGATGAATCGGCCGTTTTTGCGATTTGATGATAAACTGAGAACTTTATTAAATTTTAAATAAAAATCACTTGAACTTAATTGCTGCATTTCTCCTATTTTCATTGTCCGATCTTGGTTAAATGAAATCTGGTTTATTTTATTCTTTTTCCTCACTTTTTTGTTTTCTTTTCTCGACTTTATTTGTTTTTATTTATTCTTCATATTACATCACTGTACTTATCACTATTAAGAATTTTCTCGCTTTTGTCGGGTAAATTTATAGACAACTGTTTTCAAATGAACGAGCAGTAATTATACTGTAGCTTGCACCGGTTTGGAGGGAATATCGGATTTTTTGAACGATGTAAAATTTAGAATCTGTTGTTGCAAGTTGACATGTCAAAGATTGTCAATGAATGTTGTTGTTTATTAACTCAAAAGCTTTGATGGAAATTAGAAAGGGAGACTGCTGGGTTATATATTGGAACCCTGATTAATTTCTGTGCTCCAGATTAAATGCTCGTTGTGTATAGGTCATTGGCAGTGCATTGATCAGAAAAGTGAGTTGAATTTTGTGCCATGAAATATTGTGCTCGTTTTTAGATTTGCAAAAACTTGAAAGAGAGGCAAGAATATGCCGCATGCTCAAGCATCCAAATATCGGTGAGCTAATTCAATTCAGTTTTAACAAAGTAACTTCAATTAGGCTAAATTTGTTATAAATGAAATGTTTCCAACCACATTACACAAGCGTTCTTTCGCTTGATCGTTCATTGATTAATGTACTAATTCCCAATTCTATGATACCTTTCAAATTTTTATTTTTAAAGATGATTTATTTTATTAAAACTTGTAAATTTATTTTCTTCTATTTTTAGTGAGATTGCATGCAAGTCTCCCAGAAGATGGCGTTCATTATCTAGTTTTTGACCTGTCAGTTTTATTATTATTTCATTATTTCTGTATATTTCCTTGTTATCCTTTTAATTTTAATAAACACTTCATGCCACCAAACTGTAAAAATGCGCAAAAACTAACAACTTAACTTCGTATACGGAAAATAGTTGTCCTTCTGGATTTGAAATTAAAAAGATAAGAAATTTGAATATTAGACTTTGTATGAATGTAAGACGTTGAATAAGTAGCTGCATCCATAAATGGATCGATTTGAGAAATGCTGCGTTTAATTCGTTACTTCTTTTGGCCAATCGATGCCTGCTAACAGATAGTATTCTTGAAAAGTTCAAGGAGGAAAAATCATACTTTTTTGCTTTGTTGCTTTTCCAAATCCTTTTATGGAAAATCGATATTTTCTGTCACGTGATGCATTATCTGCGTGTCTTTAGGATGATTTGTTGTTGAACAATGTATTGAACATCTGTTGAACAATTTTACAAGGGAATAAAAAAGGGAATAATATGAAATTACATTTTATGATTACAGAGTTACTGGTGGTGAATTATTTGAAGATATTGTTGCACGTGAATATTACAGTGAAGCAGATGCGAGGTAAATCGAGTTGTTTTGTTTCTTTAACCATTTTATCTATTATTTATTCATCATAGATTGGATGTTACTTTTATATAATCTTCTAATTTTTTTGTTGTTTATTTAAGCTATGAAATTTTCTTTGGAGCTCGAGATATTCATTCTGGTTGCTTATGAGATGTTTGAATTTTGTGGTTGTAAATCTGTCCCAATCTTTATCGACATTATTGCTAAAAAACAATTATTAATTATGACGAACTTCCTCAGGTTATGACACTTTGCCACAAGTGTCCAATGTTTGCAACATGCTACAATGTTCAAGCCACAGCATTCAACAAAACTTAACAACATGATTTATTATTTTTAGCCATTGCATTCAACAAATCCTAGAAAGTGTTCAACATTGCCATCAAAACAATGTGGTTCATAGAGATTTGAAGGTAAGCAACTGCACAACAGAAACAATATCAATATCAATCGCAAGATGCATTTTTGCAGATTTTATCAAATTATTCTTGATCTTCTTGCCATATTATTTTAATTTCATATTTATTTTTTATCAAATATTTTGATTTTGCTGTTTAGGTGAGTTGTATAGAAATATATCATTATATATTTATTTTAAGGCTACGAAATGATTAAATCTTAAGTTTTTCCGATGCAATTCATTCATCGTAAATCAATGTAAATTATGTCATTTACACCATACCAATAAAAAGTAAATGAATGAAGTTTGATGTTAAAATATTATTTTGTTCCATGACAGCCTGAGAATTTGCTTCTGGCCAGCAAAGAAAAAGGTGCTGCCGTTAAATTGGCTGATTTTGGACTTGCTGTCGAAGTTGATGGCGAAAAGTACTCATGGCATGGTAAGAAACGCTATTTTCTCCTTGGTTTCATTTCAATTTTAATTTCATTTGAATTGATTTCGTGCAACTGTAATGCGATTACATTATCAAAAGTAAGCTACGAAATACTGCACCTAGGCATCATTGCTATGATTATGATTAAACTGAACAATGATTAATTTTACGAGGATAAATAACGATGGAAAATCATCGGTTAACGGTATTTCAAATTGGTCCAGTGTCATTTGTCCTATTTCAATCAGGCTCATTTGGTCCATGTTCATGTAGTCCATGTTCATGTAGTCCATGTTTATGTGGTCCATGTTCATTTGGTCCACGTTCATTTTGTCCACGTTCTTTATTCCACGTTCATTTGTTCCACGTTCTTTAGCTCCATTTGTCATTTTCCATCGTCTCCATCTCTGTAATCTGCTGGCAACAAGCCCCAGTTTTGGAAATTTTGTGAACTTTTCAAGCAATACTTAATGATTAACCATTTTGATTTCTTGCTCTTCTTGTTTTTGCACTAGGCTTTGCTGGTACACCTGGATATTTGTCACCAGAAGTCGTGCGTAAAGAGCCATATGGCAAACCAGTTGATATGTGGGCCTGTGGTTAGTCATTTTTATTATCTTCTCTTTTTAAAATAAAATTCTAGCCACTTTGTCCGAAAGCTGCACAATTAGTAAAACTATTTTCAATTTGTTCGATCGCAAACTCTTCGTTCCTGACCCCTTCCACAAATAATCGATATAAAATGATTAATCGGCTCCACTACAACCCCTTTGTTTTCGATTTCAATTCTGACTCAATTATTCTCATCTCTAAAAGACTTTCCTTTGTCATGAATATTGGCAATAAATCGCTTATCCTTTCAAATATTGGTTTAATTTCCAAGTTTGGCCTAAATCTTTCCAAATCCGCTTTTCGCAATTGGATACAAGACTTTGGTGTGCTAATAGTTTGTTTTTTACAACTTTTAATACAAAAAATCTTTTACCAAGGTCTCTTCGCATAATAATGCGGTCAACTTATTATTCTACTTGCCCTAATTTCTTGCACAAGAATATTCTATCTTATTCAGTTGGCAGTTTTCTTATGACATTGTTTTGAAATGTTTCAGAAACCCACAAAATCTTGCGTGATTTTTGTTTGAATAAAAGAGCCCGTGGCTTAATATTTTATAAACTATCCGAGTTTTAAATGACCTAGTCTAATCTCTTTTCCATCCAATTAGCATTCAAATGGTGAAGACTCTTACCCACGTGACTAATGTCAGATTTTCAAACCCACATTTTGCTTCTGTTTGAAAAGCCATGAAACCACTTGGGATTAGTAATGCAGCGAATGGCGTATTGAAACAACAGAACATAAATTATCATGAATTAACATATATTAGCATAATTTATGTTTGTATTTACCAATGCCAAATTCACGATTTTGTGAAAAAAATTGATTAATGTAAATATTATATTTTTTTAAAATTTATTGATGCAGCATTTTGTCGTTTGTAGGTGTTATCTTGTATATATTACTGGTAGGCTATCCCCCGTTTTGGGATGAAGATCAACATCGTCTTTATGCACAAATCAAAGCCGGTGCTTATGATGTAAGTGCCTATTTTCAGGGGGTTGTAGCTTTTTATAATCTATGTATCGTTATCAGTTTATCAATTTTATTCTTTTTTAATGTTTCATTTGATCAACGATTCAGCGATCAATGATTTAGCGATCAATGATTCAGTGATCAATGATTCAGCTGTTGATTAAATTGATTTGGTAGTGATCCAAATGACTCAAAAAATTCTCCCAAGTTGCTTTGCAATTTAAAAACATGTAGTGAAATTGCATCTAAAGCGAGTTTACTTAATTAAAAATATGAAATTTATCATTTTACAGGAAAATACAAATATATTTATACTTTAAAATTAAGTATAAACGTATAACATATTCTTCTGTCATAATTAAGGCTTTATCTTTGTTTCCTTTTTGCTTTTAGTATCCATCTCCTGAATGGGATACAGTGACACAAGAAGCAAAGGTATTTTTCATATTTCTATTTATTTAGCCTTCTTTTCTTTAAAACTGATTTGTTTCAAATATGATTGATAAAATGAACTTAAGAATAGATATATATTGCCATTTATTTTATTTATTACATACAATTTATTACTTATTAATAAACATCTAAATTGACGCCTTAATATTTTTATGCATTCCATTAAAAAATCATGATACTGGCTGAATCTTCAATGCTTTACAATATTACTGTACAATACTACTGGATTGACACCCTAGGAGCGAAAGGGCTGGACAGGGGGGAGCACATATAGAGGTAAATGATACAACCCCCTGGCAAAAGTCTCCACACCCCTAAGAAAATAATTGATCAGTTGTTGTTATGTTATATGTTGTTTAAGGAGCCTTAAATGAAATTTCAAATCTATTCTGAGCTTGAAGCAGCTGCGATGAGAAGCAAATCAACTCACCTATGGCATTTCATTGCTTTTACTCTAGAAGCTACTCCTAAAATCTACTCTATCAGCAATTCACTTGATAGTTAATACCTATGATGCAATCTTTTCATCTGAAAATTAAGGACAAATAGTCTTTTGCCTATGCTCCTAATAACGGGCCTGGTTTCAAGTCTATAAGTTTATTAAAACCGTGAATTCTCAAAGCAGCAAAAAACTTTGATCTGTTTCTCAAATGATCCATTTTCTTCATTTAATTTCTTTCACTGGCTTTTTAACTGAGTGGAGCGCATGTTGTCAGAAGTATTAAGATTCGTAAACATATTTAAATTTGATAGGATCTGATAAATCGTTTGTTGACGATTGATTCAAAAAGAAGAATTAGTTCATCAGATGCATTGAAACATCCCTGGATTGCCGTTAGTATTTCTTTCTGTGTTGTTTTGATTTTAGTTTCCATCTTCACTATCTTTATTTTTCATTTGCTAAATATGAACATATTCTATGTGCCTTTATTACTTGCAAATTGTGATTAGAAATGCATTTTTTATATGAAGATATGTAGCGAGAAATGAGACCTTTCACCTGATTGGTCATTGCAAATATCTGATTCCATAAATATTTAATGAAATGAAAGGGATATAAAGGATAAGAACAGATTTAACTATGAAATACATGAAAGGGTGAAATGAAGATAGATCTCATCATAATCAAATGCTGGTATCATTAATACGATATTTGCACCATTGCGAATGATATGTGATATCTTTACTTGCGCTCGATTATTGATTTTTTCAGCTGATTTGATTTGATTTGATTTGACTTGATTTGATTTGATTTGATTTGACTTGATTTGATTCGATTTGATTTGACTTGATTTGATTTGACTTGATTTGATTTGATTTTCGCAGGATAGACAACGTGTTGCAAACACTTTCCACAGACAAGAGACAATTGATGGCCTCAAAAAATTCAACGCAAGAAGAAAGCTCAAGGTGAAGTTTTTAATTCTCAGTTATTCTTCTCATATTTTGTTTTTTAACTGTGAATTTTTATGACATTCAATTGTTTGTTTTCAAGTTCTTATTTTTTTGATTAAAACCTAACTTTATAATCTTTTCTGTTTCAAGCCTTATTTTTTCTTTCAAAATTTATGTATTTTGGTATATTTTAATGTATTTTCTACGCAAAGTACAACTTTTGCTCATCCCAAGGGAGTATGTTCCTTTCAAAAATTAGATATATTTATTCAAATAATATAATCAATTCTTATTCCAACCTTCTGTCAATCATCACTTCTCATTTTGCCCTTTTCACATTCCTTGGTTGGTTTATATATTTTTTGTTTACTTATGATTTTTATTCAACAATCTTCTGCTTACTCTATTTCCAATCAACATCCTGACTCGTTATTTTCTAAAAGGTACCCTATTCACTCTTGGATTTCCCTTTCCTCAGTCAAGTTTCAAACTAAGTCTCCTGCCAAAAACGCAAGGAAACGAGATTGATAGAGGGGCTAGATTGAAGTAGAGGCAAGATTGTAAAAGAGACTAGACTGCAAAAGAGGCAAGATATTTGAAAGCTTCATAATACAGGAGTGAATAGGGTATCTACGCTAGGCTGAATCGTTGCATTGTCATGTGACATGGTACAAATTTTATTGTGCTTTAGGGAGCAATGCTAACCACACTATTCGCAGCCAAATCTATTCAGCTTGGCAAACAAAATGCTGCAGGTACCTATCTACAGTTGTTTATACCCCCGGTTTTTTAGATTGCTCGGCGATTTTAACGTTCAAATCTTGTTGTTTCAGGGGGCCATTCTTACAACAGTTTTTGCCCGTCGAATTTCGGGCACATCAGGATTTCTGGGTACGTTTAAATTCTATGTTGCTGAAAAAATTAACATTACCGCTAACATTAAATTAATAAATATATAAAAATTGACAGGAAAACGTTAAATACTCTTTAAAAACCCTATCAGCAATAAATAAATGCATTTTAAAGCACAAATTAATCGTTTTTGTGGCTTGAATGTATTCCGATAAATATCCCATTTTATTGAGTATTGGTATGGGTACCCTCTTCGAGAATTGGTGATATTCGTTGCATAAACAGGCTGAGATTTGAACGTAAATGAAGCTCATGTTCGTAAATGAGGCGGGTATACGTGAACGAGCGGGTAAACGTAAACGAGGCGTGTTTGTATAAATATCTTGGCAAATTCTGCCAATGATTTTCACGAAAAATATAAACTTTTTCCAGCTTCATTGTGGTAATATTTTTAAACGCGAAAATTAAAAGTTATAATTATCATATGATTTTATGAATCAATTAGTAATACACAATACTTGTTAATAAGCATCCTGACTTATAAAAAGGATCATTTGATATTTTGAACCTTTTTTCTATCGATTACTAATTTTATGTAAAATATATGGCAAGTTCTAATTTACAAACAAATCTTAGAAGTAAATACCAAAAATTTAAACTTAAAATTCGTCGTAAATTACCAACTCTTTCGAAACTAACAGATGGAGTTCTGGATTACTGAACAAACTTATACAACTCTTTATTTATTTGATTTGACCATCAAATAATTATAAACGATAAATTCTTTTGAAATTTGCTGGGTGTCATTTATTCTCCCACAAAAGATTCCAAGTCCTTTTGAAGCCAATTGCTCAACTTTCTTGCCCTATCTCGACATGGAAACCTAAACTTCCAACAATTTAAAATTCAAAGCGATTTTCCATATTGCACCTTATATTTATATGATACAAATTTCACTATAACTTTAAACTGTTTTCTTTTTATGCAATTTGAAAGAAAAAAAAGAAGAAAAACCTTCAATTCATTCAATTTTATGTAAGTTACTCTTAAATGTTATCTCTTTCATTTGATTTTCATTTTGAAATATAAAGGAAGGATGGTCGTTTTGCCATGCTGATCTAAACGATACATTAACAAATTATATTTTATAAACTGGTTGAATTGGGTCTACAAAAAGATGACGTAAAATGGGATAAGAATTCAATATATTTCATATTTTGAGGAGAGTTTTACGAACAAATTACTTTGCACCTTGAGAATTATTGTGTTAGCTGTCCTATATTTTTCTATCATGATGATAGAAGTTCCATGAAGCCACAGTTGAAATCACAAAATTGCAATTTGGAAATAGTAAAACGGATTTTTACAAATTAAATGTGAATGTATTGTTTGCCTTCGAATTAATTTATTTTTATAAACAACTTTTAGCCCCAGCCGTTAAAGACAAACTCATGAATGATAAAAGAAAGGCGGTAATTAATTCATTTCATTTTTATATTATTATAATGTTAGTCTTCATTCATTCATACACTTTCTCTTTCACTGTTCATTCATCTTTTGTTTACTTCTTCAATAACGTATTTTTTTTCATACATTATATATTTAATTCATTCTTTTCTCAATTCATTAGCATCAATCCACTTTTTTTGCTCACTCTCTCTTCAATCCACTTTTGTTATTCATTCCTTTTTTGCCCTAGCCATCTCTCGTACAATGGTAACTTCAGTTTTTACCAATTAAAGTTAATCCCTTTGTTGTTATTGTCTCAGTTATACTCAGTTACCTATAAGAAATTCCACGTTTCTCTTGTAAGTTGTGCAATTATCCATTGGACTTTAGACAAAACAGTCAAACGGTGATGAGATAATACAACACTTGCTTTAAATCGCTTATCATTTGAAGCCTCCTGTCCTTATGGCTTGTTTTAAATTTGCCTTATTAAAATTTAATAGCGATGCTCATGTTAAACTCAATAAGAATACTGGTTTTGTTGTTTCCGTCAACTTTTTATCAGTTAAATTACAAAATATATAGGATTTTTATCATTTAACGTATCTGGAGAACATTACTCAAAATTAATCAGTTTCTTGCTGGCTAATATTTAGATGTACAGAAGTGCTGAAAGAGTAAAGTTTGTCATAAACATTGCAAGGAATTAAAGACCATCTGCAAGCAGTTTTTATGTTGATCACGGAAATTTTCGGGTTTCAATTATGATTTTTTTGGAAGATTATCATGGAGGCGTGTTAATTAAAGGAAAGATTGGAATGATTTGATTGAGGCATTCAGCAGTTGGATGGAATAAACATCATTTTCACAGTCCACTTTTTTATTTCACATAATGAACATTGAACACTTCTTTTCGTAAACATGGACATCTAACATTTCAACATTGCCCTTTTGGAAACTTTCATGCATTTTATTGGCTGTGGTTTATCATGAAGATAATTTCATAAAATTTTCTGTCGAACTGAATTCAAGTGGTTTTACAAATGGGTGCAAAAGCGTCAGCAAAAATTGCTGTTCTTGTAATTTTTAATGATTTAATTTTCATTTATCGATTTTAATGATTAATGTTTTATATTCATTAAAGCTTGTAATATTTATAAATCAAAGCTTAAATATCGTAAAGATTTAGAAAAATTCTTCAACTTTTGATCTTTGGATTTTGTGTTTAATTTAATTTAATTTCCTCCTCCGCAGCAAGAGAACTCCGTTGGGAGCAATGACAAAGTACCTGTACGTAAATATTCTGTTCGTTTGTATTTTTCAATTTAAAAGTTATTTCATTGAGTTAATCTTAGTTTCTTTTGATATTAAATGTAATGATATTAATAGATTACTAGGTTAATGAATAGAATCAATGTGTCCATAAATAAAATCATTTTTACCTTATTTTGATAATCATCAATTTTGAGTCTTATTTTGCCTTGTCATAAATGTGGTCAATTTCTTTTAGATACGATAGAGTTTTTAACTCACAGTATTTTAATGCAATTGATCACATTTGCGAAAGGAGAGACTCGGCAACGAAAACAAATTTTACATGAATTTTTAAATGGTATTTTGAATGAGTATAAGAGATGGGAACTACTCTAATGCAGCCGGATTGTTGAAAGATATATGTATGGCATGCAATATAACTTCAAAGAAATTAAATGTAATTTTAGCTACCAATCAATTTCGATTTAACTAAATTTTAACATTTCCTGTTCATTTTTGGTAAGAGTAGAATCAACTTAAAAGTAGCTTAATTCGTTTTGTAAATTTTTGTGAAAATCTAATTAATTCTGAATATGATCAAGATTAATTTGAATTTTGTCAATTTTATCAAAGGGTTCTCAAGATGAGCAAAGCGTCCATTCTGATGATGATGATCAAAGAGGTAACATTTTAATTTGTTTGTATCCGTTTTGAAAACAATTTATACATAATCCCAGAAACGTTCTTTTTTCAAATCCTTGTCAAGTATCTTTGGAATGTTCTTTGTGTTTCTGGCAGGTGGCGAGATTGTCCCTCGTGGCCCGCATCTCCCGCGTGTTTTCGCAGTACATTGCTGGATAGTTCTCATTTGATGAAATACATTTTCATTATAATATTGATTATCTGCCATGCGAGGGGGCAAATTCCCTGGTAATATTGCAGCATCTAAATGCCGTTATAAGAAGTACAAATGTTTCTTGATAATGAAAATCCCCATCATTAATTTTTATACCCCCTGGAAAAGTATCGTTGTTGATCAGTGCTTTTGAATTATTGCGTACAATTTTGAATAATTTATGAATATGATGCGTTATGTTGTATATTAACCCGGGGGGGGGGCGCATTTGTAGGCTACTAACAGCTGGCTTACATCACATTTTTGCGCACTGAATGCATCCTTCTCATGACTTTTCAAATCTAAATCCACAACATTATACTGATATTAGTTTTCTAATTATTCATTCATTTATTCACCCATTAATTAAGTTGTATATCAATTAAGAATAGTAATACGAATACCTCGTCTACAAATATTCGTCTTTTATTTTTCTGATTTGATTTGTTAGCTTTTTTGCATTCATTATATACTGGCGAGAAAAAAGTCATTTTGGTCGAAGTTAAAAAAACAGTTTTGCACACAACTAATGAATGAAATATTTTCATGAAATCTGAATCCAATGCTATGAAATCTTACACACGAACACCCTCAACATTAAACCTTCACAGTAGTACAATATATGTTGATACCGTCGATTTTTAATGGTGAATTTAAAAACTTGATTGTAACCCGAAATGCTGGTTCATCTGAAGCCGGATATTTGCTTCACATTACCCCCTTGTTTTGTTTCTTAGGCTGTTTACCGACCCCCGTCGTTGGGCAGCGTCTTTTTAACTCTTTCTCAAAACTGTCCTTGTATCATATCTGATCATGCTCTCTGATGAATATAAGTTATGCCAGAGTAAAAGTATTTCATGTAATGAATCATCAAATTAAGCAATTTATTTCAAATATGGCGAATATAAACTTTGCTTCTCCTGGGAAAAATAAGTGTAAGTTTCTTATAACTTCATTTATGTTCAATATTTTTTGTTCGTTCAATTTAATAGTTATTTTATATAGTTTACTTTGATGTTCCAAAAAGAATGCATTTTTAGGCTTTAAATTGCGTAGCTTTTTTCTTATCATTTATTTTTTTTCTTAACATCTTTTGTAAATTTATCATCTCCTTTTTTCATTATTTCTATCGATCAATTTTTAATGAGTCTTTAACAAGACATTTTTTTTATCTTGAAAACATTAGCCTGATAATACCGTACAAGATTTTTACATAAACATAAACACAGCATTATTTCCAGGCTGAACTTCAACTACTGAAATCCAAGACAAAAATATCCCAAATTTATTGTTTATTGCAAGTCTATATATGGTTTTATACCGTGACCCAATAAGCTTTCTGAAAGTTTAAAATCCAATTTAAAGGGTATTTGATGTAGCAACACATTTTCTAATCCTTTTTGACAACTCGGTTACAAATTGTTATAAAAAATCGCAGAACAAGCTGCAGTTTAAGTGTTAATTCCAATCCTTTTATGCAATATTTATGCGATTCCTAAAGAATTGCTAATCCTCAATATGCTGTTTTATATCTGGTAGAATTGGACGCATTTTAAATGAAAATCAAAAACCACATGAGCCATATGTAGAATCATTACAAAGCGACCACACAGCATTTGTTATGTATCGTCTACGTTTTAAGTATTTATACTTGTTAAGATTCAAACGTAATGTTGTGGTTTCATAAACTTCGATGAGATCCGTCCAATCTCTTTTTACACTACAACCATCTGTCCCTTGCGGCACAACATGAAAATATACATGCTCAATTGCATGACGATTTTAGAACAGGGCCTCGTAGCAGTTAAGCTTCTGCCCTCGTTTCGATGTGTCTTAATCTTGTAGGGTATCAAAATGGCCCAAGCTATTTTCTTTGACCATTCTTTCTTCACATTTACGTTTTCAGTTGTCTTTTTAGAGATGGGTATTTAGAGATGGGTCCCTTTTTCAAGCTGACGATTGATAATGGGAATGATTTTATCCCAGGAAGTCACCCAATGCGCCACGAAATCTTAAATGTTTGCAATTTTTGTCATTGATTTTTAGCTGCCAGAGAACAAGAGATTATCAAAGTCACCCAGCGATTGATTGCTTGCATCACAATGGGAGATTTTGACACTTACTCGTAAGTTTATTTTTTTCTGCTTTTTTTCACCTTCTGTTCTTTTGTCATGAAAGTTTTTCAACATCCCAACTTGCAAATTCAAATTCTCTCAGGCATGGTAAATATTCACCTTAACTGCCTGGTCATCTTCTCTCGTTTTGTTAATCTACTTTTCATATAATTCATTTCAAGTCTCAACAAATATTGACCATATATAAAGAAATTGAATGTTTCATTCCAGAAAACTTTGCGATGAAAGGGTGACTTGTTTTGAACCTCATGCAAAAGGAAATTTGGTAGAAGGAATTGATTTTCATAAGTATTATTTTGACAATGGTGAGTCTTGTTTCAAAGATTCTTTTTCTTAACTTTTGCACGTTTTTTTAAGTAAACTTCGATGCTTTTATCATGAATCTTAAGTTTCGTGATCTTCTCAGAATGTTTGCACTTTTTTTGAGACCTCTGTTTTATTTTTCTATCTTAATGATCTTCAAACCAACCGTAAATAAAGATATTATTATTATTATTATTATGATCTGTTGGTCTCCTTCGATGCTCTAAATTCCTTTGATAATTCTAATGTCAATTTGAAAACATAATGATAAAAAAGAAACTGTTTTATTTAGTGCTTTCCAAGCGACCAAATCCAGTCAACACTACAATATTATCACCTCACGTGATTTTGCTATCTGAAGATTCAGCCTGCATCAGCTATGTTCGTCTAACTCAAACAATTGATCAGTAAGTTTCACTCAGTCTTTTTTCACTCGTTTATTTGGTTGATTATTAATATTCCACCAAAGACTTACAAAAGAAAATAAATACTGCTTCAGCATGGCAGCTTTACACACAAGTAGCCATTGTAATATTAACTGCTCTCTTGCTTAGCACTTAGCATTAAATGGAGATGAATATGGCAATTTAACACACGGTGCTACCAATGGACTATCCATTATAACATTATACTGCTCTCTTGGTTAGCATTCAGCATTAAATGGAGATGATTATTGCAGTTTAACACACGGTGCTACCAATGGACTATCCATTATAATATTAAACTGCTCTCTTGCTTAGCATTCTGCATTAAATGGAGATGAGTATGGCAGTTTAAAACAGGGTGCTACCAATGGACTATCCATTATAACATTATGATGCTCTCTTGCTTAGCACTTAGCGTTACACATAGTTGAGTATGGCAGTTAAACACACGGTTCTACTAATGAAGAATGACATTATACTTCTCCCATGCTTCTGCTTTGTACCCGCTATCATGAACAATACTTCTTGCTTACCTATCATCCCTAATTTATTTGTAATTTATGCAGCATGAATAATCCAATCACAATACAACACGAAGAAACACGTGTATGGCAAAAGAAGAGCTCCTCCTGGGTGTGTGTTCATTTCCACCGCAGCTCAAATGGCTAGGTGTTTTATATTAGTAATTTATGTGACATTTTCGACAGCCTGGTATGGCTGTATTATACCAGGTTGTTACGTAATGATTACACAAAGAACAGCAACAATTGTCTCGTATGCATGCTGCGTCAAAGAGAGACAGGACTTGAGATGAATGCGAGGCTAGTTTGTATGAGACAAGGTAACGATATAATTTGTCTATGAAATGCAAAGTATGAAAATGGTATTTAAATTATGTGACATTAAACGACAAAGCTTTTTCATCAAAGGCACAACAGCAGGGAACTGCAGTGGAGTGTCCATTTTAATTTGTGCTGTCATGATTTTGCACTTGAGCCACTTTTTTAAGATTGAATGAGGACGGGTGCTCTGCTTACTCGTTTCCATTACCAAACATGCGCCATTTTATTTGAATATGGTTACGGTATGTGGAGGAAAGCAATCGTGTCAAATTTATATAAAAATCTTACTCAAGATAATTATTTGTCGTCAAGTGAAATCTTAACAATTGTTTTTTTTCTTGCAACGATATCTTAAAATAATAGTCCATTGTTTCAATACATCTACTAGCATTTTCTCTTTTCAAATTTAGGCCACTTCAGGCCCAACCGTGTGACAAACTCATATGCGTAGTTCCGCCAATTGTTATGTGTGCTCATCGTTCAACTATTTTCTTTGCATTAAAACACATCTAAACAAACAATTCTTTTTCCCACGTGATGCAATGATAAAAAAGCTTTTGTTGTCATCTTTTCAGTCGATTTCCCACCTTTGTTGATGTTATTTTCATATTTGGAAATGTGTTTTGGACTTATTACTGTTTTCCCCATTTTTGAGTTTCCAGTGACATTCGCCTCTTATTTTCATATTTTCATTCATTTTCCGCAAAATATCTGAAAAATCTTTTGGCAAAAACTAATTTTTTAGAATTGTTTCAATTAGAAGTTTTTCCTCTTATGTAAAGTGGCAACAAGTGATCAGACCCGAATACGATAAGGTATCTTATTAAAATATAATATTATAATATAAGGTATCGTAAATTGCCAGAATTTGTTGTTCAGTATCCTCAATCTGAAAGAAATATTATTCCTGCATGTACTTCCTAAAAAGAATGATGTAAAATTTACGGGTATCGTCAAGAATTCTCATGTCATAAGGACCTTCATTAGATGAGGAAAATGTTATGAATTTAGAGCCGAAGTAAGATCTGGTCATTTATTCATTGCCGAATGTGATTGCAAGAAATAATTAAAATTAATTCAGTAGCCAATTTCAAAATTCAAAACCCCAATCATTTGCAATTCTTTGAAATGTAAGTTGTTCTTTAATTTTTTGCATAGATCATTAACTTCTACATCTTTATTGCTTGCTGCGACATTCTGTAAAATGGCGTTGACAATTTTAAAATAATTTCAATTAATTACGCTTATGTAGGCTAGATTTTGAGTTTAATTCTCTCATGCTGTTTAACGCATTTAAATTAAAATCAAAATTATTACTTCAATTCACATTTTCTCCTTCTATCTTGGTACTTCAATTGCAGATTCATTCTTAAAAGTGCTTCTTGAATATAAACTCCCCATGAAAATTATTAACCCATTGCTATTTATGCCTAAAAAATCAACACTTCTCGGTGAAAGTTGGGCTCAGAAAGTAAGACCATTCCTCTGTTATTTTTACCATAACACGGCCTAACAATTCCTAAGGTAAGATTAACCCCTTGCCTTTTTCACCAAAAATTATCAAGAAATATTGAGTATCATTTTTGACCAAATAGTAAGGTAACCCCTTGCCTTTTTCACCAAATATGAGCCAAAAATATTGGGTAAAATTTTTGACAAAAAGGTAAGGTTAACCCCTTGTATTTTTCACCAAAAATAAGGTAAAAATATTGGGTAAAAGAATGACCAAAAAGTAAGGTTAACCCTCTGCATTTTATACCAAAAATGAGCCAAAAATATTGGGTAATATTTTTGACCACAAAGTAAGGTTAACCCCTTGCATTTCTCATCAAAAATGAGCCAAAAATATTGAGTAATATTTTTGTCCAAAAAGTAAGGTTAACCCCTTCCATTTTTCAACAAAAATCTGCCAAACATATTGGGTAAAATCTTTGACAAAAAAGAAAGGTTAACCCCTTGCATTTTTCACCAAAAATAAGCCGAAAATAATGGACAAAATTTTTGACACAAAAGTAAGGTTAACCACTTGCCTTTTTCACCAAAATGAGGCAAAAAATATTGGGTAACAATTTAAACCAAAAAGTAGTGTTAACCCCTTGCATTTTTTACCAAAAATTAAGAAAGATATTGGGTAAAATTGTTGACAAAAAAGTAAGGTTAACCCCTTGAATTTTTTAACCAAAATTGAGCCAAAAATATTGGGTAAAATTTTTGACCAAAAAGTAAGGTTAACCTCTTGCATTTTTCACCAAAAATAAGCCTAAAATATCTGGTAATAATTTTGACCAAGAAGTAAGGTTAACCGCTTGCATTTCTCACCAAAAATAAGCCTAAAATATTGGGTAACAATTTAAACCAAAAAGTAGTGTTAACCCCTTGCATTTTGTACCAAAAATTAGGAAAGATATTGGGTAAAATTGTTGACAAAAAAGTAAGGTTAACCCCTTGAATTTTTTAACCAAAATTGAGCCAAAAATATTGGGTAAAATTTTTGACCAAAAAGTAAGGTTAACCTCTTGCATTTTTCACCAAAAATAAGGCTAAAATATCTGGTAATAATTTTGACCAAGAAGTAAGGTTAACCGCTTGCATTTCTCACCAAAAATAAGCCTAAAATATTGGGTAACAATTTAAACCAAAAAGTAGTGTTAACCCCTTGCATTTTGTACCAAAAATTAGGAAAGATATTGGGTAAAATTGTTGACAAAAAAGTAAGGTTAATCCCTTGAATCTTTTAACCAAAATTGAGCCAAAAATATCTGGTAATAATTTTGACCAAGAAGTAAGGTTAACTCCTTGCATTTCTCACCAAAAATAAGCCTAAAATATTGGGTAATAATTTTGACCAAAAAGTAAGGTTAGCCCCTTGCATTTTCACCAAAAATTGGCCAAAAATAACTGGTAATAATTTTTACCAAGAAGTAAGGTTAACCCCTTGCATTTCTCACCAAAAATAAGCCTAAAATATTGGGTAATAATATTGACCAAAAGGTAAGGTTAACCCCTTGCATTTTTCAACAAAAATTGCCCAAAAATATTGGGTAATAATTTTGACCAAAAGTAAGGTTAACCCCTTGCATTTTTCACCAAAATTTGGCCAAAAATATTTGGTAATAATTTTGACCAAAAGTAAGGTTATACCCTTGGATTTTTCACCAAAAATAAGCCTAAAATATTCGGTAATAAATTGGACCAAAAAGTAAGGTTAAACCCTTGCATTTTTCACCAAAAATTGCCCAAAAATATTGGGTAATACTTTTGACAAAAAAGTAAGGTTAACCCCTTGCATTTCTCACCAAAAATTGGCCAAAAATATTGGGTAATAATTTTGACCAAAAAGTAAGGTTAACCCGTTGCATTTTTCACCAAAAATTGGCAAAAAATATTGGGTAATAATTTTGACCAAAAAGTAAGGTTAACCCGTTGCATTTTTCACCAAAAATTGGCCAAAAATTTTGGATAATAATCTTGACCAAAAAGTAAGGTTAACCCCTTGCATTTTTCACCAAAAATTGGCCAAAAATATTGGATAATAAATTTGACCAAAAAGTAAGGTTAACCCCTTGCATTTTTCACCAAAAATTGGCCAAAAATATTGGGTAATAATTGTGACCAAAAAGTAAGGTTAACCCCTTGCATTTTTCACCAAAAATTGGCCAAAAATATTGGATAATAAATTTGACCAAAAGTAAGGTTAACCCCTTGCATTTTTCACCAAAAATTGGCCGAAAATATTGGATAATAATTTTGACCAAAAAGTAAGGTTAACCCCTTGCATTTTTCACCAAAAATTGGCCAAAAATATTGGATAATAATTTTGACCAAAAAGTAAGATTAACCCCTTGCATTTTTCACCAAAAATTGGCCAAAAATATTGGATAATAAATTAGACCAAAAAGTAAGGTTAACCCCTTGCATTTTTCACCAAAAATTGGTCAAAAATATGGGGTAATAATTTTGACCAAAAAGTAAGGTTAACCCCTTGCATTTTTCACCAAAAATTGGCCAAAAATATTGGATAATAATCTTGACCAAAAAGTAAGGTTAACCCCTTGCATTTTTCACCAAAAATTGGCCAAAAATATTGGATAATAAATTTGACCAAAAAGTAAGGTTAACCCCTTGCATTTTTCACCAAAAATTGGCCAAAAATATTGGGTAATAATTGTGACCAAAAAGTAAGGTTAACCCCTTGCATTTTTCACCAAAAATTGGCCAAAAATATTGGATAATAAATTTGACCAAAAGTAAGGTTAACCCCTTGCATTTTTCACCAAAAATTGGCCGAAAATATTGGATAATAATTTTGACCAAAAAGTAAGGTTAACCCCTTGCATTTTTCACCAAAAATTGGCCAAAAATATTGGATAATAATTTTGACCAAAAAGTAAGATTAACCCCTTGCATTTTTCACCAAAAATTGGCCAAAAATATTGGATAATAAATTAGACCAAAAAGTAAGGTTAACCCCTTGCATTTTTCACCAAAAATTGGTCAAAAATATGGGGTAATAATTTTGACCAAAAAGTAAGGTTAACCCCTTGCATTTCTCACCAAAAATTGGCCAAAAATATTGGATAATAAATTTGACCAAAAAGTAAGGTTAACCCCTTGCATTTTTCACCAAAAATTGGCAAAAAATATTTGATAATAAATTTGACCAAAAGTAAGGTTAACCCCTTGCATTTTTCACCAAAAATTGCCCAAAAATATTGGATAATAATTTTGACCAAAAAGTAAGGTTAACCCCTTGCATTTTTCACCAAAAATTGGCCAAAAATATTGGATAATAAATTTGACCAAAAAGTAAGGTTAACCCCTTGCATTTTTCACCAAAAATTGGCCAAAAATATTGGATAATAATTTTGACCAAAAAGTAAGGTTAACCCCTTGCATTTTTCACCAAAAATTGGCCACAAATATTGGATAATAAATTTGACCAAAAGTAAGGTTAACCCCTTGCATTTTTCACCGAAAATTGGCCAAAAATATTGGATAATAATTTTGACCAAAAAGTAAGGTTAACCCCTAACATTTTTCACCAAAAATTGGCCAAAAATATTGGATAATAATTTTGACCAAAAAGTAAGGTTAACCCCTTGCATTTTTCACCAAAAATTGGCCAAAAATATTGGATAATAAATTGGACCAAAAAGTAAGGTTAACCCCTTGCATTTTTCACCAAAAATTGGCCAAAAATATTGGGTAATAATTTTGACCAAAAAGTAAGGTTAACCCCTTGCATTTTTCACCAAAAATAAGCCTAAAATATTGGATAATAAATTTGACCAAAAGTAGGGTTAACCCCTTGCATTTCTCACCAAAAATTGCCCAAAAATATTGGATAATAATTTTGACCAAAAAGTAAGGTTAACCCCTTGCATTTTTCACCAAAATTTGCCCAAAAATATTGGATAATAATTTTGACCAAAAAGTAA
This sequence comes from Catostylus mosaicus, assembly GCA_964019065.1. NCBI lineage: Eukaryota > Metazoa > Cnidaria > Scyphozoa > Rhizostomeae > Catostylidae > Catostylus > Catostylus mosaicus. The sequence goes on from OZ025199.1 coordinate 6,787,487, forward strand.
GGTTAACCCCTTGCATTTTTCACCAAAAAAAAGCCTAAAATATTGGATAATAAATTTGACCAAAAGTAAGGTTAACCCCTTGCATTTTTCACCAAAAATTTGCCAAAAATATGGGGTAATAATTTTGACCAAAAAGTAAGGTTAACCCCTTGCATTTTTCACCAAAAATTGGCCAAAAATATTGGATAATAAATTTGACCAAAAAGTAAGGTTAACCCCTTGCATTTCTCACCAAAAATTGCCCAAAAATATTGGATAATAATTTTGACCAAAAAGTAAGGTTAACCCCTTGCATTTTTCACCAAAAATTGGCCAAAAATATTGGATAATAATTTTGACCAAAAAGTAAGGTTAACCCCTTGCATTTTTCACCAAAAATTGGCCAAAAATATTGGATAATAAATTGGACCAAAAAGTAAGGTTAACCCCTTGCATTTTTCACCAAAAATTGGCCAAAAATATTGGGTAATAATTTTGACCAAAAAGTAAGGTTAACCCCTTGCATTTTTCACCAAAAATTGGCCAAAAATATTGGAAAATAAATTAGACCAAAAAGTAAGGTTAACCCCTTGCATTTCTCACCAAAAATTGCCCAAAAATATTGGATAATAATTTTGACCAAAAAGTAAGGTTAACCCCTTGCATTTTTCACCAAAAATTGGCCAAAAATATTGGATAATAATTTTGACCAAAAAGTAAGGTTAACCCCTTGCATTTTTCACCAAAAATTGGCCAAAAATATTGGGTAATAATTTTGACCAAAAAGTAAGGTTAACCCCTTGCATTTCTCACCAAAAATTGGCCAAAAATATTGGGTAATAATTTTGACCAAAAAGTAAGGTTAACCCCTTGCATTTTTCACCAAAAATTGGCCAAAAATATTGGATAATAAATTTGACCAAAAGTAAGGTTAACCCCTTGCATTTTTCACCAAAAATTGGCCAAAAATATTGGATAATAATTTTGACCAAAAAGTAAAGTTAACCCCTTGCATTTTTCACCAAAAATTGGCCAAAAATATTGGATAATAAATTTGACCAAAAGTAAGGTTAACCCCTTGCATTTTTCACCAAAAATTGGCCAAAAATATTGGATAATAAATTTGACCAAAAGTAAGGTTAACCCCTTGCATTTTTCACCAAAAATTGCCCAAAAATATTGGATAATAATTTTGACCAAAAAGTAAGGTTAACCCCTTGCATTTTTCACCAAAAATTGGCCAAAAATATTGGATAATAAATTCGACCAAAAAGTAAGGTTAACCCCTTGCATTTTTCACCAAAAATTGGCCAAAAATATTGGGTAATAATTTTGACCAAAAAGTAAGGTTAACCCCTTGCATTTTTCACCAAAAATTGGCCACAAATATTGGATAATAAATTTGACCAAAAGTAAGGTTAACCCCTTGCATTTTTCACCGAAAATTGGCCAAAAATATTGGATAATAATTTTGACCAAAAAGTAAGGTTAACCCCTTGCATTTTTCACCAAAAATTGGCCAAAAATATTGGATAATAAATTCGACCAAAAAGTAAGGTTAACCCCTTGCATTTTTCACCAAAAATTGGCCAAAAATATTGGATAATAATTTTGACCCAAAAAGTAAGGTTAACCCCTTGCATTTTTCACCAAAAATTGGCCAAAAATATTGGATAATAAATTCGACCAAAAAGTAAGGTTAACCCCTTGCATTTTTCACCAAAAATTGGCCAAAAATATTGGGTAATAATTTTGACCAAAAAGTAAGGTTAACCCCTTGCATTTTTCACCAAAAATTGGCCACAAATATTGGATAATAAATTTGACCAAAAGTAAGGTTAACCCCTTGCATTTTTCACCGAAAATTGGCCAAAAATATTGGATAATAATTTTGACCAAAAAGTAAGGTTAACCCCTAACATTTTTCACCAAAAATTGGCCAAAAATATTGGATAATAATTTTGACCAAAAAGTAAGGTTAACCCCTTGCATTTTTCACCAAAAATTGGCCAAAAATATTGGATAATAAATTGGACCAAAAAGTAAGGTTAACCCCTTGCATTTTTCACCAAAAATTGGCCAAAAATATTGGGTAATAATTTTGACCAAAAAGTAAGGTTAACCCCTTGCATTTTTCACCAAAAATAAGCCTAAAATATTGGATAATAAATTTGACCAAAAGTAAGGTTAACCCCTTGCATTTCTCATCAAAAATTGCCCAAAAATATTGGATAATAATTTTGACCAAAAAGTAAGGTTAACCCCTTGCATTTTTCACCAAAAATTGCCCAAAAATATTGGATAATAATTTTGACCAAAAAGTAAGGTTAACCCCTTGCATTTTTCACCAAAAATAAGCCTAAAATATTGGATAATAAATTTGACCAAAAGTAAGGTTAACCCCTTGCATTTTTCACCAAAAATTTGCCAAAAATATGGGGTAATAATTTTGACCAAAAAGTAAGGTTAACCCCTTGCATTTTTCACCAAAAATTGGCCAAAAATATTGGAAAATAAATTAGACCAAAAAGTAAGGTTAACCCCTTGCATTTCTCACCAAAAATTGCCCAAAAATATTGGATAATAATTTTGACCAAAAAGTAAGGTTAACCCCTTGCATTTTTCACCAAAAATTGGCCAAAAATATTGGATAATAATTTTGACCAAAAAGTAAGGTTAACCCCTTGCATTTTTCACCAAAAATTGGCCAAAAATATTGGGTAATAATTTTGACCAAAAAGTAAGGTTAACCCCTTGCATTTCTCACCAAAAATTGGCCAAAAATATTGGGTAATAATTTTGACCAAAAAGTAAGGTTAACCCCTTGCATTTTTCACCAAAAATTGGCCAAAAATATTGGATAATAAATTTGACCAAAAGTAAGGTTAACCCCTTGCATTTTTCACCAAAAATTGGCCAAAAATATTGGATGATAATTTTGACCAAAAAGTAAAGTTAACCCCTTGCATTTTTCACCAAAAATTGGCCAAAAATATTGGATAATAAATTTGACCAAAAGTAAGGTTAACCCCTTGCATTTTTCACCAAAAATTGGCCAAAAATATTGGATAATAAATTTGACCAAAAGTAAGGTTAACCCCTTGCATTTTTCACCAAAAATTGGCCAAAAATATTGGGTAATAATTTTGACCAAAAAGTAAGGTTAACCCCTTGCATTTTTCACCTAAAATTGGCCAAAAATATTGGATAATAAATTTGACCAAAAAGTAAGGTTAACCCCTTGCATTTTTCACCAAAAATTGGCCAAAAATATTGGATAATAAATTTGACCAAAAGTAAGGTTAACCCCTTGCATTTTTCACCAAAAATTGGCCAAAAATATTGGATAATAATTTTGACCAAAAAGTAAAGTTAACCCCTTGCATTTTTCACCAAAAATTGGCCAAAAATATTGGATAATAAATTTGACCAAAAGTAAGGTTAACCCCTTGCATTTTTCACCAAAAATTGGCCAAAAATATTGGATAATAAATTTGACCAAAAGTAAGGTTAACCCCTTGCATTTTTCACCAAAAATTGCCCAAAAATATTGGATAATAATTTTGACCAAAAAGTAAGGTTAACCCCTTGCATTTTTCACCGAAAATTGGCCAAAAATATTGGATAATAATTTTGACCAAAAAGTAAGGTTAACCCCTTGCATTTTTCACCAAAAATTGGCCAAAAATATTGGGTAATAATTTTGACCAAAAAGTAAGGTTAACCCCTTGCATTTTTCACCAAAAATTGGCCACAAATATTGGATAATAAATTTGACCAAAAGTAAGGTTAACCCCTTGCATTTTTCACCGAAAATTGGCCAAAAATATTGGATAATAATTTTGACCAAAAAGTAAGGTTAACCCCTTGCATTTTTCACCAAAAATTGGCCAAAAATATTGGATAATAAATTCGACCAAAAAGTAAGGTTAACCCCTTGCATTTTTCACCAAAAATTGGCCAAAAATATTGGATAATAATTTTGACCCAAAAAGTAAGGTTAACCCCTTGCATTTTTCACCAAAAATTGGCCAAAAATATTGGATAATAAATTCGACCAAAAAGTAAGGTTAACCCCTTGCATTTTTCACCAAAAATTGGCCAAAAATATTGGGTAATAATTTTGACCAAAAAGTAAGGTTAACCCCTTGCATTTTTCACCAAAAATTGGCCACAAATATTGGATAATAAATTTGACCAAAAGTAAGGTTAACCCCTTGCATTTTTCACCGAAAATTGGCCAAAAATATTGGATAATAATTTTGACCAAAAAGTAAGGTTAACCCCTAACATTTTTCACCAAAAATTGGCCAAAAATATTGGATAATAATTTTGACCAAAAAGTAAGGTTAACCCCTTGCATTTTTCACCAAAAATTGGCCAAAAATATTGGATAATAAATTGGACCAAAAAGTAAGGTTAACCCCTTGCATTTTTCACCAAAAATTGGCCAAAAATATTGGGTAATAATTTTGACCAAAAAGTAAGGTTAACCCCTTGCATTTTTCACCAAAAATTGGCCAAAAATATTGGATAATAAATTTGACCAAAAGTAAGGTTAACCCCTTGCATTTTTCACCAAAAATTGGCCAAAAATATTGGATAATAATTTTGACCAAAAAGTAAGGTTAACCCCTTGCATTTTTCACCAAAAATTGGCCAAAAATATTGGATAATAAATTAGACAAAAAAGTAAGGTTAACCCCTTGCATTTTTCACCAAAAATTGGCCAAAAATATGGGGTAATAATTTTGACCAAAAAGTAAGGTTAACCCCTTGCATTTTTCACCAAAAATTGGCCAAAAATATTGGATAATAAATTTGACCAAAAAGTAAGGTTAACCCCTTGCATTTTTCACCAAAAATTGGCCAAAAATATTTGATAATAAATTTGACCAAAAGTAAGGTTAACCCCTTGCATTTCTTACCAAAAATTGGCCAAAAATATTGGATAATAATTTTGACCAAAAAGTAAGGTTAACCCCTTGCATTTTTCACCAAAAATTGGCCAAAAATATTGGATAATAAATTTGACCAAAAAGTAAGGTTAACCCCTTGCATTTTTCACCAAAAATTGGCCAAAAATATTGGTTAATAATTTTGACCAAAAAGTAAGGTTAACCCCTTGCATTTTTCACCAAAAATTGGCCAAAAATATTGGATAATAATTTTGACCAAAAAGTAAGGTTAACCCCTTGCATTTTTCACCAAAAATTGGCCAAAAATATTGGATAATAAATTGGACCAAAAAGTAAGGTTAACCCCTTGCATTTTTCACCAAAAATTGGCCAAAAATATTGGGTAATAATTTTGACCAAAAAGTAAGGTTAACCCCTTGCATTTTTCACCAAAAATAAGCCTAAAATATTGGATAATAAATTTGACCAAAAGTAAGGTTAACCCCTTGCATTTCTCACCAAAAATTGCCCAAAAATATTGGATAATAATTTTGACCAAAAAGTAAGGTTAACCCCTTGCATTTTTCACCAAAAATTGCCCAAAAATATTGGATAATAATTTTGACCAAAAAGTAAGGTTAACCCCTTGCATTTTTCACCAAAAATAAGCCTAAAATATTGGATAATAAATTTGACCAAAAGTAAGGTTAACCCCTTGCATTTTTCACCAAAAATTGGCCAAAAATATGGGGTAATAATTTTGACCAAAAAGTAAGGTTAACCCCTTGCATTTTTTACCTAAAATTGGCCAAAAATATTGGGTAATAATTTTGACCAAAAAGTAAGGTTAACCCCTAGCATTTCTCACCAAAAATTGGCCAAAAATATTGGGTAATAATTTTGACCAAAAAGTAAGGTTAACCCCTTGCATTTTTTACCTAAAATTGGCCAAAAATATTGGGTAATAATTTTGACCAAAAAGTAAGGTTAACCCCTAGCATTTCTCACCAAAAATTGGCCAAAAATATTGGGTAATAATTTTGACCAAAAAGTAAGGTTAACCCCTTGCATTTTTCACCAAAAATTGGCCAAAAATATTGGATAATAAATTTGACCAAAAAGTAAGGTTAACCCCTTGCATTTTTCACCAAAAATTGGCCAAAAATATTGGATAATAAATTTGACCAAAAAGTAAGGTTAACCCCTTGCATTTTTCACCAAAAATTGGCCAAAAATATTGGATAATAATCTTGACCAAAAAGTAAGGTTAACCCCTTGCATTTTTCACCAAAAATTGGCCAAAAATATTGGGTAATAATTTTGACCAAAAAGTACGGTTAACCCCTTGCATTTTTCCCCAAAAATTGGCCAAAAATATTGGATAATAAATTTGACCAAAAGTAAGGTTAACCCCTTGCATTTTTCACCAAAAATTGGCCGAAAATATTGGATAATAATTTTGACCAAAAAGTAAGGTTAACCCCTTGCATTTTTCACCAAAAATTGGCCAAAAATATTGGATAATAATTTTGACCAAAAAGTAAGGTTAACCCCTTGCATTTTTCACCAAAAATTGGCCAAAAATATTGGATAATAAATTAGACCAAAAAGTAAGGTTAACCCCTTGCATTTTTCACGAAAAATTGGCCAAAAATATGGGGTAATAATTTTGACCAAAAAGTAAGGTTAACCCCTTGCATTTTTCACCAAAAATTGGCCAAAAATATTGGATAATAAATTTGACCAAAAAGTAAGGTTAACCCCTTGCATTTTTCACCAAAAATTGGCCAAAAATATTGGGTAATAATTTTGACCAAAAAGTAAGGTTAACCCCTTGCATTTTTCACCAAAAATTGGCCAAAAATATTGGATAATAAATTTGACCAAAAGTAAGGTTAACCCCTTGCATTTTTCACCAAAAATTGGCCGAAAATATTGGATAATAATTTTGACCAAAAAGTAAGGTTAACCCCTTGCATTTTTCACCAAAAATTGGCCAAAAATATTGGATAATAAATTTGACCAAAAGTAAGGTTAACCCCTTGCATTTTTCACCAAAAATTGGCCGAAAATATTGGATAATAATTTTGACCAAAAAGTAAGGTTAACCCCTTGCATTTTTCACCAAAAATTGGCCAAAAATATTGGATAATAATTTTGACCAAAAAGTAAGGTTAACCCCTTGCATTTTTCACCAAAAATTGGCCAAAAATATTGGATAATAAATTAGACCAAAAAGTAAGGTTAACCCCTTGCATTTTTCACCAAAAATTGGCCAAAAATATGGGGTAATAATTTTGACCAAAAAGTAAGGTTAACCCCTTGCATTTTTCACCAAAAATTGGCCAAAAATATTGGATAATAAATTTGACCAAAAAGTAAGGTTAACCCCTTGCATTTTTCACCAAAAATTGGCCAAAAATATTTGATAATAAATTTGACCAAAAGTAAGGTTAACCCCTTGCATTTCTCACCAAAAATTGGCCAAAAATATTGGATAATAATTTTGACCAAAAAGTAAGGTTAACCCCTTGCATTTTTCACCAAAAATTGGCCAAAAATATTGGATAATAAATTTGACCAAAAAGTAAGGTTAACCCCTTGCATTTTTCACCAAAAATTGGCCAAAAATATTGGTTAATAATTTTGACCAAAAAGTAAGGTTAACCCCTTGCATTTTTCACCAAAAATTGGCCACAAATATTGGATAATAAATTTGACCAAAAGTAAGGTTAACCCCTTGCATTTTTCACCGAAAATTGGCCAAAAATATTGGATAATAATTTTGACCAAAAAGTAAGGTTAACCCCTTGCATTTTTCACCAAAAATTGGCCAAAAATATTGGATAATAATTTTGACCAAAAAGTAAGGTTAACCCCTTGCATTTCTCACCAAAAATTGGCCAAAAATATTGGATAATAAATTGGACCAAAAAGTAAGGTTAACCCCTTGCATTTTTCACCAAAAATTGGCCAAAAATATTGGGTAATAATTTTGACCAAAAAGTAAGGTTAACCCCTTGCATTTTTCACCAAAAATAAGCCTAAAATATTGGATAATAAATTTGACCAAAAGTAAGGTTAACCCCTTGCATTTCTCACCAAAAATTGCCCAAAAATATTGGATAATAATTTTGACCAAAAAGTAAGGTTAACCCCTTGCATTTTTCACCAAAAATTGCCCAAAAATATTGGATAATAATTTTGACCAAAAAGTAAGGTTAACCCCTTGCATTTTTCACCAAAAATAAGCCTAAAATATTGGATAATAAATTTGACCAAAAGTAAGGTTAACCCCTTGCATTTTTCACCAAAAATTGGCCAAAAATATGGGGTAATAATTTTGACCAAAAAGTAAGGTTAACCCCTTTCATTTTTCACCAAAAATTGGCCAAAAATATTGGATAATAAATTAGACCAAAAAGTAAGGTTAACCCCTTGCATTTCTCACCAAAAATTGGCCAAAAATATTGGGTAATAATTTTTACCAAAAAGTAAGGTTAACCCCTTGCATTTTTCACCTAAAATTGGCCAAAAATATTGGGTAATAATTTTGACCAAAAAGTAAGGTTAACCCCTTGCATTTCTCACCAAAAATTGGCCAAAAATATTGGGTAATAATTTTGACCAAAAAGTAAGGTTAACCCCTTGCATTTTTCACCAAAAATTGGCCAAAAATATTGGATAATAAATTTGACCAAAAAGTAAGGTTAACCCCTTGCATTTTTCACCAAAAATTGGCCAAAAATATTGGATAATAATCTTGACCAAAAAGTAAGGTTAACCCCTTGCATTTTTCACCAAAAATTGGCCAAAAATATTGGATAATAAATTTGACCAAAAAGTAAGGTTAACCCCTTGCATTTTTCACCAAAAATTGCCCAAAAATATTGGATAATAATTTTGACCAAAAAGTAAGGTTAACCCCTTGCATTTTTCACCAAAAATTGGTCAAAAATATGGGGTAATAATTTTGACCAAAAGTAAGGTTAACCCCTTGCATTTTTCACCAAAAATTGGCCAAAAATATTGGGTAATAATTTTTACCAAAAAGTAAGGTTAACCCCTTGCATTTTTCACCAAAAATTGGCCAAAAATATTGGATAATAAACTGGAGCAAAAAGTAAGGTTAACCCTTTGTATTTTTCACCAAAAATTGGCCAAAAATATTGGGTAATAATTTTGACCAAAAAGTAAGGTTAACCCCTTGCATTTTTCACCAAAAATCGGCCAAAAATATTGGGTAATAATTTTGACCAAAAAGTAAGGTTAACCCCTAGCATTTTTGATCAAAAATTGGCCAAAAATATTGGGTAATAATTTTTACCAAAAAGTAAGGTTAACCCCTTGCATTTTTCACCAAAAATTGGCCAAAAATATTGGATAATAAATTGGAGCATAAAGTAAGGTTAACCCTTTGTATTTTTCACCAAAAATGAGCCAAAAATATTGGGTAATAATTTTGACCAAACAGTAAGGTTAATCCCTTGCATTTTTCACCAAAAATTGGCCAAAAATATTGGGTAATAAATTGGACCAAAACTTAAGGTTAACCCCTTGCATTTTTCACCAAAAATTGGCCAAAAATATTTGGTAATAACTTTGACCAAAAGTAAGGTTAACCCCTTGCATTTTTCACCAAAATAAGCTTAAAATATTGGGTAAAATTTTTGACCAAAAAGTAAGGTTAACCCCTTGCATTTTTCAACAAAAATTGGGCAAAAATATTGGGTAATAATTTTCACCAAAAAGTAAGGTTAACCCCTTGCCTTTTGCGTAAAGGTTGAAAAATTGTTCATAAAGTTCGAAAAATGTCGTTCAATATTTCTAGTTGAAAACAAGGGTAATTCGTTTGTTTCTCGTCGAAAAAGGCGAAAATATTTTTATATTAGGAATGGCTATCGTGGATTAAGGGTTTGATTTTAACTGATTTTTGCTGATGAGAAAAAGGTTAATTGATATTGCTAATAAGAATTACACAAATAGAGATAAATTTGAGTCTCAAGCTGCAACAGCAAGCATGTATGTTCGTAATTTAGTTTAGGAATCATAAATTTGCAGTGCTTTGTCTATTGCAATTTTTACAATGTATAATCAATGTTGATATGCATTTGCTAAGGCCAGTTTTAGTGAACAATATTTTTACACTCCTTTCTCTTACAAGAACCGTCAATCTAAAAATGGTGAGGCTTGAAACCTAGAGTAATGAACAAAATTCGTTAATCGTGAAATTTAGATATCAGCATTCTGTCACTTGCTCAGTCACTTGCTCCAACAACCTTATTTCATTTAACAGACATTTTAATACAAAATTAATACACTGTAAATTGGTTTTATGCGAATACAGTATGCAAAAGAAGCGAAAAAAAAATTAAAACAAAAATATGAAACAAATTATGAATATTTCAGCCTCATTTAGAAAGATAAGTCATTGTAAAAGAGACGATTGTTTATCGGCCTTGACTATCTCATGAAAAATGTGGAAATATAAAGATTACCATTGTAGTTTATGATTGATGAATCCTTGAAATATGTGAAAAGTCGACAAACTAACTCAATTTGGATTAATATGAAATTGACATGGAATTAATTAGTTAATAGAAATAATTAACGAGGTTATGGCTGTTATAACACTTCAAAGATGAAAGATTAAAATTGGTGAAAAGTGATGGCAAAGCGGGGGTGGTTGACATCCAGCCTTTTGACTTATTAGGTACTTACATTACTTTTTGATTGAAATGAACTGAATGATTTAAATGGTTTGAATGATTTGGATGATGATGAGATGTGATTACATGATTAATTTCTGTTTCAAATGACATTATCAATAGATCTCTCTATAATAACAAGCAAGTGGTTTTTTTAATAATTGGCTATAATACACATAAAATTAGGGATGAAGTGACAAAAATTATAGAAAATGATGATAAATATAAGATATTGAAAGACCCTAAATCCATTTCCACTAGTTTTCATTATGAGGAAGGACCCCTCATTCACAGAAAAAATATTAACGAATTTGCTTTTGACTTCAAAATGAGAAAAAAAGATTTAATTGAATTCTGGGCAGAAATGGGTTGAACACGTTCATCAAAAAACCGGTGGAAATGTGCGACTTAAAATAACAATTAAAGGTATCTAAACAAATAAATTTTAAATAAAAATTGGTTAAAAATGACATAGAAAACGTGAATATTAGAGAGTTCAAAGTGCAGCAATGTTCATAAAAACCCAAAAATTCAAAGTACTTATTCAATCATATAAAATACATACGACCCAAAATCAAAGTATTGAATGACGTAACTGTGTTTTGTTTAAGCCTTTGGGTCTGTGGCAACAAGCGAAGCATCCTCACTTTCTTCATCATTTTCCGTTACACCATTTTCCTTAATCAATGATGAGTTCGATTCAGCTTTGTCTATTTTGATTGTTATGAATTCATGAGATTCGTCATCGTCACCATCTTCGTTATTTTTGTCAAAAGAAGCCTTTAAGAAACTCTCCTCTTCAATTTCAGACAATTTTGGATTCTTATGGGATCTTTTATGGGACGAATTGGACCTCTTACTTTTCTTACTGTGCCTTTTGTGGCTTTGTTTTTCTGCCAATTCATTAGCTGAATTCACTGTCTTCCAAACACCACACCTTTTCACCTCCTCTGATATGTTGATGGGATCTTCAACTGGTACAGATATTTTCATGATGTTTCCCGAAACCATTGGAATCTAAAAACGCAGCCAGTTTGATAACATATTATTGTTATTTGATGTAAAAAACCTTTATAATAAATAGAATATGCTACAGCCAGTAAGCAAAAATATTTTAAAGGTATTTTTTACAGTAAGTAATAAAACATTTAAAAAATTGAATTGACAAACAAGAGTGGCATATTTTTATTCAACTTTTACATTGCCTACCTTTAAATTTGCCTGCCCATCAGGTGACAATGGAGGTTTTCCTGCATTCTCATTTTTATCATCTCCTTCACAGCATTCATCTTCATCTTCATCTTCCTCTGCCTCGTCTCTCTCTTTTCTCTTGAACTCTGGTAATATGTCATCCAATGCTTTCAGCTCTTCTCGTGAGAAATACCGATCAAGCAACTTGCGAATGCCGATTAAAACAACCAACATGACAGGGAAGAGCATTTTTGTTTGTTGAATTGACTTGATGACCCATAACAACACTAAACACAAAAACTGAATGGCTGTGAAGATATGGACCCTTTTGACTGACACCTTTCGTAAATATGGCAAATCTGGTTGATACTTGGAAGGCATGAAAATGATTGCAAGGCGATCAACGAGCTGCAAGCCTTTTAATCCTGATGCACCCATATACAAAAATATTCCATATAAAACTGGCATTGGAATCATTTTCAGGATAGGAACAAGAAATACTGAAATTCCGATGGTTGATGAAATAAGCAGTTGAGTGACTCTTTGTTCTAGGACTCCAAGAAATTGAGGTTTTTCACCGGGTGCGGCTGTTTCACTTTCTAACTTTAGGGAATTCACATGGTTGATGGAGCGGACAGTGGCTGCAACAAAGAATGGAATCCCAAGAAAGGAGCAGATGACAATGAGAATAGCAACTATAAAAAGATCAAGATGGTAACCACCACCTTTTTTAAGTTTGTTTTCACGACGATTGACAATGACAGCTGTGATTTGCTGATCCATGAAAATCAGAATGGTCGCCAAAACAGCAGGTATGATGGCAGCTAAAGTTGTCCACCAAGGATTATCATTCAAAATTGGAACCAGCCATGTTCGTCCTGACCATGTTGGAGCAAACTTCTCTGGAACGATCAGCTTGGGTGTTTTTACTTTGGCGAAATAGTCCAGTAATGTCATGCTGACAATGGCGATGATGACAGAAAAGTCGGACACAAGACGTCTTATGATTGTCGGCAAAAAAGAGCTTTCTTTGAATCCTTTTAGTTTGAATATGATGATGACAGTCAGGATAAAAAGAACAGCAGACATAAAGAAAACATTTGGCTCATATGAACATCCATCTGACAGAACTCCATTCATTTCGGTACAGTTGGATTGCGACAATGATGACCAGTCATCATATATTGAGCCAAGTGTCACATTGGTTGGAGGCTTGCAAAAGCAATTCATTCCATCTGGTGGAGGATGGATCGGGAAATTGTCACGTATTTTTATGAGTTTATCAATGGCCTCAAACATGAAAATAGCCGCAATCAAAGTAAGAAAGTTTTCTTCAGTAAATCTTGTTATGTAACACACAAATGCACTGCAATCAGTTGCAACCATAATTAGGAGAATAATACCCACCCAAATACCAGTCCAAAGACGAAAAGGTAGAAATTCCCAACCAACAGATTGGCAATATTCATATAAAATGACTTCAAAAACCAGGACAGGTCCAGTAGAACCCAGAATTGTCAATGGTTGGCCAGAGAAAAAACCATAAACAACGCCACAAATCAGACCAGATACAAGTGATTCAATGGCGGCCAATTGTTGGCCTGTACCAGCGCCAAGAAGACCACCAAATGTGACAATTGGAGTGAGACATGCAAAATATAAAAAAAGCCATGATGCTATAATTTGTGCTGATGATGCATCTTTAAAATCAGATAAATAAAATGGCTTCTTTCTTTTCAAATCATTGAGAAGACCTCCAAAAAATTTACCAGAACGAACCAAACCAGCATCATCTCTCATCTTCAGTTCTTCTATTTCTTCATCGACCTTATAAGCAGATAAAAATAAAATGATAAAAATTGAAATAGTAAAAAGCGAACAAACTATTATCATTTCTTATGGATGAACAATGGAGAAAGATGACGATTTCTTATGTAAATTTATTGCAAAATCGTTGATGTATGTGTTAAATTTATACTTTTGAAGGCATGTTCAAGACGCAAAAGGTTTGAAAAATCCTAAGGTAAGAATCACAAAGACACAAAGATCCAATTTCTTGCATGTTTTTTGAATTTCAATTACCATTTGATGACAATGTTTAGGCTCTCATAGCTGAGGCTATCTTTCGAGAATTAAATAAAACAATTAATATGGAACGTATTCCGTTTTCCGTAAAAGCATCTCGAGCTACACATTAAAGTCGAAAGTGGTCACCATTAACAAAAGAGGAAGTGATAAAACATAAATATCATAAAAATTAAAAATATGTTAAGCGTTGATTTACCTTTTCATTGGGGCAACAAGAATCATTTGGTCTGTGTTTTCGACCTTGTTGTGATGGCAAATGATCAGGGGGTTCAATTCTGATACTTGGATCCCATTCACCAGGGGGTAACACTGTAACAGCATCTAGAAACTCATCAATGCCAGCAATAATGTGTTCACGCTTGGCAGCTTTATAAGCAATTTCATGAAACACCTAAAGATCAAATTTAATTATTTAAGAAACTTTCTACTAAAAAGATCTAGTTTATTGGCATGCATGGGTTTAACTGAAACATAATGGTATTCATCATTTAAATGATAATTAATAAAAGTTTATTTGAAGCCAAAATTCAAACTATTTTCATATTGATTTACTTTTCATGTAATTAATGTTGAAGAGACATTGGAAATTGACAACAAATCATCCTAAAAACAAAGGATGATGAAAATAAACAAATAATGGACAAAAACCTCATCAAATGAAAGCAACAAACCTCATCAGACATTAATGTTCCCATTGCCCTGCCAACTTCATGATAACGTGCTAAATTACCAACTGTACCAAGAAGAAGGAAAATGAATCTTGTTGGCACTGGGACTTCTGTTAGGTCACCAAGTTCATTTGCTGATGATAATCTTATAAATGCTGCAATTGGATTTTCAAGGTAATCTACTTCACCAACAAGGATGTTGCATGCTTCTGCACCTGGAGGAACTTTCTTCATGAAATGGATGTTACCTTTTCCCAACAAGTATGGGTTGTTGACAAGGCTATTATCACTCTGATTATCTTGAAACGAGGCCTTACTCCCAAGTGATCTAATAATCGGTAATTTCATGAGCCCACTTGGCTCACTTTTGCTTCGTGTTGTTTGCTCCCCTGTTTTTCTCTCATCATCTCTCTTTTTGTCATCATTCTTCTTCTCACGTTCAAATGCATGATGGTGTCTTTTCAATATCGTCTCCTTCACACTGTCTCTGTGTTTCAATGCCAGATTTCCTGTGCAAATCATTCGATCAACGACAATACTTGAGATCTGATCCAGAGTTGATCCTTCAACATCAAACAACAATGCTCCTTTTAGAAGAAAGCTTCTCAGCTCAAACAATGCATGTAGTGACAATGTTCCTACATGCGGCTTTGAAAATCTATCACCAGATTCTTCCACGTCTTCTTCAAACCTTATCCATCGTGCTGTTTCACGCCAGACAGAATCACCATTCTCCCAAAGCAATTCTTCCATTTCTGAAAAGATTGGCTTTGCAGTCAATCCAATATTTTCTTTAGAGGTATCTTCCCCAAGGATTCGAATGACTCTCTCACCTGGGGGTGTGACAGGCCTATCAGAATCAAGTTCTCTTATTGATCTTGTTCTTGAGCGTCTACGCGTTGCTTGACGTGGACCATCTTGCGATTCCTTGCGTGTTGATTGGCTAGACGAATCATCCCCATGGACTGAACCTCCGCGATGGTGATGATGATGGTGGCGATGATGATGCTTCTTTTCTCTTCCTTTTCCAGCCAGTTTTACATCCCCATAAATATTACCTTTACATTTAAAAATAAATGAAATGATCAAAGTCAGGTGCAAAATTATAAAAAAAAGCAAGAAGGTAAACACAATTACAAAATGAACAACACTTTATACATCTCAATTTTCATCATAATTAGCACACATGCGCAAATAGGTTTTTACATTAATTTCCAGTTTTCAGTAATGTCTAAGAAATCAAACAGGAGGAACAACTATCTTACCAATACCAACATCAACTGTATGTCGATTTGCAAACTCAATGTCAGTAAAACTGTGACTTGATGACATCACACCTGGATCGCGAATTGCCAGCCCTTGGGGGGATTGGGGTAAATTAGTAGGTGAATCATCTGTGATGTTTTTAAATGATGCCATTTTCGAACTCTAAATAGAAAAAGTACAAAGATACAAAAGAAGAAAATAAAGACCTGAAACTTTGAAATATTTGAAAAACCCTGAACTGATCTAAACCAAACAGATCTGATGAAATTTTTTTAATTTGGATTTATGTGCACAAGAAAAAACAATAAATGTTATATGAATGTTTAGGTTTATGCTAAGAACCGATCAGCTGAGATCTAATTTGCACATATGACATTCTACTTAGTTTTGTTTTGTTAATATTGCATCAACTTGACCCTGATTACCTTCCTAGGTCACTTTAAAGAGTCCGAGTCAGATGTGCCTTTGAAAGCAACAAAATGATGCCACGTTCTGTTACGTACTGTATACTTTTCCTCATCACAAATAAAACTTATCATATATTTATGACTTTTATTCACGTAAGATGTAGTTACTCTCTTAAAATTAAAAAAAAAACGTCTCAATAACAAGGCAAATTAACTTCATATGCCTTAATTTCCGTTTGGTAGTGTTCATATACCCCACAAATTATGCAAATTTCTTTCCAAAACATAGAAATATATCCATTTCATTTCATTTCTTCGTTTGACTTTAGCGATCAAAATAAATTTAAAATATTTTAGCATATTTACCTCCTATTAAAAACAATTAATCCAAGCTGTGTTTTGTTGTTATTTGCTGTTGTCGATTGATTTTTCAAGGAGGGGTCAACAACAATGCCTTTCAGCAGTTTTGCTTCATCATTTTACCCCTCTGTCTTTAGTCAATATAGTTTAAAGCTTTCTTTCAAATTAATTCAATTTTAGCAACTAAATCCTTGCTAAGTACTATTTCTAGGCTCAAACATAAATTTTCTTGCAACGCGTTGCACACTGCGCCTTTCACCTTCGATTGACTCCTAACAAGCGGATTAGTACTTCATGTCATCATTCACAAAAACCGCTCGTTTCAAAATGGCGCATTCTACTCTATGATCAAATGCTGCACGAGGCACTTTCTTGCATTTTTCATACATGCTGGAAAAATTTGAATAAGATTAAATCTAAATCATATTCATTAGGGCTCTGATCATTTCTCTTTGTTGAAAATTCTTGTTTGAATACGCTGACTATTTCCAAAAAACAATAACAATTGTTCTCTTCTCTTGCCCCCCCCCCCCGCCAGTTCCGCGTCCTATCATACATGATGTCAAATCTAACTGTACAAAGGATATGAATTTACTGAAAAGGTGCCATTACTTGGTGATTTCATTTGCCGATGCAAGCAACGTTGGGGTTCTCAAAGGTTTTTAGAAACAGAGTTTTTTCAATTCATATGCGATGCCCCCACCACGCCACCCCTCCCCCTCCAGAACAATAAAAGCTGTTTGTCCTCTGGCTCCATGTGCCGTGCGGGGAACAGAACATTGACACAGCTTCTTGGAGCGCAACCATATGGGCCAACTTTGGTAAGAGTTTTAGACAAAATCTTGATAAATAATAATGTTGTTATGAAATTATCTATCGACTGTTTATATTTAAAATTTTGTTGTAGTTTTGGTCATTTTATATGGACGAGTTTCCAAAATGCAGGAAACACACATTTATTATATACAACGTCATGGCTTGGTGTGTTTATGAGCACCTGCTCTCATTTTTAGTACACAACAGTAACTATAAACCAGTTTTAAGGACTGTTTAAGGGGGGTCAACTTCAAGGTATAGTCTAGAAATATCAAGCAACCCTATCATTCAACTGGTTTGTGTAATGTATGCAGCAAGTGAGAGCTTTTTTTAAAAATTAGTTTTGCTTGTATAAAAATAACTCAAACCAACAACAAGAACAAGTTTTTGCATAAAAATTTGAATGGTGTCAAGAGAATGGCGGCATTGGGCGTGGTTTTTAGGGAACTACGAAAAACGCATTTTTTAATGAAAAATCGGCTAATACAAGCAAAATCTCCGTGTGTGCAAATTCCTTCGTTTCTTTGTTTTTAAGTTTAAGCGGATGAAATGATTTTT
The DNA here is from genome assembly GCA_964019065.1 of Catostylus mosaicus. Taxonomy (NCBI): domain Eukaryota; kingdom Metazoa; phylum Cnidaria; class Scyphozoa; order Rhizostomeae; family Catostylidae; genus Catostylus; species Catostylus mosaicus. Next base: position 6,805,426 of record OZ025199.1, read on the forward strand.
TCAGAAAGCTCTTAGCATTAGATGGTGATTCCCCTTGTTGGCACGCCCTGAAGGCCATCAGACAAAAATCACCATATTGGTGATAACATGTTGAAAGGGATCTGTTTCACCGTCTGTCTTTTGAATCCAAAGAGACAGGGGGAACCGAAAGTGATGAAAAGCCAGGAAAAATGTGGTTGGAATGAAGTATCTCAGAGAAGTTAACATGCTTAAATTTCGCTCGCTCTGGAAGGGGTTTCCTCGGAGTAATAAATAGTTTATAGTCCGATACAACGAAAATTTCTAAGTGATTGGATGAAAACACACAACTGTTGGTTGAAAAAAAGCTGGCAATTATATTTTGTGCGAATTTACTAGGATCCGAAGTAACTGATGGGGGGGGGGGGGGCTGCAAACAGTAGCCAGGGTTCCCAGAAGATTAGCTACCCCAACCAAACCCCTAAGAAATTTTTCACAACAACTTCTTACAAGTTATTTGCAGTTTGCTACTAATTTTTACAGAATTGAACTCTAATTTTAACGCGGAATTTTTTGTAGAAAGGTTTCTAACGACCAACAGGTGAATTGACAGCTGAAGACATGAAGTATCTAGAGGCATTTAGGAAGTGACTGACTTATCGAAAGACGTGGGTTGGAAAGCATTACAAGAAATATAATTTTTAACTCACTAAAAGGTAGGATAAATCAGTATATAAATGATTTAATCATAAAGATTTACAGAATATTATCAGTTTTAAAGTTAGAGAGGTGTGAACTAGAACGTTTAGAGTCGAAATCAAATTGATCCCTGTTTGTTTGCAGAGGTCGTAGAATTAATCCAACCGAAACTAGAAAGAAAGATTTAAAATCTTCGCTCAAGTTGGGATGGGTATTTTTCAGTGAAATGTGAGTAGATTTGATATTTCAAACTGAAGTGATACTAATAGTTGCAGACATACTAAAGAGGGAATTCGGTCATCTTGTATGTTTTCGTAGCCTAGGTCAGAAATTGTGAATATTTAAAAAGCCAGTTACAAACCTCGCAGCATATCAGCTGAAATGGGTTTAAGCAAAGTGTTAGTCAAAAATTTGCAACAATATTTGTTCAAGAAATAGATTTTATGTTTCCCTTACTTTTCGAGGTTAAAGGTTTATTTACAGCAAGTTAAATCTGACAAAATTGAAGTTAGATTGAAAAAATCATGTTTTGTGGTTCTGCATGACCTCGACCAATGCTCATCAGTCTTACATTTTTAATGATTTGTTAGAAATTTGGTCAAAACGAACACTGGGATCAGAAATAAACAAGAAAAATGTATCTGATGTTCAAGATATTGCTTAGCATCGAAACCATTTATCTAAGAAAGGATTTAGCAGGACTTGCTTGGGCGACAGGACGGGGCAAAATATCTTCTTTCAAATAGTTGCAAGGAAAATCTTTGATGTGAGAAAAACGGCTATGATTTTGCCTTTTGTTTTTTTATTGTTTTTGCTTTTTTATTGTTTTGCTTTTTTATTGTTTTGCTTTTTTATTGTTTTGTTTTTTTATTGTTTTTGCTTTTTTATTGTTTTGTTTTTTTATTGTTTTTGCTTTTTTATTGTTTTGCTTTTCCCTTTGTTTAAGCCTCCTCTCTCATCTTATTGACTTAACCCTAGCAGCTGGATGGCACACATGAACAGCCAACCCCATCTGCACATGGCAGCTACTGATATTTCTACTTAGCAACAGCTTTTCAAATATGCAGCCATTCAATATAGTAAAGACTTTGTTTTTGCCTAGTGTGACATTAATAACTTTTGACAGCAGATGAATTAAAAGGAAATGTTTTCCTTTTTTGCAGTTCGAAAATGGCATCTTTGAAAAACATCACAGATGATTCACCAACTAATTTACCCCAATCCCCCCAAGGGCTGGCAATCCGGGATCCAGGTGTGATGTCATCAAGTCACAGTTTTACTGACATTGAACTTGCGAATCGACATACAGTTGATGTTGGAATTGGTAAGTTAAAAATAATGATACATTTCTTAACATATCATTAATCTATTTCAATTTTATTTTGGATTATCACGCATGTTCCTATCTGCTCTTAATATCACTCATTCGCACCTTTCCTAGACAATGTGCCCCTTCCTAGACAATGTGCCCCTTCCCTCCTGACGTCCTTGCCCACGTCACCTCTTTTTGCTCAGATGTAGATGATTACAGTGTGTCTTTTAAACCTCATTCAGTTATCTTCATCATGTTTTTGTGAATTTAGGAACTGCTTATGGGGATGTAAAACTGGCTGGAAAAGGAAGAGAAAAGAAGCATCATCATCGCCATCATCATCACCATCGAGGTGGATCAGACCATAGTGATGGTTCATCTAGCCAATCAACACGCAAGAATTCACATGCAAATGGAATGCGGCAGGCTACAAGAAGACGCTCTAGAACACGTTCAGTTAGAGACCATGATTCTGACAGGCCTGTTACACCCCCAGGTGAGAGAGTCATTCGAATTTTGGGTGGAGATACATCTGCAGAAGATGTAGGAATGGTTCTAAAGCCCATCTTTTCAGAGATGGAAGAACTACTTTGGGAAAATGGTGATTCAGTTTGGCGTGAAACAGCTCGTTGGATAAAATTTGAAGAAGACGTGGAAGAATCTGGTGATAGATTTTCAAAGCCGCATGTAGGAACATTGTCACTACATGCATTGTTTGAGCTGAGAAGCTTTCTTTTAAAAGGAGCATTGTTGTTTGATGTTGAAGGATCAACGCTGGATCAGATCTCAAGTATTGTCGTTGATCGAATGATTTGCAAAGGAAATCTGGCATTGAAACATAGAGACAAAGTGAAAGAGACCATCTTGAAAAGGCACCATCATGCATTTGAACCTGATGACAAAAAGAGAGATGATGATAGAAAAATAGGCCTAAAAATCACAAAAAGTAGAAGTGAGCCAAGTGGGCTCATGAAATTGCCAATTATCAGATCGTTTGGTAGCAAGGCCTCATTTCAAGACAATCAGAGTGAAAGTAGCCTAACTGATCCATCAGTATTGAGAAAAGGTAACATCCATTTCATGAAGAAAGTTCCTCCTGGTGCAGAAGCATGCAACATCCTTGTTGGTGAAGTAGATTACCTTGAAAATCCAATTGCAGCATTTATAAGATTATCATCAGCAAATGAACTTGGTGACCTAACAGAAGTGCCAGTGCCAACAAGATTCATTTTCCTTCTTCTTGGTACAGTTGGTAATTTAGCACGTTATCATGAAGTTGGCAGGGCAATGGGAACATTAATGTCTGATGAGGTTTGTCGCTTTCATTTGATGAGGTTTTTGTCCATTATTTGTTTATTTTCATCATCCTTTGTTTTTAGGATGATTTGTTGTCAATTTCCAATGTCTCTTCAACATTAATTACATGAAAAGTAAATCAATATGAAAATAGTTTGAATTTTGGCTTCAAATAAACTTTTATTAATTATCATTTAAATGATGAATACCATTATGTTTCAGTTAAACCCATGCATGCCAATAAACTAGATCTTTTAAGTAGAAAGTTTCTTAAATAATTAAATTTGATCTTTAGGTGTTTCATGAAATTGCTTATAAAGCTGCCAAGTGTGAACACATTATTGCTGGCATTGATGAGTTTCTAGATGCAGTTACAGTGTTACCCCCTGGTGAATGGGATCCAAGTATCAGAATTGAACCCCCTGATCATTTGCCATCCCAACAAGGTCGAAAACACAGACCAAATGACTCTTATTGCCCCAATGAAAAGGTAAATATTCAGGCATTATTTTTGAATTTTTTTCATTGTATCAATTGTTGGTATTTGGATGCAATGGAATGATTTTTTAATTGTTTATTATTACATGGCATTTAAATTATTTGTCTTTTCATCAAATTTCAACCTTGCAATCATGATCACCAAAAATTCAATCTCAGACTTCAAATTTTCATAAAAATTGAAATTTACAATTTGAAAATGCTGATCATTTATGGTTGATTCTATAAGGTTGATGAAGAAGTAGAAGAACTGAAGATGAGAGAAGAAGCTGGTTTGGTTCGTTCTGGTCGCATATTTGGAGGTCTTCTCAATGATTTCAAACGAAAGAAGCCATTTTATTTATCTGATTTTAAAGACGGCTCATCACCGCAAATTATAGCATCATGGCTTTTTTTATATTTTGCATGTCTCACTCCAATTGTCACATTTGGTGGGCTACTTGGTGCTGCCACAGGCCAACGATTGGCCGCCATTGAATCACTTGTATCTGGTCTGATTTGTGGCGTTGTTTATGGTTTATTCTCGGGCCAACCATTGACAATTCTGGGATCTACTGGACCTGTTCTGGTTTTTGAAACAATATTATACGAATATTGCGAATCGGTAAAATGGGACTATTTATCATTTCGTCTTTGGACAGGCGTTTGGATTGGGGTGATTCTCATGATTATGGTTGCAACTGATTGCAGTGCATTTGTGTGTTACATAACAAGGTTTACTGAAGAAAACTTTGCAACATTAATAGGAGTGATTTTCATGTATGAAGCCATCGATAAACTTTTGAAAATACGAAACAGCTACCCAGTAATGCCACCATCTAATTGTATGAATTGCTTCTGTAGGCCTCCAAATAATGCAACACTTCAATCAATGTATGATGAAATGGCTAACTGTACCACAAACACCAGCTTTTTGTTCCATCAATGTTCATATGAGCCAAATGTATTCTTCATGTCTCTGGTACTTTTTATTGTAACCGTCATCATTACCTTTAAGTTGAAAGGTTTCAAGGAAAGCTCATTTTTCCCGACAATCATTCGACGATTCGTCTCCGACTTTTCTGTCATCATCGCCATTGTCATCATGACATTATTCGATTATTTCGCCAAAGTGAAAACACCAAAGTTACTTGTTCCAGAAACGTTTGCTCCAACATGGCCAGGAAGAACATGGTTGGTTCCAATTTTGAATGGCAACCCTTGGTGGACAATTTTAGCTGCCATCATACCAGCTATTTTGGCTACCATTCTGATTTTCATGGATCAGCAAATCACAGCTGTCATTGTCAATCGTCGTGAAAACAAACTTAAAAAAGGTGGTGGTTACCATCTTGATCTTTTTATTCTTTCTTTCCTCGTTATCATTTGCTCATTTTTGGGTCTTCCAATTTTTGTTGCAGCCACCGTTTTATCCATCAACCATGTTAGTTCTCTGAAATTAGAAAGTGAAACAGCCGCACCCGGTGAAAAACCTCAGTTTCTTGGAGTCCTGGAACAAAGAGTCACTCAACTATTGATATTTATAACCATCGGAGTTTCAGTATTTCTTGTTCCTGTCTTAAGACTCATTCCAATGCCAGTTTTATATGGAATATTTTTGTATATGGGTGCATCAAGTTTAAAAGGCCTGCAATTCGTTGATCGTCTTGCAATCATTTTCATGCCTTCCAAGTATCAACCAGATTTGCCATATTTACGAAAGGTGTCAGTCAAAAGGGTCCATATCTTCACAGCCATTCAGCTGATGTGTTTGGTGTTGTTATGGGTCATCAAATCAATCAAACAAACAAAAATGCTCTTCCCTGTCATGTTGGTTGTTTTAATCGGCATTCGCAAGTTGCTTGATCGGTATTTCTCACGAGAAGAGCTGAAAGCATTGGATGACATATTACCAGAGTTCAAGAGAAAAGAGAGAGACGAGGCAGAAGAAGATGAAGATGAATGCTGTGAAGGAGATGAGAAAACCGAGAATGCAGGAAAACCTCCATTGTCACCTGATGGGCAGGCAAATTTAAAGGTAGGCAATGTAAAAGTTGAATCAAAATATGCCACTCTTGTTTGTCAATTCAATTTTTTAAATGTTTAATTACTTACTGTAAAAAATACCTTTAAAATACTTTTGCTTACTGGCTGTAGCATATTCTATTTATTATAAAGGTTTTTTACATCAAATAACAATAATATGTTATCAACCTGGCTGCGTTTTTAGATTCCAATGGTTTCGGGAAACATCATGAAAATATCTGTACCAGTTGAAGATCCCATCAACATATCAGAGGAGGTGAAAAGGTGTGGTGTTTGGAAGACAGTGAATTCAGCTAATGAATTGGCAGAAAAACAAAGCCACAAGGGCAGAAAGCACAAAAAGAAAAGTAAGAAATCGAATTCAAGTCACAGGAAATCCCATCAAAATGCCAATTTATCGGAAATTGAAGAAGAGAGTTTCCTAAAGGCTTCTTTTGATAAAGATAATGAAAATGCTGATGAGGATGACGAGTCACATGAATTCATTACAATCAAAATTGACAAAGGGGAGAATGGTGGTAAAAAAGATCATGAAGATGAATTGCCAGATATTGAGGAAGCTAAAGTTTGATGGAAGTTGAAAGCTTTTAAAAACATTCTATTAGAATCATGATTGAACTGATCGAAATAAGTGATTGAAATGATTCTTATGATTCACGTTCCTAGTTGTGTTTAGAGAAAGTGAAATATTTCACGCTGTATTCAATGCTTCATATTATATTTGAGAAATTATATACTTTTTTATTTTGATTCAACGTTATTGATAGTTTTCATTTTCCAAGAAAAGTCCCCAGCTGGTCTGATTGGTTAAAAAATAAAAAATACGTCACACGTTTTACATGATTTGATATTTATTTACCCCTAATTTTTTGATCCTGCACAACAGTGTATTTGGAGAGAAAAGTGTTAGCATAATGAAAAGATATTGTCAAGGTTTAATCAATCGAAAAATGATTAATATTATAAAAAAGCATTATAAATTTCTTTGAATAAAGTGTATCATTCATAAGTCACATCAAAAAGGTACATTGGAAAGCACTGGATATTTATCATAGGATGAAACTAGAAACTATCATTTGTTACCTTATTAATAAATAAAAATGTTTATTGCACTTTGATATTAAAATCATTTTCTTATTTTTTTTTTTTATCATCCTCTTTTCATACCTTTACCCTTTAGCAAGTAATTATTTGAGACAATTGTAGAAGAGAAGATTTCTTCATCTATCTCATATCTACTTTGAGTTTGAGATTTGGATCAAGTTTATGCCAAGACAAGGCCAAGACGTGGTCACAAATGTCATTTGTTTACTAGAAGGTCACAAGGTCAAGCTGTACGCGCGCATCTATATCAAGGATTAGGTTGAAACGTTGGCAGAATCTGCCAAAAGAAGACAAATAGAGACAAATATTTAAACAAATCATGAACAAAATGAAAAAAATGACATTTAAAGGTCAATTTTTTGCTCATTGGATGGCTAATGGTACATGTAGTGGTGAAATGAAATTGTTTGTAAAGAGAAATAAAATAAAGCCTTTTGTCCAAGATACTGGAATATATTAAAATTCAAAAAAGTTAATAATATGAAAAAGAATTTCATTGCAAAAAGTTAATCAGGTAAAATATAAAATGAATTTCTTATTCTTGTGTTTTAAAACAGAATTATTTGCAATTAATTAACAAAATATTAAAACAGCTGTCAAATAACTGAAAGGAAACAATATTTGATAAAGAAATAAATAAAGATAAAGATAAAAGATGAGAGAGAGGTTAAGATTGATCGGGACCTTTGTGTTTGCAATGGTCTATTTTCATTCATGTGAATTAATCGATTGTATAAAAAGTGTTAAAATGAGGCGTTCATTGCCAAGCCTATGAAAGCAAGGAATCTATTTATATCATCATTTACCTACATATTCTGATAATTATAATCTAATTTGATTCATAATTATCTACATAATTTTAATAAATATTTTCAAAATTATCAAGTAATAATCTGCAAAGTTTTCTCACTAAACGTTTTCCATAAAAATAAAATTACCGCTCAACCCAATACACTAATTTTTAATAAGAAACATATTTCGGTATTCAATCCTAAAGCACTTAATATTTTGTAATTTTATGATAACCTTTTTGTTGATTTTTCAAAGCCAGCATCAACTCTCTATAAAATCAGCAATCTAATATACCTACTTGTTTCCCAAAGAGAGTTTCTTTATAAAAAACGAGTGTATTTTATGGTTGGTCCATTTAAATGTAATCTATCACGTGATTGATTTTGTGTATTGTTGTTGCAAAGCTTCATAAAATGACGTCACATCAAATATTGAATTTTCAAATTTAAACAGCCGTTTCATGATCATCAGAAGCAATTATTTGCAATCGTTCTTGGTCTAAATAGAAAATTATATTATGAATGAAATGTTAAATAAAAAGGGAAAAGCAAAGGAAATAAATTATGAATTATGGATGTAGTTACAATCAAAACAAGAACTTATTGAGCAGCAAATAAAAATAAATTTAAAAGTTACAGTAATAAATTACTGAAAATCTTTATCAAAACATTAAAATTTTTAACATCAAGGGTTAAAAGTGTGCCTCAATGAAAAAAGTTATGAATATTGGTAAACTTTAAATGACTTAAAGAAAAACAACCCAAGAAAACTTATGATTGCTTGTAGATTATAATCAGTAAAATTGTGATAATTATAATTGATTATTTTAAAAAACCGCACTCAATCGCAAACATTCTAATGTTAAGATATTTTGATCATTATCATTGGAGAAATTTGTAATGATATGGAACATGCTTCGTTGTCTCTTTTAAAGGTAAATTTGCAGTCAAACTTACAACGACATCAAAATAGGTTTTGAGGAAACTAATTCAAGAAGCAAAGCTTACTTTCAAGGAATTTTGCCAACTCGTCATCATTTGCTTTTAGCGCCAAAGATCTCGGAGTGTTGCCCTTCAAAAAAATTAATTCGTTTCAGATTGAATCCTAAAACTGTACCAATCTGACTTCGAAAAAAAACCGAGGGTGGCGCAATTTGAGCATGCGCATTGACAGACAGACAAGAGAAATGAAAAAGTCTCCAATTCAGTGAAGAAAGTTTTGATGTTATAAATGATGATTGTAAGAAAAACGAAATTACCTCAAGGTCACGACGTGTCAACGATGCACCAGCATAAACCAACATTTTACAAATTGTTCGGCGTTGATACAAGGCCGCTTTATGCAAAGGTGTTTGGCCTCTAAAATTCAATTAATCAATTTCAAATTCACAATTGTAGTCTCATCAAACATTTTACAAATTGTTCGGCGTTGATACAAGGCCGCTTTATGCAAAGGTGTTTGGCCTCTAAAATTCAATTAATCAATTTCAAATTCACAATTGTAGTCTCATCAATCATTTTACGTTGTGTGCGTTGATCGTAAAGCAACCAATCAGACGCTTTCTCAAATAGTGTCACGTGCAATAAAACAGGTCTTATGAAGATTACAGTTGAGTAATAATTTGGAAATTTGAATTCAGCCCGAAAAGATATCGGTTAATGGTAGCATCCTATGAAACAATCAAAAATATAAAACAAATGAATATTTAACAAAAGGATGACAATTAGAAAAAGGAATAATCAGAGGTTTTTTAGAATGAAAATGATAAAATGATTTTTGTTTTATTGAAAGCAAATCTGACCTGTCATTGTCAACGAGATCGAGAACACATTGTTGGACTGTGAAGGAAAATGAAACTCATGCTGATGATGATTAAATATTGAAGACTTAAGGTAGTAAACGTTGAATCGTGTTTTCATGCTTAGCAATATTCAAAAGAAATTAGAAATGACATGATGTTACCAGTTGGGTTTAAAAGTGTCATCAAAAAAGGTCTTTATGTTCTTCAAGAATTTTTCCTAACTTTACCTTCTGTTAAATTAAGCCTTTTGAATCGTTGATAAAGAACTGCAAAATAATATTTTTGTATTTACCATTTCCAATTATGTATTCTGCTATATTTTTACGACCATGTTTAGCAGCCAAATGCAGTGACGTATAGCCTCTACTGTCGCACCAAATGAGGCTAGCCTCAGCTTGGTGCAGCGCTACAAACTGAAATGCAAGGATAAATTAAAATGAGCAATTCAATGCAATTTATTGAATTGAATTTAGTCCATTAAAATGATATGAAATTATGAATGAAACCACAAAAATTTTTAAGTTTATTCAATATAATTCAAGTTCTCTCAAAACTTGAACGTACTTGTTCTAAATCTCCTTTTTTCGCAGCTTGAAGAAACACTAAAATATGAAACATAAATCTAAAAATAATTAAAATATTTAAAAAATTGTAACTTGCCTTCAACAAAATTATTTGACAATAATTTGACAATAATTAACATTAATAAAATTTTCATTAACAAGTAAAAAAGGAGCAGATTTAAATTGCAAAATATGAAATGCCCAAAATTAATTGTCATGTAACTCAATAGGGGAAGATGCATAATACAAAACAATACGGGAAATATTTTCAAAATGGAATCAAAACTAATATGTAATATTTAAAATGTCAAAGAAGCATAACGACATACACTTTTTCATCGTATCGATATCCATTGAAGATCTGAAAATGAAAAACCAACAAAAAGCTAAAGAGAATTCAGTTACAAAACGGAAAAGAGCTCCATAGCAATTTGTTGTGGAAAGCCAAATGGCATTTGGGTTGATTAAACAGAGAAAAAAAACAAAACTAGTGAAGCTTAAATAACAACAAAATATATGCTAATTTTTGCGAAACTTTTCAGTAATTATGCATCAATGAGTGTGGATATTAAGGTGGTACAAATGAAAACTTAAGAGAACATTCTAAAGACGATTAATGCAACAAATTTAAGAAATAAAACATCAAACCCTGCTTCTATACTTCAATAGCAACAGTCCTTCTAAGGAATTAAAGCCAATTTATGATTAGCGATAAAAAGAGTCATTTGTTAATTACATGAAGGACTGGCAATTTACTTACCCTGCATTCATTGAAGTGAATGGTGCCCCATTGTGTTTGGCATATGGCGAACCAGGAGATAATGGTGGGCGTGGAGTGCATTCACTGCTACTGCAAATGCAATGAAATTTATTGAAAAATAAATAATCTATCTATCAACATCCACAAAGTTAACGAAAAAACGGGAATAATAAAATTAAAAATATTCAACCAACATCTTGATTGGAATCTTTTTAAAATTGCTAATGCCAAAACTTATAAAACCAAGAAAATATTTAAGTCGTTGAATATTTTAAAACCAGACTCAATATTGGTTGTTTAAGGTAATGAAATAAAATAAACAACGAAATAAAATAAAATAGTATGATAATGTATGGTTTGAAATAGGTAAAGAAAATTATGAATGATAAAAATACCTTGGTATATCATAATCATCATAATTATCATCACCATCATCATTTTCATTATCATAATCATCATCTTTACTTGAATCATCATCATCATCGTCATCATCATCATCATCATCATCACTACCATTCATTACGTCATCAACTATCTCTTCATCTTCCTTTTCTTTTATTTCCGTTTCTCTTTGACTCATTAATGACAATTGATTGCTTAACGATTCGAGTTCATAAAGGGTGGGGGATGACACTCTTCGAATTGGAGATAACCTGTTTCGGTATGCATTTAATGTGCTGTTAGAATCATTCCAAGCGCCTGGGGCGAGCGATGATGAACTAAGAGAAACAAAGGAGGAATATTTTAAAATAGGAATTGGCCTTATCAATGAATATGTGAATGAATGAACGAATGAATAAACGAATTAATAAATGAATGAATTAATCAATGAATTAATGAATTAATACATTGAAGATGCATTTCTGATAACTAAATGTAACATTGAAATAATATTAAAATCATACACTTCATCAGATGTAGAATCTTTTTTTGTTAAATCCAAAATATGAATTCCATCTTCAATTATGTCTCCAATCAACATTAGATTTTCTTGAGCTTCATCGATACGATAAATACGAGCAGGCCATGTAGCTGACATGAAAAAAGGGTGGTAAATAAATAATAGATAAACATAGATAAAAATCATTATAATAAATATACTTAATTGCATGGCAGTTATTCAATAATTAATTATTGGTTTGGTTCTACCCATGGATATGAAAATTTTAAGCATTAATTGCAATTATAATTCCCAAGGGACATCAGTCAATGGAACTATAACAAAAACAAAGAATGCATACCATCCAAGAAGCACCATTGGTCAGAAAGCTTGGATTGTATTAGATCCTGATATTAAAAGAAAATACTTATATTACAATATATGTTATATTTTCACATCATATATCAAAATAATAATTAGGTCAGATATATATATATATAAATGAACGATCCAGACAAATAGAGCAATTTATGATTATTCATTTCATTATGATTAATATTTATTAATTTAACTAATTTATGATAAGTAATAAAATTGTTTACCTCCGTGGTTTTGAGCTCTTCGATTTTTAAACGAAATTGGTCCAAAGACGTTTCTAAATCAATATCGGGAACATTATAAATGTGTTCAGCTGTTAAAAAATAAAACAATCAATCAACCATGCAATTAATGAAAGCATGCAATTGAAATAAATCAAAATAAAATCAGCATTGAATCAATGTTTTCTATCCACCTGGTAAAAATTGTCAAAACTAGTTATGTTATGAGTAACCAATAAATATTATTATTCACATAAAGAGAATCTAAAATAAAAGATTTTGAAAATACCGATTGTTTTTAGCTCATTGACGTCATATCGTACCAATTTTTCATATTGAGGAAATGTCAGATAATTTATCTTCAAATTGGTTTTATTTGAACTTACAACCTCAGACCTACAAAATAACAAATATATGTTGCAATTGAGTGAAGATTACTGTTAACCGGTCTGCTAAGAACGGCGCTCGATGCAGTAGAAACAGAGCTATACTAAATTCAATGACTGAACGCGACGTTTAAGTTCTTACTTCAAGTTTCACGCTTGGTGCGATCTTCAGGCAATATGATATCATGAACATTTAATTATATTATATGTATAAGATTGTTAAAATTCTCTTCTATGGAAGACTGTTTGTATTGTGGTGAATGAAATATAGAAAGTATTCTGGAATCAACAGGCATCTCACTTATCACTAGAATCAAATAGATTAGAGATAATTAATTAGTTAATTTACTAATTAATTAGTTAATTATTCAACTTACTCTTCATGGCAGGCGTACAGCCGCTGGTGCTAAAATCAAATAAAAAGAAAAATATCATTCAACGTTTCAAACCAATTTACAGAGCAATTCTTGAAACGAACTTGTTTTAAATTGGTTTTATTAACAGCAGAGTAAAATATATGAAAAAAGCTAAAATGTGCAATGCGCAAATAATCGATACACAAATAAAAACCATAACAATAAATGCTTGAGCTTTGCAGGAACAATCATGAAAAAATAAAAAATATTGTTTGAATGAAATTCACCCTTTTCTTGAAAATCATGTTTGATTGATTTCTTCGTTTCAAATGAATTCGAGAAGGATTAAGGCGACATGGTTCTAGAAAAAAAAAGAAAATAAAAAAAATAAAATATTTATTGATTTATCATGAATCATTAGATGATTAGAAGGATGGTCAAATGTTTGAATAATACAACGATTGATTGATTAGATTCAGATTGATTAAATGATTAAATGATAGACTCAGAAATCACTAATTGATTGATTGAGTAATCAGGTGATCAATTGATTAAAGATTTGCTTAATTGATTCATTAATTAATCATTTGCAGCATCAACTGATTAAAAAAAAGAGTGTTTATGTTCAATAAACGTTTATAAAACTACCTCCATCCACCTGCATTGTAATGGATTTATTTGTGCAAAGAATCGCTTGACTGCATTGGTCAATCCTAACACCATGACCTCCACATTGATTTGCAACCTTAATTAAATCATCATAACAATTAATAAATTTTGTTAAATTTCTAAAACTTTTCATCAAAGTTATACTGTAAACGCTTCATACCTAAATATCAAATACATTTAATTATAAAAGAAACTAAGAATTCATTTTCAAATTGAATAAAAGTTGCTTATATCAGCTAACTAAAGAAGTCGAATAACTTAATTTGATTCTTGCGATCACACGAGAAATACCATTTAATAATGGTATTAATAAAAAAAACAGCATATTTACCATAGAGGTAGAAGTGAATCCAATAACTTCTAAATATCCATCATTGCAACTTTGTGGAAGGTAAGCCTAAAAAAAGACATTATTTAAAACAAAAAGATGAAGAAATATGGAATTAAAAACGAAATTTACATTGTTGATAAATTGAAGAAAAAGTAGATAAACAATGTAAACAAGTTGAATAAAAGGTAAGCAAATCAACCGCATGTTTAGGAAAAAATTAAAGTAAATTAGTGTAAACAAAAGCAAAATGTTAATTGAAAAGAGTTTATTACCGTGAAAATAGAATAGAAAAAAACAACAATAACAATGAAAGCTGATTTATTTAGTTTTTACTCTGCGATTATCAAATATTCGATTTAATTTTACAGTTTACTCACCTGACCAGTTGGATGTCCCCATGGTGATGTTCCAGCGCTATATCTGAAATAAAAATATGGTGACGCCATTATCATCCAATTATTATCCAATGCAATTGTGATCATATTTTGATCGTGATTGATGATCGTGATTGACGATCGTGATTGACGATCAGCAAATGGTATAGATCATGATTAATGATGTTGATTCAATGCTACTTACTTTGATATATTCAAAAACAAAATGCAAACAGGTTTTATTTCATGGATTCGTTCAGTTAAGTCCCTTCCATCACACTAAAAAAATTACAAGAACACATTGTTATTCAAATATGAAATTAACTAATCAATAAACTTATCATCGAAGTTATCAATAAAGTAATTAATGAACTAATTAAAGGATTTATGAATGGAGTAATTATCTAATAACTTACAATGAGCTGATCGACAGACTTATGCAAATCTTTGAATTTGCTTTGCAAAACTTGCCTTCCACCAGCCTGCATCAAAAACAACATTTATGTTGAATAACATAATCTAAAAAATGGAAATCAATAATACATAATGATAAAAACTTAAAGACGAACAATGATGCAGAAATAAATACTATCTAGATAGCTTTCATTCATGGCCGATAATTTCAATTGCTTATTTCCCAAGTTTTATAAGATCATTCTGATTTGATTTACTATATATATTACTTTACGATTCTTAAACTAAACTGTTTCACCTTTCCATAAAATACAAGATTGCGAAAGCGACTTGTAAATTTGTCAGGGTTGGCCTCTAAAAAGAAATAAAAAGTTATAAGAAAACTTATCATTGAAAAAGGTGAAATAAACATGTAAATCAAAATACTTTAAAAGAAGAAAAAAGCCAAAAATCAAAATGAAATGATGAAATGAATTAAAAGCGAACCCCTGGATTCATGAAACTCCAAGCATACATCAGCATCTGCTCCTAAACTAAAATAATTGTTCATGACACTCAACGGCAGCTAAAAATAAAATAAATAGAATTATAAACAAATTATTTATTTACACAAAAGATTGAAAATTGCAACACCTTCCCGTGGACGGGAAATTTTTATGCAACTTGAAAAGTTATGAAGCTATTAACTTGAAAAATAACAATGCATACCAAATCATCATAATAATGATAAAAATGCAGGATAAATCATGGTAAATATTAATCACTTTTAATTAATCGATCGATATACACTCAAACATAACAATCATCTCATCCAATCAAACAATCAAATTGCTTTTTACCTTATTTTTAGCTTCTTCCGATTTGTCACAATTTTCTGCTAGAGGGTTGATTCGTACATCGAGATTCCACCTTGAAAAGAACAATTAATGCCATTAATTACAAATATGATGAGGGTCAAATAATGGTCATAAAAATCTTAAGGGTTACAGCATCTAAGTACCGATGCTTCAATTAGAAGCAACAACATTAGAACAACATGGCATACCTATCAAACCTTTCAACAACACCTTCCTCGATTTGAGTTAAAACACGAGAAAGAGGCTCATCTGTGTAACCCTAGAGAGGAAGAGATAAATGCAACTAAATGAAGTAAATTTCGATAATATCTGACAGAAAAGAGAACGAATGAATAGAATGAATTGAATGAAGAAAAGAAAAAGAAATAAAGCTGATAAATTGGCTTACGGAACCCCAACCAAGAAACCTTGACAAGTCATTTCCAGTGCCAAGGGGCAAAATAGCAACAGGAGGAGGTGGGTTCAATTTCAGTCGATCGATTTCAGATAACACCCAGCCTACCTATAAAAGAATCATCATCATGTCAACATAAATTAGCTAATCAAAGTTTACACATATCTTATGTTATAAAAAAGTTTGAAAGATGTGATGCTTAAAGATTTGAACACCACCATCACAACAGCAACAACTTAAAACAACAGCAACAACAATCGACACTTACAGATCCATCTCCTCCGCAGACCAGAATGCGCAGATTTGATACTTTACGATATAATTCCAAACTGTAAAAAGCAAAACAAAAATAAAAATGGCATTGTCATCATCTAAAAGATGTCTAAATTGAAAAAAGTGCATTTTTAAGATAAAAACTTCAAGTGTGAAGATGATAAAAATAAAAATTGGATGCGTTACCCAAATCGAGGACCACCATCAGACATCAAATCAAAAACCTGAAATAAAAAAACTAGATTTAATAAAATTGCAGTCAAGTAGCAGATGTTTGGATTTTGACTATGTTGAAGTTTTAATGATTTTCATATTTTGAACAAGAAGCAAATTTTCAACATAAGATTTAAAGCATATGCAATCTGTTCTTATTCTGTCAAAACCATCATGAAGTTCGAAAATCCAAAAAAGTAAAAACTCAAAATTGAAATATACCTGTCTAGGATTAAGCAGCCATTGAAATTTTTCCATTATTTTTGAACCCTAATGAGAAAGAAAGCAAAATGACAAACGGAGTGAAATAAAGGATATTTGTTGAAACATTTAAAAAGTTTCAAAATTTCAAAAAATCATTTCAGATATTTATTTATAAAATCTTATCAAGTGAATAAATATCAAAGCAAAATGAATCATGGGATACTAACTTGATTACCGCCACTTTTTGGATTTACAAAGACAATAATTGGAACCTTCTCTTCACTGCCAGAAATTGGCTTTATCTTTATAAAGAAAATCATAATAAAAAGTTTAATAGTTGGTAATTATTAGTAAAAATAAAAGCTAAAGAAGCGCTTGGGTGTAAACGGTAGATATATGATATGATTAATAGGTACAATTAAAAAGATAAAGACAAATAATGAAGAAATGAAGGATATTTTGCAATAAAAGAAACTTTTAAGGCGTCTCAAAAATGCAAACATTAAAATTATTGATATAAGTATCAAGGAAAAAAATTAAAAGAAAAGTCATACCAGAAAGGCGCGTCTTTCCTGTAAAATTATGATGTAAAATCATCAAATCAGAAAAATTCAAGAGAAATAAAAAGATATAAAAATTTATGATCTGATCACGAAAAAGTGATACTTTGTTCTCAAACATATAAAGCGAGGTTGAAAGATTTTAAATTCAATACGTAACTTCTCCTGATATATACAGTCTTTTGAAAATGAAGTTAACTTGTGAAATTGACAACGAAATATCATCAATTTAAGTGATGTAAAATGTCACCTACCCTACTTGATCTTCTTCTTGTTGCTCTTCTTTGTCTACTAGCTTGAGTTGTTGAGTACTGAAAAGATAAATTAAACATGTTTAACAATGATAATTTGTTCAAATATTTATTGGTGATATACAATAAACTATTAATTTGTTAAAATATATGATAATCAATTGAATATAATGTAAATGAAACGAAAAATCAAACAAAAATTCAATTAACAATGTGGTTAATCGAAATGAAAGCAATGTACTTTATTAATAATTAAGAATTGAGACAGTTTAACTACCATACGGTGACAGGAGATTAAAATCGAGAAACTTACTTTTCTGGGAGGCAACTTTACGATCCATGAAGGTGGTACAATTAAACGATGATGCATTCCCAGCATGCATTTTTCATCCATGTACATATCCTTGGAGCATTCTGGTTTGTTATGGACCTTCAATTAAAATAATCACACAAAGATGAAAACGAAATGTATTTTTTATTCGCTTTCTTATCTTGATAATTTGTTATTTCAAACTTTTGTTAAATTGTTTCTACACCAAAGGATTATCGGCACCAAAATAACCAATACATCTTATATACACCCCGGAAGTTGAAACCATAAGTAAAGGAGTTAAAAAAGTTGGTATACCACGCCATCAATGGGAAATAAGGGCTTGACAGAAGAACCCGGATGTGAAGGTGAACTAGAATTAGCAAAGAATAAAAGACTGATGCGAAGGTGGGATTTCTTTAAACAGGAATGATCCATTGACTGAAATGCACATGGGGACATCATGGCATGGAAATGAAAGCAAAATGATAAAAACTGAAACAAATTTGAGAAAGTTGACTAATTTTGAAAGAGACCTTACACGAAAAGCAAATTATCCACTATAATTGATAAATATATTGAAGTACTTTTTTGCGTTTCACAAAATCATTTTCATCTCAAGTAGGCAAATATACATACTGCTTTCTTACACCATGAACAATTTACTGCAATCATATCCTAAAAAAATTATAAACCATCAAAATGCTAACACAGTCTCATAAAATATGAATAATTGTAACATTTACATTGAAATTAGAATTGAAATGAATAAGAAATGATGTGAAAAATAAAACAAATAATCTTACCTTAACTGATTGAAATGACAACTTTGACTGAAAATACTATAAAAGAAATTGGAAATAATGAAAAAAGGAAAATCCAAAACGTAGCAATTCATCTTTAAATTGGTATTTTAGGCTGATTCATTCCAGCCGACTCTGACAAAGAACGTTTTTACAATTTCTAAAACATTAAAAAGTTTAATTGCCATTATTGCATAAATAAAAAAATAAAGTCGACTCCGATTATAGTCATACTCCAGATATCATCACAATTCTGCTGTTTCCCAAACTTAACCCTGGTCAAACCCATATAAACGAATTCCTCATATAGTCACTTTGCTTTATGTCACACTCCGCTCATAATCACTTCCTTTTCCCTTTGCAAACAACAAAATACCCTTTTACATTTGAGGAAAACATTACTGAGTCCTCCTACACACAACATAATTTGTGTTTTCTTTTGCAATCATTATCGCTCTTTTTATTTGTTCCAGTCCCACGCAAAAATAGCTTTTAAGTAGTTTCTGATGTTGGGAGTTTCTGATGGAAAAAGTGCTTGGAAATAGTGTCTGTGCCCGTGTAAAGCTTCCCCATACAATTTCTGTAATCTAACTCGCTATTTTGGGAACTCTGCATAAAGTCACACTTTTTTTGAAAATATTAAATGTGACTATAAGCAGAGTCGACTGTAAAATGCATATTGTGGAATGCCTACTTTGCCACAAGTGTCACATTTTCCTTCTTGCTTGCGTCGGCGGGCAACATGATGTTGTGGATATGGCTATAAATAGAACACAAAAAACAATTGAAAATGAATTTTAACTTCTTTAAAAACCTTGTGATAACATAAAAATATCATACATGAGAAATTATAAAGAATTTAGAGCGACATCCTCAGTAAATTAATCAAATTTGACCGAACAGCAACAACAAAAATTACATTAAATCATGGACAATATGTTATTTAGAATTGTGTTATATCAAACTTATAGAACATCCCTTACAGAATTGTTAAACTCTTAAATTCCAGAAATGCAGATCTTCAATAATAGTGAAATGTGAATTTTGAAATGTTAGAAAACATATTTTGAATATACATCTCTATTAATATAAATAACATTACCAAAGGCAAAACTGAAATCAAAATTAAAAACAAGTTAGACTGACCACTTTTGGTGCTGCGCCTTCAACAAAAGTTGGTCGGCATTTGCAACTATTTATCTGCAAGATCATAAAATTGAAAGTTCAGAGATGAATAAAAGAAAACAAGATAATCAGTGAGAATGAAAACATATCGTTAGCATATAATTATCAACAGGGACATTCATTGCCCTCCCTCTTAGCCTCAAAAAAATAAGCAAGATTCTTTCATTTTCAAAAATTCTTTCATCCCAGTTGTCTCTTCCTACATGCAATACTTTTGCACCCCTTGTCTGATCGTTGATAAATCAAGCTTATCATTCAATGAATTTTAAGAACAAGCACATTAATTGCACAAAAATAAATCTCACTCTTTCTAATTGATCAATGCATTTCTCGTGAACCAAAACTTGACAGCCTATGAATTAAAAAAACATTATAAGACAAAAATTGGTTCGGAGAATTCCTTAAAATTGAAAAGTTACATCAAAACTCATTTCATTACTCGCTTCCAATAGATTTATCAACATCTACAACTTGATAATTATTAAATTAAAATTTCTTGAAAATTAAAATCCAACAGTTCATACTTGCACACTTTTTTCGATTTCCTGATTTCTAAAATGCAAAATATTGAATGAACAATTTTAGAAGGGAAACAATAGTTTCAGTTAAAAGGTAAACATGTCAAACTTAAACTTCTGTGAAAGTTAATGCATGGATTGGGCTAATGAAATCTGACATGCAAAACAAACCTATAGTTTCTGTCTCTTTTGGACCATGGACAATCAAATTTACATAAACACATCTGACATTTAGTATTATATATTTAAGCCTCTGAGAAATTGGAATGAAACTCTTCACTCTCAAAGAAATGTGTCAAAAGTAAACTATTTTCACATTAAATGATTGGATTCTTTATACCTTACACTCTTGAATATGGCATCCATGTCCTTCCGTATCTAACCAAATATGGCTTCCATTCACTGCAGATGTCTACATAACAAACGAAAGTGATTATAACTTTAACATGAAAAAAAGCAAAAATTTGTTAAATTCTCATTGTTCTCATTTAAAGTCCATTTGAGACATAAAAAATTTATCTTTGAAAACCATCAAATGTCTTAATGAGAATGTGTTAAAAATAGAAGATTTTATAGATGAAACATACACTCCAATCAACTTTATTTGGAATCAACTGTTTTCTTGCATTTTGCAACCAGTTTTCAGTTTTTCCACCAACATTTCTTGCTCCCTCCTCATGTGGCACAGACATTGCTTTTCTGCAAATGAATGCAAACAATGAGAAAATAAACTTTTGCAAATAAAGGACAAAAAAATCAACCCAAGCACTTATCTTAAATATTTTCCAGTCACTTTGCAACAAATGTTATCATCTATATTTTCATAATTATGAGCATAATTATTAATTATCATTTGTGGTGCAATGCAGAGTATGCTTCCCATTAATATCTTCAGTTTTACAATCACATACCTAAACAACACTCTCCTTACCATTAAAAAAGTTACAAATGAAATCAAATTACTCTATGTCATTAATTTGTTTTTAAATGTTATTGCCAGTTGGAATGTCTCGATCAATTTCATTACATCAGACCTCTAGAAAAAAGTTTTGTAGATGTTGGGGAAATTTGGCTCATTGCGCCCTCTCATTTTTTAGTACAGTTGATATCATTGTAATCAGCTAGCCTGGATTTTGCTCACTGTTGCTTCTTGTAATTACTTTGAAGCTAATTATGATGAAAGGAATTGTTTTCATAGCTGCATCTATTTTGAGAATTATAAAAGATTGCCAAAACCATTCACTTTTTTTCAAGGGTTGCCACTTGCTGAGGGGATTTGGTATGTCTTGTTGCGGGGCAAAAGTGGGCACAGAGGACAGGTTACAAAATAGGTAATTGTCACAGTTTTTGAAGAGCAAATGGTGACAGGGCAAATGCTATCATCCTTGCAACACAGAACTTGAAGTGCCACCCCTGCTTATTTCATTATATTGCCTATAACATAAACCAAAATTTAATGAAAAAATGTAGATGGAGAAGTTGCAATTAAAATTTGAAGATCTTTTGTTATTTGCATGTAATGTTTTCACTTCTTTTGCTCGAAAACAGGTCCTTTTTTCATAGCAGCTGTGTTAAGCTCACAAAGAAAATCTAACTATCATTATCATTATTATTAATATTATTACTTCTATTCAATCTGACAAGATAAGAAAAGAGTGCAACAAAACTCCGTTGCAACAAAACTTATTATTGCATACTTTTGTATTTGTTTGGCAACAAAGTAAGCTGCAATTTATCCAAAGACATTTTTGAAAAAACTACTGATTTAAAAAAATATGAGTTGTAGAAAGTGACAAAATTTGAATGTGCATATTGCAAAAGGAAACGAAAAGGGGATTAGAATTTCTGATGAAAGAATCAGAGGAAAGTTGATGAAATAATCAGTTTTTTAAATGTTGTTCTTATGAAGAAAATTATATCTAAGCCATTTTTGTAGACAAGGTTGTATGAAAAGTTACAAGATTATGTAAGATAAATTGTGTTGGATGAAAATGTGCAATTTAAGAACAAGGTAAGGACAACAATGAAAAAGGCAAAGGAAAAACAGCTGATTCTGATCATGCTTAATCTCAATAATTTATGCGTAAATATTTTAATATTCAAGATTAAAATTTCATCAAATTAATCATATTCAAATATTGCAAATTAAATATTCTTTGCACATGCGGGATTAAACCTGTAGGGCAAACTGTCCTAAGCCGAAGCGAAGTGTGGTTTACTTAAAAAAAATCCAAAATAATAATAATAAAACAGATTGTAAAGTTTACCTCTAATTGCTTTTGCAGAACATGAATTTTTCTTATTCACTTCAGCATGAAAAAATGAATAATTTACTCCGTTCAGTTTATGTTCGGTTAATGCAGCAGCGAGACTAAACTTTCAGACAGTTTCTGAGCATGAAACACTTCCTTGTATTCAAACTGCCCGCCCACGCAAAACGGGGGTAATGTACGTGACGCAACGGAAATTCAAAAAGTCACAACGTGAACTTAACAGACTCTTTTTCCTTATTTGCAATTTCTTAATCTATTCGATTTCATTACTTATTAGTGTTTATTAGCTCTTCAGTCAATTAGCTACAAATGGACGCTAGCTCTTGTAGCAGTTAATTTAAAATGTCAAAAAGAAGAGGTTCATTTTAATTTTTTCATTATAATCATGATTGTTACCTTGGGGAAAAATGGAAAAAACGCTATCTGAAGAAATAGCTGATGTTTGCAGCTAGGAGAGTGGGAAATATTGTTGAAATAAAAAACCGAACCGTACCGTTAGGATTACTACACAAAACGCCATATGAAATCATTTTGTTAAGTTCAAAGGGAAACCTTTTAGTGGACAAATCATTGAAATTTTGTTTGGAACAGTACGAATGAGTTTGTATTTGGGTGCAGTTAGGCATAAAACGATTTGAAACCTTTGAGGCATGATTCCAACCGATAAAAATGGTGTAGATAATGAAACAATATTGTTTATTTGCAGTTTTTATCTAAAATGGTTCCATCAAATGGTTCAAGTTCATCAACAAGGAATAATATCATTCACTTTGATAACATTTTTTTAAAAATCTTATTGTGCAACGTTGCATAAGTTGTGCAAGGATATACCATTTAACCTTAATTAAAGAATAATTATCAAAATTTAAATAACAATAGAAACTGAATAGTATAGAGAAACGATGGACCATGTAGCATAATGAAAAAGCAATTTTATTTTAAGAAACACATGCATCTAAAATATTCAAAAATATTCTCGCTAAAAATGAGAACATAGCATATTTCAAAACATTTTTAAATTCAAGGACATTATTAACATTTGTGTGATTTTTCATTTGTTCATCCTCGTAATATGATTAAATTACATACTATTAACAGGTTTAATGGAATATAAACTCTAAAAACAAAAAACTCTCCACAATTAGAAACAAAACACAACACATTTTCAATTAATTTACAAAAAATACTTTAATGATTGAAGCTGACTCTAATAAAGACAATGAATTACAAACCTTAAGGGTAAAAGTACGCGAATTTTTGAACGCAATTTGTCAGACATGCTGGATGATTAACTTTGGGCCAATAACAAACTCCTTTATTTGAGAATAATTGGGGTTTATTTGAAGATACTAATAATGGTCATCAACAGCATTAAGATAACACTGAAAGAATTCCAACGAACAAAACAAGGGCCTAGCAGTGTGCTAGAATACACGATAGCAGTGATCAGAATAACCTGTTTGCTTGCATTTTAATAATTGATTGCGTTGTGAAATCCAACTTTGGTTATTTGATGATGACTTTCATCTACAAACATACTGTTGTAATTAATCGCTCAGAAGCCAATAAAATAAAATGGTTAGGCTTTTGCTGTTTCCCATGAGATCTTCTGTTCCTCTGTGTTGGAAGTCATTGGCATAGCGTTCGTCTCACAGATTCACATCTTTTAATTACATATTTCTCCACCATTCATAGATAGATTTTTTATCTCTTCAAAATATGTTTCTTCTTAAATAAATAGATTAATTACTTTATGGTGTTAAATAATTCTTTTTTAATATTTATTTGTATCTATTACTTTGAGTAAGTTCATGGAGAGACACATGGATTTTATTTTTAAATGAAGTTTAAAAAAGGACAACCTATAGCAAATACCGTCAAACCAACTTAGATCAAATTTATCATCAATATATTTCTCACATTAGCATCTCTTTTCCCATTCCATCAACAACCCATCTTAACACACATATACTGCCTGTAGACTGAGCTCATTATCAAGGCATGCCAAGCAAAGAAATCAAAGGCTTTCCTTGATCACCTTGATCACCTTGGTCACCTTGATCACTTTGATCACCTTGATCACCTTGATCTCTTTTACAAAATGTTGGGTTTCTTTTGGAACATTAATAATCATTCAGATTAATAGAGGGAAGTCTCCTTTGACATTTTTCCTTCCTTAATGACATAATAGGCCAAACCAACGGAATCTTAACCATCAAAAAACATTTTGTTTAGACAGAAAATGGGAAAATATTAAGCAAATTAGAGGTCATTTACTCACTCATACGAATTCCTCTTTTCTAACCTTCCCTGGCCGCTTTTGATTGGTATATCCTCGTCCATTTCTCTTTATTTTCCATTCAAAAATTTTCGCTCGATCTTTTAGGCCTTCCTCAAAACAACATCATCCTTCGGTATAATCTCCTCCGCAGCGTCGATGGTGTCTTTGACACAGGGGGCCCACTAGGGGGCCCCAGAGAAAGGGGGGCTGATGTTGATTGAGATAATAAAAAGTAAACAAAAATGAACATGCCAAGCCTAAGTTAGTTTGCATACACCAATTAGTAGAAAGGGTGCATTTTTATCAATGATACATGCAATCTTTCTCATTATTGGTTCCAATTTCTGCTTCTCTCTAGAAACTGTCCATATCTAATTTACATTCCATTTATTTTATCTTATAAATGTTTCATTTGTTATTCCCGCTCCCGTTTCTGTTGTAAAAATGTTCGATAGGAGAAGGCCTCCATACATTACACTGTTCCTTCCAATTTCAAATCTTGGTCTTGCAATTTCCATCATTAATTTCTCTTTCCCTCTTCCGAAAAGGTTCTTCTTACATTTCCTTTGTAGTTCATTATGGACTCCCTCTGGCTGCAAATAACATGTATAAAAAAACAATTCTTATCTTGTGTATGAGTCTAAAGCGTTCAATGAATTACAAAGATCAATTTTCAAGCTCATTCTTTCACTCATTCATTTTTCTTTATCACGTATGAGTTGAGTGCTGATTGAATGCTCATGTACACACATGTAGATTGTTTTTGACATAAGTTGACAATGGTTAGAATAGTGTATGATTTTAATAAATGTAAAAATGTTGTAAACGAAACCAACCGAAAAGGATAAGCTTTTGAAATTAAAGACTTAATCATGAACTGACCAATGGGAGAAGAGTTACTAACCCCTGAAATATGTCTAAGAAATGGTTGAAAGACAATTTTAATAAGGTGTTATCTAAGGGGATTTATTTGAGAACTACCTTAATAATAAAAGTATTCGTTGCTATGTTCTACAAAACCTTGTGAATTAACATATTGATTTAAATTTATGCTTTTCATGTGGTTTCTTTATGATTACACAATTGACTAGAGTCAAGTAGCTAATTCGAGGTTTGGCCAAGAATTTCGTTCTCATTCTTGGCCAGTCTCGTTTTGCAGGGAGCAAAAGCCGGCAAATTGTAAGTAACCAATATCAATATCATCAACTGAAATACTTAAGAAATAGTTATGCCTGATGTTTATGCATCTGATGAAATATCGAACTTGCTACTCAAATCTTTTATTTGTAAATATCAGGACTCAATGGATGATTTCTAGCTTAATTTACATAGTGTGGCTAAATGCAAATAAATTATCAAATTTTTGTTAATAGTTTATATAATTTTATTTGAAGGAATCATGGGCGAAGTTAACCTCCACATTATTAAATTATCAGTTAGAGTTACATCCAATATAAATGACAATGAATTGCTTTTAAATTCAATAATGGCTACAATCCAGTTGCTGCAAAATGAAACATTTCAAATTCAAGTGCAAAAAACATCGAAAGCTGTGAGTTTGAGGAAGGCTCATTGGCAACATTAAAATGGAATTAGAAGTGGTAACAAATGAGATGAAACTACTCTATATGTTAGATGAATTAACAAATTAAGAAGACATTTCTTTGAAATAAGTAAACAAATTGAGAGTCAAGAGGAAAGTTGAATACTGCGTTTAACTACTTGAATGAATGAGGACAATAAAATATTGCAAAAAATCATCATCTAAAGTGTGAAGATTAAGTGAATAATTATTATACGATCGATCCAGTTCTAAAAATATTTCAACAAAAGGAGAATAATTGCTAATTAGAAATATTTATGCTACAGAGGACAAAACTTATCGAAATTGGCAATACTTTTATTCCAGAAATGTCAGGAAACCTCCAATCCTTGATATGAGAGAGGATGTAGTTATAATTAATTGTTATTAGTTATCTTAGTTGTTATTAGAGTCAATTTGGGCCAGCGAGGTTAGAGAAAGTTCGAGGATTTACAACAGATGAACATATTTTGAGGAATACTTTTCTCCAGTAATTCCAGTAATCTTTGATGCAGACATTGAGGTCAAAAAGATTAAAACATTTCTGTCTAGAATTTATTTTTACCTCGAAGCGACAGAGACAACTAATCAGTCTAAATTTGCTTGTGTGAAGGACACAAGTTATTTAGATTATCTGGAAAAAGAGCTTATGTTTGCACAAACATGAAACTTGTGATAAATGCGGGGTAAGCAAGGATTTGAAACAAGACATGGGAAAAAAATTTTGGAAACGTTTGGAGTTCAAAACGCATGAATCTTTGATACCTGAGAATGTAAAAAAGGCTAGCACACACTCGATAAAATATTGATTCGCAAATAGGTCTCCTTGTAAGTAAATGACTGTCCGAACCACGTTCAAAGTTAACTTTTGATCAGTCAAAGCTTTTTCAAAACGAGATAGATACCTTTCCCATTTCTACAATCTCACATGCTAGAAATATAACAGCAGATTTTTAAGGGGGAGAGGGATGAAAGGTAATGTGAGTACAGAGGTGTAATAGTTAAGTGATCTTTGGCAATGTGTATTTCCGGTTTTGATGTTAAATCCATTTCATCCTTTAATCATGCTTCGAAGGTTTTGGCAATAAGTTGAATCCAAGTTTCTTGCATTATTTGGATTTATTTTTTTGTAGACAAGAATTTGAAAATATAGAAAATAATGTTGCAATTTTTCCGAGTGTTTAAAACCAGAATGTACTTTATTTACACTGAAGCTGATCACAATTTTATAGATATTTGCGCATTGAACCTGACACGACTCGAATCTGATACGACTCGAATATGATACGACTCGAATCTGATACGACGTGAATCTGATACGACTTGGATGTTGTACATATACTGTGTAATACGAATCTGCTCGCTGTCTCTTGTAATGAACAATAAGGCCTTGTATTTACCATACACCACATCTACCGTCATATTGTTTCGATTACTAATTACAATCCCTCAAGTGTTTCATGGAAAACCCGTGTGTAACAGACAGACACTCATTCAGACAATCGATGTAACAAATAACAGCCAACCAATAAAAAATAGTTGGTTTACCCTAAAATCGGATCATTCCTTTGTGGAATTATTGGTATTGACAGAATTTGATGACAGTTTGGCGAAGTTATGAGGACGTGTTTTAAACGGAGAAGTATTTGAATCGTGTAAATTGTTAAGTTGTAAGTCATTTTAATTGTATCAATTTAATAGAATATCAGACTATAAGAATATTAGAATATATTAGTTATAGGTAGTCTTCAGAATTATCAATATACATTTATGTTATTCAATTACATGTAAATTCCCTTTTTGTAAATTGCAAGTACATTGTCTTAATGTTCAACTCATCAATAAACCATTTTCGCTGACAACATTAACTTGCCGCATGTTGGCAAACTTAATGCAAACAGGATTGAACAGGAAGGATAACGACGATATCATTATTATAGCTATTAAATGCTATAAGTCAATTAGATCAGACGTTTTTAGGTAAAACGCTGTTAAATTTGGCGAATAAATGATGGAAGTAGCTAAAAGGAAGAAGGATTCTGTAAGCATTCCAAACAGTCAGAATGGATAAAGCATTTTTGTTGGTAACAAAAATTGAAATTAAATTGCATGACTTGGATCATGATTCGGATAGTTTGATAAATTCTCCCTTATATTTATGTGGCTTTTATGTAGAATAGAAGGATTTAGGCAAGATAGATTGATGTCCCTGATTTCATTAAGAGGTTCCAAATCAATCGAGGAGTGTTTGAATCTGTGATATTTAATGTTTCACGATATAGGAAGTTCCAAAAGACTCCATTACATCAAAAACTAATCTTCCAATAACTTTAAAAATGTGAGTTTTGAAGTCAGACAATTTCAAAGCATTAAATGATCGAAAAATAATCAAAGAGTTCCACTTTATTTTGTTGTTAATTCTTTTCAGTTCTCGAACTTAATCAATTCGTTCAGTTAATGGCGAGTAACAGACAATTAGATTTAATTGAAAGTTTTTGAGTTTCTGAATTTGTAGAATCATAACGTGAAACTATCAGTGCAAAGGAACACGAATATGTTTTCAAAGACCAAAGTTAATATAATTAATATGAATTTGAATGTGCTAGGAAAAAAGTAAATATAATGAATATCAATGTCAGTGTCACATTGGATGAATCGTCATCTTGATCTTCTTGCTTTTGAACTAGAATGGATTTTGCATGATTGAGATGCTTCTCTTGAAACCTGCCTGATTGGATTGATTATGTTCTAAGTTGATTCTATCAGTTTTCTTCTCATATTTGATAGAAGTCTCTCAAATGATTGCTCTGATTCAATCGATGATCGAATTTAATTTTTCTGTTTCTTCAGGAGAATCACTGCTTCATGTAACAACCTCGAGTGATGGCATCGTGTAAATCAAAGCTTAACAGCATCGCCTTCGCAGTGATCATATTACATTACATAATTACTTGCACCATTGCCACCAATTTGATTATTGAAAGAAGGTCACCAGTTCCACAATCTGTCCGTGGTATCATTTGTGATTTGAATGGCACATCTGTTTGTTTGTCAAAGTTACTGCATCATTTCAAACATGCTGGACAATTCTTCGAGTTTTGGGCCTTTTTGCCCATACATTCCAAAATATCTAAAACTCCATTGCTACTTATTGGAAACATAACTTGCAAAGCAACTTCGAAAAAGAAAAGCAAGGTACAACAAATAGAGAAAGTGTACAGAAACCTTGTGAATGGCACGATTTGGCAAAATGGAATGGCTTCCCTTGATATCAAAGAGATGAAAAAGGTTTTGCAGTGTAAAAGTGATCTTTTGAGGCAAAGATTTCGAAGGAATAAGATAGATGATGGTAGCAACTCAGTAAACACACAAACAAATTGTTGGCAATTCTGGCGTGGCGATGGATTCTGTGATCTTGGATGCAACACTGAAGAATATGATTATGATAATGGAGATTGTTGCTATGAGACATGCATTGCAAAGACAAGGCGCTTCCCATGTGGTTTCACAGGGTTTCAATGCAAAACTAAACAAGCTAATGCGGCAAGTTGGAGCAAAGATTTGAAGCTCTGTTTAAAATGGAGAACAACTGGAAATGGCTCACAGTGTAACCAGGCTCCTCGTGGAAAAGTTTGCGCACCATTTGGAAGCATGACAAAATTCTATTACGATGATACTGATGATCGAAAAGGAGGCTGTAGGCTATCATGGAGCATTCAAGCTCAAACTGCTCCTTCATGGTTCTGGTCGAGGCTGCGATTGTGTTTATTTACCTATACGAATGGAGACCATCTTCAATGTAATTACGGGCAAACAGCACGAATGAAATGCAGGAAAGCAAATCATTGGTTACATTATTTAGATGATACAGATAGTCGGCCTGGTGGATGTGTTTTGAGATGGAGGTTGATGTATATGGGTATGCTATAGTTAATTAAATCACACTTCTAACGTAGCAATGCTAATTATTTATACGCTGTTAAATATATTATGAAATGAATGGTCGCTGGTGTAAACGTTTTGTTCATTTTCTTCAAGGTACATTGCCAGAATGGATGAAGAATGCAAGATTTTGTTTTTACTGGAGATCAACTGGTGGCCAGTGTGGGATGCAAGGACCATTGAGTCAATATCATTGTGTGCCAATAGGACGTTGGACAGAGCCATACCGGGATGATACTGATGGAAGGCCATTCGGCTGCGAAATGGCGTGGGGAATACTCTTATGAGCCATAAATGAGTTTCAGAAACTGAACAAAGATGATGCCATGCTGTTTTGAGCATTATGAAATTACATAGCTAACAGTAAAGAAAGGTGAAAAAAGACTTCTAGATGAAGTAGATGCTTTTATATTTTGTTTAAGACCCATGTGCTTTAAATGTAAATTCATAATTGGGAAGAGTTTTGAAGACTTAGAAATGGTATTAAAATCATGGAAAGAATTGATAAAGGTTTTAAGCAATGTGAAAAATTGGATGAATCTAATTATTGATGAAATATTTCCTGAAGAAAAATAATCGCATAATGTTTTTGATCAGTTAGAGAAAATTTTAATTGAAAAAATTTAAAGGGTAGATTTCAAATCTTTAAGAATGTCCCATTAAAATTCGAGTTCGTAAAAATAATTTGTGTTGTGCCTATGAATAAGCTATCGATGGCTTGTGCAGTTTTCAATAGTAATCAATTTGTTTGAAGGATTGAGAGAAAAAGTTGTAATTAGCAACCATGGTTACAAGTAAAAGTGTTTTATATTAATTCAACTGTTAAACAAAAATATTTTCATTTATAGAAATGATCAAATCACATTTATTTATGCCTTCTTTATTCATAATTTTGATCAATTTCCAATCATTTAGAAAGAAGTGTAAGAATAACTACTTTTCAAAATCTCAGTTTGTAACAAACTTTTAAATTCTCAATCGTTTTGTCTATTTCTAGGTAAAATCTTGCTTCAGATTGCTTAATTTTTTTTAATTATTGTGATATTTGCCACAATAAATGAAGAAATGGTATCGAGAATGTAACTTAAAGGCAAAGTAGTAAAAGAAAAGCAAAACTGTTGTAGATTTATTTATTTCTGAACAGGAAAACAGCTTTCAAATTACAATTCAAAATTTCTTTTTCGTCATATTCGCAATATCTTAGATAATTGAGAGGACATTACTGCTTACAATACGAATCAAACTGTTTTAATGACAAAATATGCTGTCAAAACTATTCCAAATAATACAAATAGCTACTTAAAATTCGTAAATACCAATGAAAAAAGTGAATAATCATTAAATTGTGGGTCTATTTTTATACAGAACCAAATCAAACATCAACAATAAAAAACCTATATTATTTGCTAGAATTAATTTCTTATAGTACCACAAAAATATTGCATTATAAATAATCACCAAAATGATCGACATTGTCACAATCATCAATTCACCATATTATCATTGATTTTCTATCGGCTAAGAAAACTAACGTCGCATCAAATTTCATATGAAATAGAAAGGTGCAAAACACAAGGAAAATGAGCCAAAAACCGAAATTTACCCTCAGAAACACAAAAGTGAGTAAACTTTTGTATTGATGTGCTTCTCGCTTTCTAGATATGCATCAGCTTTCCTGCAAGTCATAAATTCTATGAAAAAGACATATTGTGAAATACGAGACTCTTAATTCAAAGATACATAGCAAAAATAAATTAAATACAATTTAATTTGGTAGAGAACAATTAAGAACAAAGCAAGTTGCATGGCCCAATAAATATATACAACCACTATCCTAAACTATGTTAATGTATAAATATTAAATGTGATTGAGAATTGCAAGGCCATAAAATATTCCTGAAAATCAAATGCATGCAGTTTAGATTCTAACACCAAAAAGTCGCTTTAATTGTTCGTATGACAAGAACATTGCAATGCTCCAAGCACCAAGGCGAGTAAACGATGGAATAAACCTGCAAAATAAATAATGAAACTTTTAACGTCTAATTTATGAAAAATGCTGTGATGAATGTTGACAAAATCCCCGTTCATTTGAGACCAGAAGCGTTAATTTAACATTGACTATCTAACTAAGTCAAGTAAGATATCATAAACATACAATAAGTAGTCAACTTCAAAAGAACCAAAAATTCAAATGTTAAAAAAAGGAAACACAATTCAAATCAGTTCACCCTTTGTAAAAGCCGGTTGGACCATTCTCCCGTAACATTTTCATTGCACAATGAATTGGATTTTTGTATTTGCCTGGACCTGAATTCATAAACCTCGTTTTGACAACATCAATAGGAGAGGCTATGATTGTGGTTATGAAACCAGCTGCTATTGCGCTAATAAAATGACAAGGCACGTGATCATTCATCAATTCTTTGTATAAAATGTATGATTTGATGATGTCATAGACGACAATCTCCGTGCAATTCACAACACTGAGACGAGCAACATTTGTGCTGACCCCTTTCCACAAGCCTCGTATTCCTTCGCTCCTTCCTATCGTCACATATGCATTCAATGTACCACTGTACTTTGATTGTTGCCCCGCAGCTTGAAATCGGATTTTGACTACCTCAGTCGGTTGGAACAGAAGCACCGCCGTGGTTGCTGTTGTGCAGCTTGCCAGGACTTTCGTAAAAACTTTTGGTTTGTTGCCATGGGAATCGTCGCCATAAAATCTTTTCACGTGATCATATAAGCCAATTCGGATACCACAAAAGCACATTTGACGTTGGATACCAGCTGTAATCCCAGAATACAGTGTACGTATCCCTTCATCCTTTGCAATTCTAATGACGGTTCTTATCATTCCTTTATAATATAATTGTTGGCCTGTACCTCGTGTTTTCATGTTTTCACCTTGAATCTGTTGGAGAATTTTACCTTATTGTCATTTCAAATCAGTTATTAACCAATCAAAACTTAAGTTAACATTATTGCTTAACGACAATCGGCAAAAACTGATAGCATACAAGACTGTGAAGAAAAATTACCTGCAGCCTCACTTTGGCAGTGTCAATTGGTATAGTAACGAGTTCTGCAAACGAAGCTCCGATGCCAGCAGAGACCATTTTTTTAAAGAGATTATTCAAACTTGTGTCAGGTTCTGTCATTTGAGTTACACCTGCCATTTTCACTTTGTCTCCGACTTATGTCTTTCCTAAAAGAT
The DNA here is from genome assembly GCA_964019065.1 of Catostylus mosaicus. Lineage (NCBI taxonomy): Eukaryota > Metazoa > Cnidaria > Scyphozoa > Rhizostomeae > Catostylidae > Catostylus > Catostylus mosaicus. The sequence continues at coordinate 6,839,109 of OZ025199.1, forward strand.
TGGAAATTGATCGTAAAGAGTTAAAAATAGTAAAGACCTCCACCCAGCGCCGTCTCTACCCAAAGTCATCCGGAGGCGTGTAAAATGAGGGAGTTGCCAACAAGGTGGGCGTGACATGTTATATAGGGTGTGGCCCTAGACCCATCAAAGATTTTATTCACAGAAATTTGGCATGAAATTGGTCGATGCAAACCTATATAATATTAGTTGAGCAAGATAAGAGAACAGTAAAATTTACCGACAACAACAGATTACAGCCAAAGATTTGCAGGGGAGTTTGACAACCACTACGCCCCCTCCATTACGTCTGCCCTGCTCCCACCATTATATCTTCATCTGATTCCCAGGGCACAGTTTAATTTATTGCGACTAATTTATTTCAAAAAGGCTAAAATCAATAGGAATAAAGAATATCGTCATTTTTTTTGGTAAAGGGGGGCCCCGTTGGCCGAATTCGTCGCTAGAAATGCGTAATATCGCTCAAGGGAATTATTTGTAATGGGTAAACAAAAACAATCCAATGTTTGATGTAACATTTTTGTGGTTTCCTTTTGTTGCGAAACAACAGATTACTCAATGCATGGATTGGCCACGGTCATGGTCCAATGATGGGTAGAAAAAGCCTGACAAAATCAAATGTTTCCATTTATTTTGAAATTCAGCAACAAAATAGGAAGAGAATTGGCAAGAAAGGGCAATATGTTTATTTAAAATGCGTGATGAAATGAACTCTCCCAAGGTCTAAAGATTTAATGCATTAGGTAACGATATGAAATCGTGAAACAGAACTGCTTGCAATGGAAGGGTTTTGTAGCGTGGCCCATTACTCTTTCTCATCCCAGCCATCTCCCGACTCTTATAATCAATCAGTTCATTAACCCTGACCCTAACCATTAATTTATTCAAAGCAAGGCATCAAAACACCGCAGGAAGTCAATGGTAAGTATGGCAGATATTGGAACGTCTTGCATAAAAACATTGCGAAATACAATGGCACTGCATAGAATTGTCGATTAAAACTTGCTGATTTAATAGTATGTTCGCTCATTCACTTGTTTAATTCAAGTCAAATCGTGGTAAATTTTAAGAAATTGAAATAAGATAAACAAAAGCAACAGTTGCCACGTTGCACTTTCGTAAAAACATTCGTTTTTGTTTCACTGCATTGAAGTAAAATATAAAAATGATTTATGATACAAATCTTACCGACAAGAATTGACTTGAAACATTAACAAAGAAATATCATTTATCACTCATTAATTCCAATCCACTATCCAACGATCTGAAGCCCATCAATGTTGTCTTCCTTATGAAAACTTGCTGTGCGATGGTCTGAAGGTGTGTTCAGCCGTAGCCAATCATCGTCTCACTGTAAGTCATGTGATAGACTGATAGACCTCGTTGCTAAGCCGAAATAATAGAAAGCTTCCCACACAAACGATTGGCTGTAAAATACCTGCATTTCCATAGCAACACATCTTTACACAAATTATGCGGTCTAACAATTCATGGCGTTTGTCATCAATACTTTCTTTTTTATGGTTCTTTGTTTATCATCAGTACTTTCTTCTATTTCTATTCGTGTCATCAATTGCAGCTAAAATTTAACGAAATGTTTGAAACAGAATTTCTTTCACAATTGGAGTTATAAAACTCGTTACGGTGAAAATGTAAAAATTTATTAATTAATGGAAGAACGTATCTTATTTTATCAAATCCAAAAATAGATAACCAAAAGAGCAATTCCTTGATATAATGACTTGGTTTTTTTTATTAAGTTTCTTTTAAAATTATAAGATGTTGGATGCATATTCCATAGAAGTACGTTTGAGATTGCAGCCCCCGTCTCAGAATTTTTTGTGGTTTCTTACTGTTCAACCCTGATTGTTTGGGAAAAGGATCTGAAAAAAGGTTGGTGACATGTGAAACCCAAAGATTAGTATCATATCTGCAGATGTAACCCATTGCAGGGTTGGGGGGGGGGGGGGGGGAAGGGATAGGGAAGAAGCAGGTGTTCATAGGAGATTGTGCCCATTCAGTGCTCCACCCTGTCCATTCTACCCTTTGCAAAAATCCAAACTGGTTTTGTTTCCTTATTTCGTAAATTCAAAATCTCTCGTCTGCCAAAAACATTTCAGAGTTCTCGATCACAATTTGGCAGATTTCGATCCTGATTAATAGCAATGATATGAGTTTGTTAGGACAGTTTTATTAGAAGAAGGGAATGAACAGAGAATTAAAGGGTAAAAAATCGAATCAAAGAGAATATCATTTAGAAGAGTGAAATAAAACAAAAAGTAAAAATATTTTAGACTTGCCTCTGTTTAATTTGGTGCATTTCTGGGATAAGCAAGACTTGGCTAGCAGACAGTGGGTCAGATTGTTATGAATTAGCCACTTCAGAAGGGGGGGGGGGGGTCAACACGATGTAGCTATTTGAAACTGCTAAATGCATATGTGCAATGAAACATAAACATGAATATAGGAAAGAAATTTAATTATAGTTGACATTCAATGAGAATTAAGTCATATTATGACATTTAGCTAATTCCGAAGAACGATGTAATTAATATGTAATTAATGACACAGGTGCATTGCACAGATGCAAGCCAGATGATTACGAGGTTATATTATGCTGATAATGCAAGTATGTGATTAGTTTTGTTTGTTGATTGAATTTCTTCGTAAGTTTGTACAATTGGATTGCTTAATGTTGCATTGAATGTTCCTTTCAAAACAGTATGCTTCATCAATGGACTCAACTAAAAAGAAAATTAACAAAAAATCAAAGAAAATTCAATCGATTCGAAAGTTCAAAACAATTATAACAAATGCCAAGTAACTGTTAATATGTAAGTCAACAATTGTACTTTAGAACTGCAAAACAACGCAACAATTATTTTTAGCATCATTGCGTACAACATTTTGATACTTTGCCCAACCATAAACCATCAAATCCAATCAACATATCACCTCTTATTAAATTTCAATTTTTAACAATAAACAAAATTAAAGAAAAATGTTATCCAAACCTCATAAGATCCTGGGCCGGGCACTTCATGGATCTTTCTATTTTTAAATCTTGTCTCTTTTGTTACGAAACTGCCTCCAGGCGCAGATGATACTTTCATGTTGTACATTCCAGGACCGGGATTATTCCGATCAGCATTTTTTAAGGTAATGTCACGTGGTTTTGAGAAGCGTTTCGTAGAGGATAGGAAGGCACCTTTCCTTTTTGATGATGGATTTTCCAAACGGCATGATGGGTAAAGAACTCGACCTATAAATTATGAAATTATTAGGAAAATTGTGAAATAATTAGGATAATTATGCTAATGATTTGATTGGTTATGGTGATCATGGTGATTATATACATCCTGGTGATAGTTGCAAGCCAATGGTCACTTTGCTAACTGGATCGCAATTTTATGAAAGTTTATCACGTGGTGTATTCGTGTTTCTGCAAATAAATCTGCGCGACAGATCGCCAAGGAAAGTAACAAGAGCTATTTCTGGCTTATTAAAGAAAAAATCAACAATACCCTGAGTTTTGTCATAAGAATTACTGACTTCATATGAACCAGGTGGAGGTATCTCCTGAAGAAAAGAGGGAGAATTCTTAAAAAATCATTTATATCCATTTCAGTTCATGGAGCTTTAATTGGCATTTAATTTCATCATAATATTTTGAGCAAATAAGTTTAAGCAATGCTTATTAACAGCTCAATATCATTTCTCACTTTGAGACACCAAGAAACGGAAGAAAATTCTGTACCAAAATGATAACGAATGATGATAAAAGAAAGAACTAAATATGAATAAGAGACTTGATGGATTTAAGAGATGATAAAAAAAAGAAGAGGTCAATTGTTTACATTTTCAGTAAAATTTGGAGTTTGCAATCGATTAGAATTTGATTGAAAAACTGATGTTGTTTGCTGTGGCCTCTTTGCAATGCCTCTTTCTTCAACTTTATAGTGTGATGGGCCTAAAATAGAACAGTGCGCAAATATACTTTCCTTTTAATTTAAAAATAAAAGAGTTGGTTTACTTTCATGGTAAACTGACGTGAAATTTGTTTCTAACTTCATGAATGACAATCTTTGCATTGAACACATCAGTTAAAAATTTATTAACATTTTTAACATCAGTAATACCTGGAATTTGAGGATCATCTTTTTTGTTGAGTTGAATTGATCTATGAGTTGTTGAACCAAAGCCTCCCTTTCGTGTACTTGTTAAACTGAAATATGTCAATGAAAGCATTTTGTTCAAATGATGTTGCTTTCCCAGGAGGTGAGTCCTCAGCCTCATGAACTTGGAGGACCATCCTATTCAATTTCATATTAAGGATTTGCTACACATAACAATAACTAAAATGGCAAACAGATGAATATGAATAAGAGAAACTGAATGCGAAACATCAAAAATAGAATTGAAATAAAAAGGAAATTGCTTGTTTCACTTACTAAGCTTTTCTTTGAGATTCTTTGGACATGTCCATGTGATTATAAGCACCGGGACCTGATAGAAAATTACAAAAAATATTTTATTACATCAAATTATAATGTTGCATGGTCAAACGTAAAACGCATTGAAAAATGAAGAATTTGAAACCTGGAGTTCTCTTGACATGATGCTGTTTTTCAAATCGAAGACTTGTTTGTCCAAATGGACTTCGTTTGAGTCCAGTAAGTCTAAAACAAAATAGAACATAATTAAACATATAAACAAGTATAATTTGTTTAACAATCATTATATGCCATTTCATATCTATGCCTTAACTTTCAATCTTGGACATAAAATTTGATATTCACTAATAAATAATAACAAAAAAATCAAATGACATCTTGTAAGTTTGATAACTAATCGAAGTGGCATCATTTATTATTACATTTGAGCTCTCTTCTTAAAAGTTCAAATATTTAGTCTTAACGAAACTACTTTCATTTACACACCTCTTGACGGTTGCCCATTTACATAGAAAATACAAATGCCATAAAAACAAATAAGAGAATTGTCATTTGTAATGCTGGGGACAGGGGTGGAAGAATTTTTCTAGGCAAACCGAAAATCTTCAAAAAGTTCAATAGAATTAGAAACCCCATTTCGAGATAGCGAAAAATTTTTTAGCCCATCATTGATTTAAATTGCTTTAACTTAATGTAACAACTTCAACACTAAGAGTAGCAATCTTGACTCTGATTTTCAGTTAAAGCTGAAATACATTCCAAAAATTTCACAGCCCATAAACTATTGTGCAATTTTGCAAGAATATTTGATACCCCAATTAAACGAGACCAAAAAGTTTGGTACCCCACCAAGAATTTTTCCACCCCTGTACCTAGCTTTAAATAAGACAGCTCACTAAAAGAAAAAAAAAAACCAAAAATAAATGTAGCAAAGAAGAGAACCTGTTTAGGGCTTCGAATGCATTTCTTGGATCATTGTACGAACCAGGTGCTGGCATCTCACCTTTGACTCGTAAAAATCTCTGAAAATGCGATTAAGTAACATGATAGAAAGAGCAAATATTGATTATCATATATATTCCCTTCCTGTTTTCGTACATTTATATAGCATGTAGGTTATGAAATATATGAAAAATGTGAATGTTGATACCAAAAACAAACATTCAGAAGAGAAATGTTTTCCAATTTAAAAAATGCATGTTTTGTTAAAAACGATGAATGGTTGGATGAAAACAACAAATAGCTAATTTTTCTTCTAAAACTAAAACAAATAAACTTAAACGAATATAACATAAATAAGGATATACTCACATTAGAACTTGATCCAAATGGTGGTCTTTCTGATGGATCTATTTGTTGCCCTTCAAACTGACTTTTGATTTCATATTTTCCTGGCCCAGGGACGGCCTGCAACAATTTCAATCATTTTTTATTTCATTCTTATCTACTTCATTTGAGTATTTCCACTACAAGAGATCAGTCTCCCTTAAATTTATTTGATTCACAATGTTAGATAAATGACAAATAACTTCAAAACTGAATCAAATATCATCATTTTTGTATTTTTTTGTTGAATTGAAGCATTATAATTGTTATCAACACAATGACACAAGCAATTCTTAATGCATTCATCGCTTTTAGAATAATCTGTTTGAATTTTCAATCATTATTAGATTAGGTATTTCTTAACGTTTAACTAACATTGAGATTCTAAGTTGAAAAGTTGAAAAATCAAAATCGGAACACACCCTTTTGTCTTCAATTACTTCAATGAGTTCATGGTAACGAGGCAACTAAATTAATACCAAGCGAGAACAATTAATAAATGTGTGGATTAGGTAGAAGAAGTATTTAAAACAAAGAAAATAACAAAATACTGAAGAAAACTTTTGTACTCTTGTATAGTACAGATGAAAAGAATTTAAAAAAAAAACGTTGTGTCTTATTTCTGAAGATTGTAAAATTTTGGGGCATTTTCACTTAAATGCACAACCCATTTAAACAAGAAAAGAAGTTTAAGAAATGGCAAATATTAATTGATTGCGTTTGATGAGATTTCAATTAACCAAAGACTTAATGTGGAAGAAGAAACTTTAATCATACAAAAATGTAATTGAATAATTTATTTTGATTATCAGATGATGAAGAAGAAGATACAAAAAATTATGACAATTTACCTTCGAATCAAGTGGTTGTTTTCTTTGCTCTTCAATGATCTAACATAAATTATGAATTAATGAATAGCATTAAATTTTCCTCCAATTCATATACTAAAGATTGTAGCAATTGTTTTTCTGTCATAATAATAATAATGTGAATTGCGGTTCTTGAAAAAGAAGAGGGTGAACACAGTATATATGAATGTGGCCAGTCTTTCATATTACAACATTTATAGAAGTACATTATCAGCAAAACATTTAAACAAGATTTAGACTTTAAACAATTGTTGTTAAGTTAGTTGAATACATCCTAAAACTACTCACATAATCAATTGGTGCTTTTGGTTTGCCTCTGTATGGATCATATTGACCAGGACCTGGCCCAAAGGAGGCTGGAAAAAATAATTAATGGATAAGCTAGCTGTCTTTATATTTGAATATAATGAATATTTTGGAATATTTAAGCATTTAACAATTTCTAATTGATGATAATTGATGCTAATTGATGATAATTTTTGCTAATTGATGCTAGATACTGGAGTATAATTCAAAATTCTCAAAAGATCTTTGTGCTTGAATTGATTGAAGAAAAGTAACGCATTTTGCATGGGTACAAAATATGAGTTCAAAGCAAAATATTTTTCTTTTTGTTTTTCATGTTTACATTGTGAAGTGTTGTTAATTTTTTCATCATTCTTTCAAAAATATTAAAGTCTTTGCTTTTTAAGATTAATATCCTAAATTATATTATTTTGATCAGCAAATTTACCTTTGTTGTCTTCTCTAGTTGATGTTAGTTTGCCAAAATGAATACCTTTGTATTTTCTAGATGCTTCTGCATCACTCTAGAAATTTTTTTAAAAAAAAAGAATTCAATGATTGATTTTATATTTAAGATGAGGTTCTTGAGTGATCTATAAAGGAACCAAAAATTGACAAAACCAACTGTTGCAATGCAATACTATCTTAAAATTTTTCTGCTTGGAACACAAGATTGTTTACTTACATCTAGCACCTTGTAATACGCTGGACCAAGTGTTTTGTCCCTCATTGGTGCTTGTTGTTTTTCAAGTGATCCATCTTCACCCTCATGATATCCATATGCTTGCCCTGGCGTTGGTATGCTGGGTGCATCTGGCTTTCTTTGATAGGAAACTTTCCTGTGTTTTTCTGCCTATGTATAATTCAATGTAAGAATTTAGATGTAAAACAAAATTATAAGGAGTTTTCATAATGATGCAAATATTCACAGTCTTAAACAGTGAAACAAAAATAAACAAAGAAATCCTAATTGCAGGTCAAGGTTTTTGAAATCAACATAAAAACTAAGACTACCCTTGGATCCAACATTGTTTGAATCCCTGTCTCTCTGTCAATTTTTACACATTTTGTTAAATTTCCTATTAAATAACAGCCTTTCCTGCAGAGTTACAAATGAAAAAATAAGCAATTACTTCATAAACAAAAAGATGCAACTATCTTATTTCTAATGCATGAATTAGGTTTCAAAAAAGATTACCTCCTTGACGGAAAATCCAAAGTTTTGTCTAGTATTTGCCCATTCATTTGAATTTGTAACATTATATGATCCTGGTCCTGGTACAAAATCTTGTTTATTATAAAATCGATTGCCTTTATTTGCAAGAGTTGAACCACCTTTTACTTTACTCCATGAATTGAGATCATATTGACCAGGGCCAGGTGCAGCAACCACATTATCAGGAACGGTTAAGAATGACTCTCTTGTTGTCATTGACAAAAACGGGGCATAACCATCTACAAAAAGTCGACGATAAAAACAAGAGCAACTACAAAATGATGAATCAAAATTGAACATTTGTATTGTGACCCAAATTTACAAAGAACTAATTGGCAGGGGAAACAAAATCCATCAAAAATGGATAAAATCGAGCCTATCAATGCTTATCAGGATCAAAATCAAAACGTTTAGCAAGTAAAGATTTCTAGGTGTATTTATAATTCATTTCTTGTCTAGGTCTACCTTTTTCTTACTCCACCTCAAACCAAATCAATTAGCTTTATTGTTAATTTATTGCTAATCACTTTTTAATTTATGCGACATTTTATCAACAAGCTCACCCCAACAAAACTGAACTCACTCTAGTTTGCTTACCGACTTTTCTTTGAGTTGCTTCTCCTTTAGGCCAATATGCACCTGGCCCAATATCATCAGCCGTACCAGTAATTGGTACTGTTAGTCCTCTTGGTGCTCTTCCATACATCTTCTCTCTCTGTATTCACAAATCTATCAATCTTTAACTTCTGATTTTACTTTGCTTCTCAGCAGCAGCCATTTACACAATATTGTTGCTAACATTCGTTGCCAGGGTAACTTTCATCTCGTTTGTATCTACAGCCTCTTTTTCACAACAGAACAAAAATATCAGAAGCAGGACAGTTAAAATTGTGTAACCATAACCCACATTATTTTCTTCAAATATTTGCCACTTTTAACGTGTAAAAATTGGCTGAAATGGCAAGTGAATCTGGAAAAAGACCTTTTTCCGGGAAAAGTAGCAAAAAATCATCACAACTGTTGAACAAAGAAGAAGAATTTATGTGAGTATTTTCCAGTTATGGAACATCATGAAATATTACTTTTTAACAACGAAACAAACTCTTTATAATATTTTATGAAGAAAGTTTATTTGAAATCTGATAATAACGGCACCACGGGACCAAATACTCTGAAGATAGTGTTCAAATTCACCTGACTAGTCTATCTGTGCTTACCAAATTTCTGGATTATGGCTTTATGATATTAAAATTTAAATGTTCTTTAAAGTATGGCATCAGCGCTATTAAGTGAACTCATTTTCAACTTTTTTGTTTCATAAATCTTTGATACTTGCTTCTGGAGGGAATATCTTTTACAGGGTTAAATGTTTATAAAACATTTATTAAAAGTATGTTATACAAACAAGGAATCTAATGCCAAGCACATTCTATTGCATTTGAAACTAAAATTTTTTCACCGCTTTTCACTTATAATAGACGTTTGAATGCTCAGTTGGAAGAAAAAACAGCTAGTTTGATAAACGAGGCTGAAAATGTTTTGGTAGGTTGTTATCAAAATTTTAGATGTAAATAATAGATGAGATAAGAAAGTGCACAATGCAACTGGAATACAAAATAAAATTTGTGATAAAAGTCCACCAAATATCCAACTATCCAGCTATAACAGTGCGTCTTTATAGGGTTTCATCAATGGCTATATCCTTTTAATTGGTTTCTCCATAAGTGACATCAAAACAACCAATAAAGGAACACCTTTCATGTTTTTATCATTGACCTGTTTCACATAACAGTTCTTATTGGCTCAAGCTATTAAAACAAACAATTGGGATCTTGAAGTTGAACTGAAGGGACTCAATTTCTTAAACTATTTATTTCTTAAATTTTAATAACACTTAAATATAATAAGTGTTATTAAATTCAGCCACAATGCTGGTATTACCCAGTTCCCAAAAATTACAATTTTGATAAATATAATACCCTGTTTACAAATGACTTTTTGATACTTTACTTTTTGTCATTAATTTCCAAGAGCTGAGTCATGGAAACATTTTTACTGTTTCAATTTCTTAACATTCAGTGAAAGTTAAAGATTTGCTTAAATTTATTTTGAGTAGCGTGGACAGGAAAAGATTTTGGAGGGCAATAGTGTAACGAAGGCTGCTGATAATGAAGTGATTAACAAAAGGTAACTGCTCACTGAAAATGTTGTTAGTAACATGCTATGATTATCATTAGATTTGAAATGATTTTGATTATAAATTGATGAGCATTGATTGAAAGTAAACCAATGCAGTCCTATTATCATTGTTATCAGTATGATCAAACTTTTTTCATATTTTCAAATCATTGGGCTGGAGCCCTCTGCTTCCTTGAGTGACACAACTATTTTCTTATGGTTAATTATAGGACACAGATTAAGCCTCAAAGTGCTCAAAGGCCAAAATCTGGAAGTGCTAAAGCCAAGGTTACAAATTTTTACTTCTTTTACAATAATAATAATTGTTTGACTTAATGCATTATCACATAATTTGAAGCAGGGCATTCCAATTTCTCAACTCTGATTTGCTTGAATTGATTGACAATATTCAAAATTATTTAACATGGGTTTTTTGTGTTCAGAAACCACAATTATCTGCAAGGTTAACATCTTCTCAAAGCAATGTGAACAAAGGAAAAAGACCAATAAGGTAATGAAAGAGATATATTTTTCAGTCTTAAACAGCTAGATATTTTTATCATGTTATCAAGCCTGCTTAATTTTTTTCTTGAATTATATTTAATTATATTCTCATAAAATAAACAAATACAATGCAAAAGCAAAGGGAGCATGGAAATGCAAAACAACCCATAACAACAACAACCCTAAGGGTTACACTTAGCATACAGACACAAATGTTACAGGAAATTAAGCTACAAATTTGGTGTGACTCAATGTGCCTACAGCATCAAAACTATGATGCAAAATCACATATTTTTAATGTATGTAGTTGTACTTATTATGTTATAGATAACATTATTTCAAACTTATAAGATTAAGTTCTACTTATTGGGACAATATTTAATGCTACCAAAAATAAAAAATATTATGATAATCAGTTTTTGCATTTTATTTGAAATTAAAGCATTTCAGACAACAGACCAAGCAGCAAATCTTCAAACCAAGCAGTTTTCATGACTGAGAAAATTGGAAATGATGAAAATGATGACATTTCAGTAAACCTTTTACAAGATCGAATTGATTTTGCAAATAAAATAAGTGTAATTGAGCAGGAAATGGCAGATGATCATTATACACCATCAAGAATGAATGACCATGTCATACCAGAGATTGCAAATGAAATGCACCCAGGTAGAAGAAAAAAGTTTGACAATTTTTCATTTATTATTTCAGTTCATCTGGAATGCATTTAAACATTTTCCATCATCTGTTGTTAAGATTTCATGATGTTAGTTTTGTTGGGCAAGGCAACAAAAAAAAATGTCAAATATAAGATTTTTTAGGTGATGGTAACATGTGAGTAACACATTGGGTAAATGCAAATATATATCAAAAGGGCTATCATGTATAAACTCAATGGCTTCCATCCCAAGTAGGCTTTTTATTAAAGTTTCATTAAAATGTTTTTTCATAAATTTGCAAAGAGTTAAAGCTTGAATTAATAAATTTTCTTCTACAAAAAATAACTGCAAAAGTTGTATTAAATGCTATTGCCTTTCAGAGGCGGTTATAAGGTTTTTAAAGGCAAAACTTCGTGTCATGCAAGAAGAGATGGATAGAATTTCAAGTGAAAATAATGAATTGGTTTTTATCTTTTATATTTCACATTAATCTTTACTTTGATTTTTATCTACACAGATATTATGTTTCATAGCTAAACACTTTTTTATAATATAATATAATATGATATAATTTTATAATAATTATATTTTTTATAGTTTGAAATAAAAATAGCAAAGTTTTGTTTAAAGTTTAATTTGTGCAAGGCAAAGTAATTGATGGGTCCTACTAATAATTTGGCATTTCGCGGGCTAGTTGTCTGTTTTCCAAACTGAAATGTGATTTTTTGTTAAAGATAGTGCAAATACTGATATCTTATTAAAATACAAATGCTTATTATTATGAGTTATGCAAAATTGCTAAGACTGCTTTAGAAAAGTTAATAATTCACATAAAAGAAACATTTCGATGATATTTTTCATTGATTTTTAGAATGTTAAAATCAAATCTTTTGAAATACAAATTAAAGAGATGACTGATGAGCAGCATCAATCACAGAAGACAAAAGGAAATCTTCAAGTAAAATGTTACTTTAGATTATTAAAACCAATTTTTATCTGAGTTAGAATTTGTGATTAATATCTTAAATGATTATCTCTAGTGATAAAACATGAATATAGAAAGATTGGTAGAATTTGTGATGTCAATAATGTATTTGAAAACACCAAAATATCAAATTAAATTACTAATTGCATTTTCAACATCTCTAGAACCAAGTTGATAAATGGAAAAAGCTGTACGAAGAATCAAAACAAAAGAATTCGGAATCAGAGCAGCAAGTTTCCCAACTGAAAAAGGTTTGGTTTTTTTTATGACGCTGAACAGAACCTTAGTTAAGTTGATCCTTGCTTCAAAATATTTGCTCTCAATTTCTTACTGTTGTCTACATTCTTTGTGTTAATTTTTTTGGATGAAACGACTCCAAATTAAAGCTCCTTAACTACAACAACTCAATTGGTTTGCCAGATTGATGTTTCAATAATTATTTTATTCAAAGCAATTATTTTCAGTTATCAATAAATCAATATACTTTATTTGCAAGGAAATTGATTCATTCAAGCGAGAGAAAAAACAATCGTCAGCTAATATGAACACATTGGAAGTCAGGTAGAATAAGTATTTTTTTCAACTATTTAGCATTTGATCGCTATTTCAGTGCTTAATTTCTTGCTTTTTTTTCTGTTTGAACTTGAGTTTTAATGTATAAATATTATCATTTTCTGTTATGATCAAGATGGTTTCATCAGTTTCTTTCATGGCAATCATTTTTAAATATGTTTTTCTATTTTAAGATTTTATCTATTTGAACTTTGTTGATGTCTTTCTTTCGCGTGAACCAAACTGCTAAAATGTATGATACTCTTGCCATACCTTCCTATTTTCTTGCGTTTATTTGTGCCGCTAAATTTTACGAGTATTTATTGTTAGATTGAACAGAGCTTTAGAAGAAAGCGACAGAAACAAGGCAGCACTACAAAAAGCAAAGGAATCAACCAAGGTCTGAAAAAAAATCAAAATTTGACTGCAGCTGGATATTGCAAATAATTGCAATTTAAGAAAAAGTTTTATTTAATATTCTATGCTTTGTAATATGTTCATATTTTTCAAATGAATGGAATTTAAAGCAATCACTCAGTAAAGTTGTTATTTTCATTGCAGTTTTTTAAGCTTTATCGTCTCAATATTTGGTCGCATATTTACTGAACAACAAACTTGGAGAGGAACTAAAAAGTTAATGTATTCTTTGAATAAAGAATATTGTAATTGGAGGAGGCAGGTAATGATAAATCTTAAATGATTCGAATTGTTAAAATGATTAATGTCTTTTCTGAATTGCTTTCAAGGATTTTAGCGAGCAAGAACGCAAAAAGATTGATCAGATCATATCTGATAACAAAAGGTTAGAAAGGCAAAAAACTGAATTGATGAATGCTTTCAAAAAACAAATGAAACTTATTGATATTCTTAAACGGCAAAAGGTAAATTTACAAAAAGCTTTGTTTTTATTGATTATAAAATTAAGTGGTTAATAAATAACGACTGATTTTTTGCCCCTTTTTAAATCATTTTCAATCATTGTTTGTTAATCATTTTTCATGCTTTAAAAACCGTATTTCAGGTTAATTTGATTTATTCTATTTTTTCACATTTCATGTAATTTTCAGATGCACATTGAAGCAGCAAAGTTGTTGCAATTCACAGAAGAAGAATTCGTGAAGGCTCTTGATTGGGGTGCATGACGTTGCACAAACTATGTAACTGCGAATAATATGTCATAGTAGAAGAAAACTCTGTCATTGTTATAAATTGATTAAAAGTTAAATTAAATGTAATGGTCCCAAAATGGCTTTGGAAACACGCGTAATTGTTATAAAATGTTACGTTATCATATTGTTAGACTGTGTATCACGTGTTCATCGAATGATTTCGCAATCGTGCCACCAATAACCGCATATTTTCGAAACTGTCCATATTATGATGATGTAACTAACAATGATGTCATTAAATATTTATTTGTTACATTAAAATGTTAATTTTCTTGTTATTGCGAATAGCAGTATAACCGATTTTGGTAAGGGTTGAGCCTTGTCAAAAACTATCCATCGAAATTGAGATGAAATTCATCATTGAAAAAAGGAAAAATAATCCACTATTTAAATGCTATTTCACTGGAAAAAAGATATTATTGTTTTAGTTTAAAGTTAAACTGGGAAAAATCCTTGTATGTAGGGAAATTATTGGTAGAATAATCGAAATACGACTGATCTGATGTCAAATTTATTGCTTAACATTTTATTTCAAATTGCATTGAAAATTGCAGTTTCACTTAACATGACTTATATTCTCTTCATAGAGACTCATAGGCGCCGACTACGTGGGGGCTTGGGGGCTCGAGCCACCCCTGGATACTGCTACGGGGGGGCTGAGCCCCCTCTGAGAAAAGTTCCAAAATTTGCTCTTTATAGCTTTTTAGCTTAATTTCCCGAATAGGCACAGTATCTTCATCTATTTTTAATGAATAGAATACAATACATCGTTAATCAAAGAACCAAACTGCGTTCTTAACTGATAATTTAGAGAAATTGGTATGTAATTGTTTTTCATTTCTAGTTTCAGCCCCCCCTGCTAAAATCAAAAGTTGGCGCCTATGTAGAGACTGCATGTTAACTTTTACCAAGAAACAACTCCAAGAATAACTTTAAGCATATTATCTGAAGAATGAAATTAGGAAATGATAAACAATTTGTTTGGCAATTATCCAAATAAATGAATGGGTAAAAACCTTAACCAAAACTGAAACTAAATCTTGGCAAAGGTGATGTAATGTGAGTAGGGATTTCCCTTCGGTGCAATGAGGTTAGTGTTCTTTGAAAACGACTGGTCTGGACGTGACCCTTTTCTAGACAATCATAACTTTTGTATTTGGCCCTCACTATTGTTTATGAAATGTTTTGTTTCCTGAGGTTTTGATTGGTTCAAATAAATCATTAGACCTACTTCGAGCCGCTTCGTAAGATTTAAGGGAAAATACTTGCTACTGATTGGTTGCTCAAAACAAAAGTAATGAAAACTTTGCGTTGATTGGTGGAAATCATATCGTCCTAGCACATAAGAAATCTTTCTTTGCAAAACTCCGTTTTCCCAAATGGAAAGGTTTGCAATGACTTACCAAGAAACATTTTTATTTTGAATCTATAATTTTACCAAAATGTTGTGGTGCCTGATTTCAGAACCAAATGGAACAATTCATGAATTGCTACTAGATCAACAGGCTAAAGGACTTGACTGTCTCGAAAAGGTGGGTGCTTCATACTTTAATTTAGGCCCAGTGTTAACGCTGGCGAAATGGCTGCCTACACAAAATATCTGCACGAAATGTCTGTTGAACCGAAATCAAGTTTCAATAGCGATGCATTAAATGTTCCTTTGAAATGTCTTTTTGTGCTTGAGTTTATTTCTTGTTTGTAATGGGAGGTGGGTAGGGGTAGTGAATCGTTCAAAATATTTTCAACTATCTTTTTTCAAACTGTCATATACTGGTGCAATTTTTTTTTAAGGTTTGCAGTCGTCTACGTCTAATCGAAAGGGATTATTTTGGCCTCCGCTACACAGATCCGTTAAATGGTGTAGAATTCTGGATAAACCTGCGAAATTCTCTTGAGCAGCAGTTGACTGGAAAAGCCCCTTACCGGCTGAAATTTGCACCAAAGTTTTTCGTTAGACCCCAAGAATTGCAACAGCCTTCAACCAGGTAAGTTTATTACAATTTTTGTAAATTTTCAATTTAATTTTGAATGCAAAATTTGTAGAACTGAGCAATGTAAATGGTAATGGAAAAAGTAATGGTTAGAATATCAGCATGGCTTAATTTACTAATCATGGTGTTTTGACACTGGCAGGGGTGCACTAAATATAGCATAATGCTACTGCAGAACTGGGATAATTTGATTGATTTTTCCTGTCTTTAATTTACACAGCTTACACTATCATGGCATTTTCAGTTCATTTTTGCACATGAGATCAGTCACCAAATAATTCAAAGTTTTGCATTTTTTTTCAAGGGATTTGTTCTACTTAACTTGCCGTCAACAGCTGAAGGAGCACAAGTTTGATTTCACATATCTGGATATAAAGACTCTTGCAAAATTATTTGCCCTAATTGCTCAAGTAGAATGTGGAGACTATGACCCTGATGCGTTGCCAAATTATTCAAGTTTCTTTCCATGTGAAACTTGGAGTGCTGATTTTGAACAACTCGTTGAATCATCACACTTGTCCCTTGAAAAGTTAACTACCAACCAAGCAAAAATTGACGTTTTACACATCTTAGCAGATCGACTAGAATATGGGGTTGAATCTTTTCATGTGAATTCTGCAACTGCAAAAAACACCAGTCTAATTTTAGTTTGTCGTTACGATGGTTTGAGGATTTATCGAAAGGATCAGAAAGATAAAAAGAATGGAGGCAAGGCACCGAAAAGCCCAGGGGATAATGGCGAATCTGAAGTTGTGTTCAAAGAAATAACTGAGAAGAAACCCGGGCCGAAGATTCAGTCACAAATATTACTTCAATTGTAAGTAAAAATTCTAGATAAAGTTTCTTATTTGCACCGAAAATCTGCGAGGAAATGAAGCGTTTCAGCTGATTTGTGGTGGATATTGATATTAAGTTTGAATGATCTTTTGTTCTTATTTCATACAGTGCTTATGATGCTTTTCTTATGCTAATTATTCGCATTGAAAACGAAGCCTTTGCTCTAACCATGTTTTTCAAGTATAATCACGTGTAACTCATGTTTGCATGTCTCTCGCTAACCTTTGTATGCAAATAAGCAATTGATGGCGTGAATCCAACAACCCGTTGTGCATAATCACCTCAAGCGACAGATGTCTGCCATGCTATCAGTATTATGCAGGACCAATACCACACCCACCAATTCACCATATTTAGCTTGCCATCATGATCACATCATCATTGATGGTATGGTGTTTGGAGGAATTTTATTAGAGTTATTTCACCGTCACAATAAAATCATCATCATTATATTAATAATCATACCACTAAAATAATCAAAATCATCATCATCATCATCAATATAATCATCATAATCATAATGATCATAATAATCACCATCATCATGATCATCATCATCATCATAATATCCTCCTTCCCAGTAACCTTCGTTTTTAAACTTGACCAATAATGCAAGTGAATAAATGGTTAAATTTGTTTTAATTTCATTAGAATTGCTAACATGTTCTGTTTGTATCATGGGTATGTGGTTTGACAACCATTGCCAATTCAAAAGCTTTTATGTCATGAAATCCGATTATTATGGACCAAAACTTCCTGCTTTTTAATGTTCCTTCCCCGCATCTCCTCCAGACTTTGACCTTGCTATCAAAACCAAAACAAATTTCTATTTTATTTGTTTCACGGCTATTGTAGTACAACCAATTGACAAGACAAGCCTATGGAGGGGGGGGGGGGTAATCTTTTGAGGTGCTTATATCATATATGTACTTATGTCAATTATTGCTATGCTGTAAATAGCAGTTGTATTGTTTATGTTTGCTAAAAATCAATTTTTATAAATGCAAAATTCAAATTGTTTCTGATTTATTTCTAGCATTCCATATGAAGAGATATCAACTGTTTCCTACAAAGGTAAGCTGTTTACTATATCATATGGAGATATATCATCACACAATCAAAAGAAGCATGGTTTCAAACTGAAAGTGCAAAAGGCAACAATTAACCTCTTCCGAACTTTTACTGAATTTCATTCCTTTTATCAATGCAATGTAGTTAAGAAATCAGTTATGGAAAAATGCACCCGTAATTCAGTGGGTAGGGTGGCATCGTTTTTCCGTCCAAGCACAAAAATTGGCAAGCACTACCTCTTTGATGTTGTGCGTACCAGAAGACAAGCGTACAATGCAGCTTGGAAAGAACTTAATGCCCCTGAGAAAAGAAGGCAGTCTTCATTTTATTCTAGTGATCGCCTTTTGGGGAAACATTTGAAAGGAGGACGGGGTGATCAAAGGATGTGCCAATCAGCTATCATGCAAAGAAAACCAACGAAAATGTTTATTGAGAGTGACAGCAGTGACGATGATTTGTCAAATTTACACCAATTTCGAATAAAAGGGAGAAGAATGGCAACAGTTGAAATAAATAAAGTTGATGAGCTTTCATCTGAACAGTTGCGTGAATTTGTAAGAACACTCCAGGATTCACGTACTTGTCAAGTTTGCATGGATTCAGAAGTATCAACAGCCTTTTGCCCCTGTGGTCATGTTGTTTGTTGTGTGCAATGCTCTGCCTTGGTGAAAGAATGCCCATTATGTCGAGCTCATATCACATATGCACAGAGAGTTTTCTTCTCCTGTGAACAAGAAAGATTTTAAGAATAAAACAAGTCCTTTTGTTGCTGGGAATACAAAACTACAGGCACCCTAAAAGCACTTTTTGTTCAAAAAGTTTTTATGAACAATTTGTTTTATGTACACTTATTCAGGTAAAAAATGAGCAGTTTATTCAATCATAAATACTGTTCTTATTATCATCATTAAGTTGGACATATATATAACTGTAAATATGTTAATTAGCTGCCAGTATATAGTCATTGCATATCACTCATTAATTCCCCCATGGTTTATTTATGTAGCCTGGTTTAGATTTGTTTTTGTTGTGTTCTTTTGGTCATTTGTGTCTGCTTCATTATTTTGTCTTTTATTTTGTCTTTTATTTGCAAAATTGATTCCATCTTTTCATTGTTCATATGTTCATTGTTTCATCAATCAGTAGTTTAAGTCATCAATTTCCAACTCAAGATCATCTTCAAAGTCTTTTATTTCTTAGACATCAGGATATATTTTATTTACTATTTTTATATATTTGTTGGAAGTAGGAAGCATACAATCTAGAAATATAGTGTTATAATAATGAAACAAAAAAAGATTGATATTCCATTAAACTTTTTTAATCAGTCAGCACATTGCATCATTGTTGCTGTTGTTGTTAGTAGCTGTTTTTGTTGTTGATGTTGCTGTTAGTTTGGCCACATTGGGAGGGGTGGTACAACTGTTGCATGTTATAATTGTTCATTGCTCTATATTTTAACACATGTTGTTTCAGTCCAATCTGCTATTATGCACAAAACAGTTGTATTGTATTGTATTGTATTGTATTGTATTGTGTTGTGTTTTGTAATCTATTGTTATTTGCATTTTATTGTATCATAAAACAAAACATTGAATTGATTTAAGTGTAGCTATTTACTTATCTGTCATTAGAACAATATATTTCTTGATTTTTTAGTTGTTTATCATTATTTTATGTTTCCATTTATGTACGTAATTATTCCATTCAAGTTATTGTTGTTGCATTTTGATCATCTTGTGATAGAGGCATCATTTTTAAACAGCCTCGCTCTCAATTTGCATATCTAGATATATGTATTTAGATTTGTATTCTTGTGTTCATTATTTTGTCATTTCATTTAATGGCAAATTTTCAACTGTTAAATATCTTTGTAAATTTTGTTGGAAAATAGAAATATACTTCTTTTTAATTTTTAAGCTGTCTCAAATTCAAGTCAGAAATACTTGAATGAGAATGATTGCAATAAAAAGCCGATTAATAAGACCATTTTAACCCCATAATTTTTGGTCCAATGATTTGATTCTGATTCAATCTTGACAATAAAATGATTTGTGAAGCATTAACTCTGCCTAATTGCAACATGAAGTTTCAAAATTACAATTTCATCCAGGCTAGCTGCTTCTTTTGCTATTATATCTCTACCACATCTTTACATTAATCGATTCATTAATTTATTTATCAAACAACCCTATACAACCTTTATTGTGGCATCTTTGATTAACCCCATTTTATTCAGGATTACAATGCTAATTTGAAAAGTTTACTCCAATAAAGCCCCCTTCTTTCACTTAAAGCACCCTTTTCTTCCAACTACTCAATAACCCCCATCAATTAATTAGATCTTTCATTTGCCCCAAACATTAAAGTAGCACCCCCTTGAATACAGCATACCACATCATTAGAAATCAACTTTTTAAAAAGAGCATTTGATTGTGTCCTTAGCCATTTTCCACTGTTTTTTGTTCCCTCCCATAGAGGCAAGACCGGCGAGAAGGAACGGGTAATCTCGCTACTTACCAGTAGTTTACTAAAGATCAATGCAAATTGCAATTACGATGTAATCTTTTGCCATGTAACGACGTAAATGACGTAAATGAGCACATAGCGATATTCAAAACATGTTTATTCTATCTGCATGTACTTTTAGTTTTTGATAGCTAAAGTTGATCATTTTAAGATATTTGTGTTTTTGTTGATTTTCATGTAACTTTTATTTGACAGTAATCACAAAAAAGACCATTATTAAAAAAGTAATTTCAATGCCGTATTTAGTTTTCGATTATTTCAAAATTTTTCGTAACTTTCTGCAACGATAGTTTTTTATTTTGATCTCATATTTCTGCAATGTTTTATGTGACATTTTTGGCTGGGATTAAAATATAGAAAGGTTGCAAAGAGTAAATAGCTGACTCCTTATTTGGCCTTGCCTGATTATGCAAGTGTTGGGTACAAGAGTTTCTTCAGTTTGCCAAATTTCGTTTAGCCTACGCGTAGACCTTTTCTGCAAGAAAAAAAGGTCCACGAATTAATGAGGCAAAGCCTGCTACGGAAGGTCCTTTAAGTTATGCTTCATTATTTTAGTTAGTTGCTCGTTCCCAGACCCCATAGTAAATTCCTTGTCCTGAAGAATTACCCCTGAAGAAGTAATGTGGGGTTCACATGTAGGCTAAACTATGAAAATGATAATAAAATTAATAATTATAATTATAATTATAAAGATAATAATAATAATACCTATAAAAGTAAAAATGATAATTATAATTATAAAATTAATAATAATAATTATAATTATAAAGATGATTTTAATAATACCTATAAAAGTAAAAATGATAATTATAATTATAAAATTGATAATAATAATTATAATTATAAAGATAATAATAATAATTATAATTATAAAGATAATATTAATAATACCTATAAAAGTAATAATGATTATTATAATTATAAAATTAATAATAATAATTATAATTATAAAGATACTATTAATAATACCTATAAAAGTAAAAATGATAATTAAAATTATAAAATTAATTATAATAATTATAATTATAAAGATAATATTAATAATACCTATAAAAGTAAAAATGATAATTATAATTATAGAATTAATAATAATAATTATACTTATAAAGATAATATTAATAATACCTATAAAAGTAGAAATGATAATTATAATTATAAAATTAATTATAATAATTATAATTATAAAGATAATATTAATAATACATATAAAAGTAAAAATGATAGTTATAACTATAAAATTAATTATAATAATTATAATTATAAAGATAATATTAATAATACCTATAAAAGTAATAATGATAATTATACTTTTTATTGAAATTCGGGAAAGACATTTATGTATTTGTCTAACTAAATTTGTATTGCATCTCTTACAATGACGTAGGCATAAGAAACATGCAATCTAGGTGGTACCCTGCTTCAGAAAAGGGACATAATTGGAAAGCGTTTTAACAAAGGATTTTCTAAGGCAGGTGAATGATACTACTTGGAAGGTAATAGTGCCAGATGCAACTCCCTGCTTTATCATTCCTGCCTCGTAAATGCATAAAGTCACGTCCCATGCAAATCTCTTGGGCACGAATCCCCGCTCTTTGCTCGATTTTCGTACTTTTTAATAATTGATGTAATTTCATTGGCTGTTGCAAATACACGCAATTATATGGGACATTGCAATTTGAAGTTGGTTTTGAAAACACAAAGCGTGGTCCAACTGTATCATTTGCTCCCGAACGCCATGCCAAGAAGACCTGTTTCTGCAGCATTGATTGCGCTGATGAATGAGGCCACAAAATGATTTGTAAGTCATGTTTATTCGTCATTTAATATCATAAAAACATTGCTTCAATACATGTTTAATAATTGCTGTATCGTGCAAATTATTTCAAAGCAACAAAACTGCAAATTTTCACGGTCATTGTGTGAAATCCCCAACCACGTGGATGATTTTGTAGCTGAGGTTTATTCTTTAATTTAAAAGAAATTTGTAGTTTAGGAAGTAGATTTTTCAAACCAAGTCCATTTCCTTTGAAGATATGTTTTTGAATGCCATTTGACTTTAATTTCAACAGTTTTGGCGCAGACCAAACGCGGTGGGAGGGGCGAGGGATATGGAGCCCAAACTTTGCAAATTTCCTGGTTCTCCAACATGATATTATTCTGTTATTGTATTAAATATCAATTTTTTGTTGCTTAGTTAAATATGATGCATCGAACTTCATGCACAAAAGTTCAGGGGAGTGGGGTGGGTACGTTTCTATGACGTTGCAAAAATTTGGTTGACGCCTTGCCTTTCCATCCGTAACCACCCCAAATTTAAATTAACCCTCTCAAATTACATTGTCCTAAATACCAAATGCAAAAGATGCGAATTATTAACATCATCTGCTATGCCAATTTAGCGAGCTCCCCCCCCCCCGTCCCTAATAAGGGATCGTTTCAAAAGTATGTAAGAGAAAAAAACGAACATTTCCATCCAATCAGATTACAGCGAATGGGTACCTGAGATAACAAACCATGTGACAAACTTGTTTGCATTAATGTTTTAAAAAAGTCCTGAAATTTTAAAACAGTGTTTATTTGTGATTTTGTGTTGAACAAGAGAATGACTTAAAATGGATTACTAGGCTATCATTTGCTACTAGGCCATTCATCCATACTTTAAAAATATTGGCGTAAAGTAACGGCTTTTATTGTAGCACACCCTACTCCCTAAAATTCTCGTTGCAGCATGTCACAAAATGGGCAAACACCTACCAACCGTTTCATATTTTTCAAAGGAGCCTTTTTGTCAATCCCTGAAACTAAATTACCCCCATTCCCCCCTGCCGAATCCATTAGTGTGCAACCTGGAGCAAGTCCTTGAATATGCCTCAAAGATATTGGAAAATGCCCTTTTTAACATGATAATACTGATTAAGAAATGTTTAGAAAGCGCCTCTACACTCTACCCAATTTTTTTAGGGGGGAGGGTTATTACCTTACTGTTTATTTTTGGTTGGACATAATTTTGTTTTTTAACTTTTGAAACTTATTAAATGTCACAAGATTCACAAGACAATAATTTAAAATTAATCAAAATACTCTAATCATATCAAGTATATTTTGATGTAGTAAAAGCAGAGATACGATAATTTCTTTTTTAATTTATAGGAAAACGTCTATCAATTTACAAGGCATGGCAATGTGTGCTTCTATCAACGAAAGACGGTCCATGAAAGAAGGCCCATGAAAGAAGGCCCATGAAAGAAGGCCCATCAAAGAAGGCCCATCAAAGAAAGCCCATCAAAGAAAGCCCATCAAAGAAAGCCCATCAAAGAAGGCCCATGAAAGAAGGCCCATCAAAGAAGGCCCATCAAAGAAAGCCCATCAAAGAAGGCCCATCAAAGAAGGCCCATCAAAGAAAGCCCATCAAAGAAGGCCTATCAAAGAAAGCCCATCAAAGAAGGCCCATCAAAGAAGGCCCATCAAAGAAAGCCCATCAAAGAAAGCCCATCAAAGAAGGCCCATCAAAGAAAGCCCATCAAAGAAGGCCCATCAAAGAAAGCCCATCAAAGAAGGCCCATCAAAGAAGGCCCGTCAAAGGCAAGTAAATGATTCAATGCTATTTTAGTTTCATTTTGCATGAGTTAAATGAAAAGTCTTGGGTGCTAGTTGAATAAATTCGGCTTCCTAATCTAGTCCACCCCTACAAAGTAATGTTTTATGCTTCAAAATGTAAGAATATTGTTGCAATTTACCCTCATCACAGGTGGAAATTATTTGATTACGGAAAGCTTTTGAAGCTGGTGATAGAAGAAGATAATAATTTTGAATAAAAGAAAATCAACTCCCGAAGATAATAACTTCAAAGTTAATCATGTCTCAATTTCTTATTCATAGCAATCATAAATTGTGACAGAACATTTGGAAAACGGATATTGCAGAAAGAATCAAAGGCATTTAACATCAAAAAATTTGTGAAATTCATTCTATATCTCATTTGAATGACCCAATGCATGTTGTGTTTTATAACGTGTAATTTAGTATCGCAATTATTCGTGTATTTACGTTCTGTATATAACGTTAAACTGCATCTGGTTTTAAAGTTTTGATGCAGTAAAATGAGGCTACCTTCGTTATAATTACCTCATTTGAATGACCCAATGCATGTTGTGTTTTATAACGTGTAATTTAGTATCGCAATAATTCGTGTATTTACGTTCTGTATATGACGTTAAACTGCATCTGGTTTTAAAGTTTTGATGCAGTAAAATGAGGCTACCTTCGTTATAATTACCTTACTTGAATGACTCAATGCATGATGTGTTTTATAACGTGTAATTTAGTATCGCAATAATTTGTGTATTTACGTTCTGTATATGACGTTAAACTGCATCTGGTTGCAGTATTTTGATTCAGTAAAATGAGATTACCTTCGTCATAATGAACGCAAATGAATGACCCAATGCCGAATGTTATTTATTCTAGGTTTTGGTTTTGCGTGGTTTTGCATCTCTTTAATTCTGATTCTTTTCTGCTAATTCTTTGCTCTTTTTCTACAGGAGGGGATTTTGTAATCAATTATAAATTGGCGGCAAATTTACATGGAATTTGTAACATTGAAATAGGTTCCACTCTAAAAGAAACACATTGAGGATAATTGCGTGTTACAGGCTTCCTTTTGGAAAACAAGACTTTCTTTCTGCTTGATGGATTGTTTTTCATCCGTTATTTTAAATGGATTCACACCCTTTCTTCGCAGCTTTTTTCAGTTTTTTTTTTAGATATCAACATTTCCAAAGTGTAAATCATGTGAAGTAAAGATTGCAAGTGGCACGTGATTACCAAATGTTGATTAAATGCAGAAAACACGATAACAAGATTGGCAAAGATCATATGAACAACAAGAACCATGGACAGAAAAGCACCATGTACGAAAAAGGAACCAATTGGTGACATAAATGAGCCATTGAAAGATTGGTATTCATTGGAGATGAATGTTGGAATTGGATATTGAATGTTTGCTGATGTAATACATAAGGGAAAAATGGCACTGGTCATTGGTTGGAAAATGGAATATATACATTGATATTCAAAGGTATATTGAATACATTCATATCAAAATTTAAAATGTTGATTCATTGAAAGTAAGAACTACAACCCCTTACCTCATCAGCCTCAATATCATTGGGTGAAATACATTGGGGGAAAACAGACTAATCGAATGGTTTAACAAATAACATTGTAAAAGTAGAAATTTTTGACTCATGGATATGTCATTTGGGGATGACTTAAGCATTTTAGATGGTGAAGAGGTTCTTAGAAAACAATTAAAGATATAGCTTTGAGTTGGATTTGCATCAACACCGTTTTGTCATAAACTAAATTGCCTTATCAATAATAAGGTATATTTGAATTGAAATACAAGCTACAATATGATTCTTCATTTTATCATCTTAATAATTGTAGATATTTGGTATCTTAATAAGGAACTACATACAATTTGCGATAAGCTCAATATTTGGCTTTTTGAATAATACTATTGAATGGTAATATTTGGTGAAATAGTTTGTATTGGTGGCTCATCTGGTATTGTTAGCAGGCTCAAAGGAAATGCAAATCCAAAGAAAGTTAATGAGCAATCTAAAAATAGATCATCTATCATCTTATTTGTATTAAAATGCTTCGTATTATGACATGGTGTAACAAAATGATGCTTTTTGCAGCTTCTGTTCTGTTGCTTTAAGGAGCTGGAGAATTTGTGTGAATTGAGCAAATCAGAGCAACGTCAGAAACATCCTTTTGATTGGGTAACAGAATGAAAATATGACACCCAGTGTTTGGCACATCCTTTTGTGAACAGTGGCACATGTAAACATGAAACCCAGTGTTTGGCACATCCCATTGTCAACGTTGGCACATGCAAATATGAAACCTAGTGTTTGGCACTTCCCATTGTCAACAGTGGCACATGCAAACATGAAACCCAGTGCTTGGCACATCCCATTATCAACGGTGGCACATGCAAATATGAAACCCAGTGTTTGGCACTTCCCATTGTCAACGGTGGTACATGCAAACATGAGACCCAGTGTTTGGCACATCCCATTGTCAACGGTGGCACATGCAAACATGAAACCCTGTGTTTGGCACATCCCATTATCAACGGTGGCACATGCAAACATGAAACCCAGTGTTTGGCACTTCCCATTGTCAACGGTGGCACATGCAAACATGAAACCCTGTGTTTGGCACATCCCATTATCAACGGTGGCACATGCAAACATGAAACCCAGTGTTTGGCACTTCCCATTGTCAACGGTGGCACATGCAAACATGAGACCCAGTGTTTGGCACATCCCATTGTCAACGGTGGCACATGCAAACATGAAACCCAGTGTTTGGCACATCCCATTATCAACGGTGGCACATGCAAATATGAAACCCAGTGTTTGGCACTTCCCATTGTCAACGGTGGCACATGCAAACATGAAACCCTGTGTTTGGCACTTCCCATTGTCAACGGCGGCACATGCAAACATGAAATCCAGTGTTTGGCACATCCCATTATCAACGGTGGCACATGCAAACATGAAACCCAGTGTTTGGGCACATCCGATTATCAACGGTGGCACACGCAAACATGAAACCCAGTGTTAGGCACATCCCATTGTCAACGATGGCACATGCAAACATGAAACCCTGTGTTTGGCACTTCCCATTGTCAACGGTGGCACATGCGAATATGACATTGGATGTGGTTCATACTTTGATTAAAGACATGGTGATTTGCAGTTGGTTTGAATGTTCATGCATCTTTACGTGAGACGTTTTGATATATATTTCAAAACCTTGATTTTGATTTGATTTATTGAATATTATTATTATTGCGCGCAAATGTTGGAGATCTGGCATGGTGGCACATCTGGCATGGTGGCTCATCTGGCATGGTGGCACATCTGGCACTGTTTACATGATCAGGAGGACCGGGCTTTGATGTAGGTATTTTTTTGCTTATTTTTTGTATGAGAGAGTGTGGTGTGATGGGTGGACTGAGTATGGAATGAGAATGGCACCTGGATGGCAGCACCAACTGGACAAAGACTTTTCTTACTGCGAATGTTGCCGATGACCACCAAAATGGACACAGTGGCTGGATTATGGATTATTTAGAGAAAAGAAGATCGGACATGCAGACAAGAGACACAAAGTGGATGCTGTTTACCGAATGGATACTGGGAAAGTTCAATGCCAAATTGCCGTTGACAAGGAACAATAAAGATATGCACTGTATACCGTATATGACTGTTATGCAATGCACTTTGAGTATGATAATTTAATTCGTATTTAATTTAATGGGAGGGCACGGTTTTTTTTCGTGTCGTGGTTTTTCGAGGTGCAAGAATTTCGCGTGGAAGATCGCTCAATTGATTCCTGTTTACCATTTGGATAATGGATAGTTCTATGCCAAATTACTGTTGACAAGGAACAATAAAGATATGCACTGTATACCGTATATGACTGTTATTGCAATGCACTTTGAGTATGATAATTTAATTCGTATTACGTTAAAAGAGATTCAAGGGTTTATTGGTATAGAGTTTAAGGTAGTTAATATTTAATATATCGGTAAACAACGAAGCAATGGTGGTATATTTTACAAATGTTTTATTGCCATAATGGAATATTGATGATCTTGTAACACGGCACGAGAAGGTAGCACCGGAAATTTATATCACATTTGGAAATTAAAAGTTCATGTTATGCGGAACGATTATGTCATTACGGTACTAATTCTTATAAATCGTAGAAAATAAATATTGTTACCTGAGGACTTTCCAAATTGGATTGGTTTATAATGGGATACCGTCGGATTGTTATTTACAACTCGGAACATGAATGCTGCGTCAAAATTATTTGCATATTAGATATTTGTAGAGTGGAACAAGAATTTATAAATACGGTCCGGACCATTTGCATCGGAATCATTTGCTGTGTTGATGTTGATTGCTGCAACTAAAAACATTGATTGAACAAAATTGCAGTGATGGATGATTTGGTAAATTTGGTAAGTTAATCATTTATCAGAAAATGTGGATATAATCTGAATGAAAGTTGAAACATAGCCAGGCGAAAATCTTTGAAATTGGTACAAAAAAGAGAATCGATGAATTGACTGTGTAATTGTGTTCAAGATTTTATAATAATGCAAATATCGGATTAAATATTTATGTCTTCCAGTTTAATCAGTTCAAGAAGTCATAGTCTAAGAATGGGCCTATTTAGTAATGTTCATTCAGATTATATGATTAATTTTATAAATTTTTAACATGATTTGTATGAATATCATCACCTTTTTTTTTAGCTAGCATTATAAATCAAATAAGAATAAGGTGATGGCTAGGTTCCCAACAGAGGAGCTATATAACTGAGAAATTTTATCGACCTGAAAAAGGCATCCAATGTTATAATTTCTATTTCATTTTGATAGAAAAGGTTTCATTATATTCCAGAATCATTATGCATATTAAATTATTTATTCCAAATTTTGTTTGATTTAATATTTATCTTGTATGTTTAAGGTATTGTCACATGATGCTGAGAATATTCAATTGGTATGTTGAATGGACGCCAAGGCAAGTCACTTTCCTTAAAAAGAAGTTGTTGCTTCAATCTAGATCAAAACAGCAATAAAGAATCAAAACATCATCAAATGTGAGTTTTTTAAGTACAAATTTATTTCTAGTTTGAGCATATTTCTCTTGAGTTTGGCTCTCAACTGGCAATTTTGAATCAACATTTGAGTACAAAACTTTGAAAAAATCAGCTAAATTTTTGAAATAGAGGAGACAGATTGTGGGCGATTTAGTTTTGGATTTAAAAATGATTGCAACAGAATTTGGTTCAAGGCTGTTGGTGCTTATTTTTCATTATGTTTAGTGGAAGGAATTATATTGATATTTATAATGCACTCTCATGGAAATCCTTATGGTTATCAGCTGACTGGAAAAAGTTAATCTGATGTATGATAAATACAATGGCGCAGAAGAAAATACAGGAAAGAGACACTAAATTGGATTGGTTAATGATGAAATGAACATTTGTATGCAGATGCTGTTGGTCAATTTCATTTTCATTTTCAGGTGCAGTTGGGTTCCAAAAAAGCGTATTTTTACCATGTAAGTTATTCGTGGAATCTTGGCCATTGATGAACATTGAATGCCTTTGGTAATGGTAAAATGGTAAAATATCATGCATTGGGTTGGTTAAGGTTTAATTGCATTTTCATTTTCAGGGGTAGTTCGTTTCGGAAAATGCGTATTCTTACCATGTAGGTTATTCGTTTAATCGTGCCCGTTTTATGAACGTTCGGTATCGTTTTAGGTCGTTAAATGGTCCAAATTAAACATCATGCATTGGGTCGGTTAAGGTTTAATTGCATTTTCAATTTCAGGGGTAGTTCGTTTCGGAAAATGCGTATTCTTACCATGTAGGTTATTCGTTAAATCGTGCCCGTTTTATGAACGTTCGGTATCGTTTTAGGTCGTTAAATGGTCCAAATTAAACATCATGCATTGGGTCGGTTAAGGTTTAATTGTATTTTCATTTTTAGGGGTAGTTCGTTTCGGAAAATGCGTATTCTTACCATGTAGGTTATTCGTTAAATCGTGCCCGTTTTATGAACGTTCGGTATCGTTTTAGGTCGTTAAATGGTCCAAATTAAACATCATGCATTGGGTCGGTTAAGGTTTAATTGCATTTTCAATTTCAGGGGTAGTTCGTTTCGGAAAATGCGTATTCTTACCATGTAGGTTATTCGTTAAATCGTGCCCGTTTTATGAACGTTCGGTATCGTTTTAGGTCGTTAAATGGTCCAAATTAAACATCATGCATTGGGTCGGTTAAGGTTTAATTGTATTTTCATTTTTAGGGGTAGTTCGTTTCGGAAAATGCGTATTCTTACCATGTAGGTTATTCGTTAAATCGTGCCCGTTTTATGAACGTTCGGTATCGTTTTAGGTCGTTAAATGGTCCAAATTAAACATCATGCATTGGGTCGGTTAAGGTTTAATTGTATTTTCATTTTCAGGGGTAGTTCGTTTCGGAAAATGCGTATTCATACCATGTAGGTTATTCGTTAAATCGTGCCCGTTTTATGAACGTTCGGTATCGTTTTAGGTCGTTAAATGGTCCAAATTAAACATCATGCATTGGGTCGGTTAAGGTTTAATTGTATTTTCATTTTCAGGTGTAATTCGTTTCGGAAAATGCGTATTCTTACCATGTAGGTTATTCGTTAAATCGTGCCCGTTTTATGAACGTTCGGTATCGTTTTAGGTCGTTAAATGGTCCAAATTAAACATCATGCATTGGGTCGGTTAAGGTTTAATTGTATTTTCATTTTCAGGGGTAGTTCGTTTCGGGAAATGCGTATTCTTACCATGTAGGTTATTCGTTAAATCGTGCCCGCTTTATGAACGTTCGGTATCGTTTTGTGTCGTAGAATGGTCCAAATTAAACATCATGCATTGGGTCGGTTAAGGTTTAATTGTATTTTCATTTTCAGGGGTAGTTCGTTTCGGGAAATGCGTATTCTTACCATGTAGGTTATTCGTTAAATCGTGCCCGTTTTATGAACGTTCGGTATCGTTTTAGGTCGTTAAATGGTCCAAATTAAACATCATGCATTGGGTCGGTTAAGGTTTAATTGTATTTTCATTTTCAGGTGTAATTCGTTTCGGAAAATGCGTATTCTTACCATGTAGGTTATTCGTTAAATCGTGCCCGTTTTATGAACGTTCGGTATCGTTTTAGGTCGTTAAATGGTCCAAATTAAACATCATGCATTGGGTCGGTTAAGGTTTAATTGTATTTTCATTTTCAGGGGTAGTTCGTTTCGGAAAATGCGTATTCTTACCATGTAGGTTATTCGTTAAATCGTGCCCGTTTTATGAACGTTCGGTATCGTTTTAGGTCGTTAAATGGTCCAAATTAAACATCATGCATTGGGTCGGTTAAGGTTTAATTGTATTTTCATTTTCAGGGGTAGTTCGTTTCGGGAAATGCGTATTCTTACCATGTAGGTTATTCGTTAAATCGTGCCCGCTTTATGAACGTTCGGTATCGTTTTGTGTCGTAGAATGGTCCAAATTAAACATCATGCATTGGGTCGGTTAAGGTTTAATTGTATTTTCATTTTCAGGGGTAGTTCGTTTCGGGAAATGCGTATTCTTACCATGTAGGTTATTCGTTAAATCGTGCCCGTTTTATGAACGTTCGGTATCGTTTTAGGTCGTTAAATGGTCCAAATTAAACATCATGCATTGGGTCGGTTAAGGTTTAATTGTATTTTCATTTTCAGGGGTAGTTCGTTTCGGAAAATGCGTATTCTTACCATGTAGGTTATTCGTGGAATCTTGGCCATTGATGAACATTGAATGAATTTGGTAATGGTAAAATGGTAAAACATCATGCAGTGTTTCATTTAAGGTTTAATTCCATTTTCATTTCCAGGTTTAATTCCATGTTCATTTTCAGGTTTAATTCCATTTTCATTTTCAGGTGTAATTCATTTCGTTTTCAGGTGCGCTTTCTTTCGTAAATTGCGTGCGATGAATAAATCAACAAAAACAATTGTTTGCATACAAATGCGATTTGGCAACAATATTTTGAGTCTAAAAATGCGCTTTTATATCTGCTAAAACGGGTTGGCTATGAGTTATGCTTTGCCTTGTTTCTGGATGTTGCCTAGAGAAACAAGGATTTTCTTCTCTGTAAATATTTCAGTTAATAGACCCTGAGCCTAACCCTAAACCTTAAACCTAACCTAAACTAAATGTTGAAAAACTCTACCCGATTTAGAATAGGTCTACACAAATTCGGTTTTAAACGATTAGGAAATGGTTCTAGTTCTATTCGCTGAAATATTTATGAAAAAGGAAATACTCAAACACAGGATGCTCCTTGCCGTGGTGTTTGAGCTTCATACTAATGCATCCGGCAACATTGTATTCTGTTTTTTACTCTTTCGAATTCAGTTTTATACATTTTATTGTAAATGAAAGTCATACATCATCATAGCCACTACTTAAGGAAACCTGTCATCCAAGGGGTAAGGGTTCTGATAACAAGGTAACAATAGCTGACCCTATAAACACACGTATATTAGTAAATTTAAAGGCCTTCAATGCTTCTATTTTTTCCCTTGAGGTCATGGCCCCAATTTAAAGGGGCCTGTCATTCTTGGGGTAGGGAGTCCTATCAAATTGTAACAATAGCTGATCATGTAGTGTAAGAGACCCTTCCAAAATATTTTACATAGTCACAGGGTAATTAATAATTCATTTTCGTTTATTTGAAAGGCTAATTAATGTTCAATTTTGGCAATATATTGCATGCATTATGTAGTTTAGTTTATGATAATGGTCATCTTGAATTAACTTTTTTTAAGACATGAACAAGATTTGTTTGGAGCATTAAAAATAAATATCTGAAGCATTGGAATAAATCACAAAGATCATGATGCATTGGTGAGTAATCAATTTGCTAGTCATTCTTAAGAAAGGACTTTCAAGACGAATCCAACATATACTGCAATGGATTTAATGTATAATTTTTGAAGACCTTCCTTCAGCTAATGACCGTAGTGTTTTCCTATCCCTCGAACAAATTCATAACTGTTTTGTTTCTTTGTAAATGTTTTGTTATGATGAGGAGAGCTTTCAA
Organism: Catostylus mosaicus; assembly: GCA_964019065.1. Classification (NCBI taxonomy): domain Eukaryota; kingdom Metazoa; phylum Cnidaria; class Scyphozoa; order Rhizostomeae; family Catostylidae; genus Catostylus; species Catostylus mosaicus. The sequence continues at coordinate 6,872,457 of OZ025199.1, forward strand.
TTGTTTAACCTGCCAGATTATCATATACTAAGGTAATTGGGGGCTATTAATATTAATATTGGGGGCTATTAATATCAATATTGGGGGCTATTAATATTAATATTGGGGGCTATTGATATTGATATTGGGGGCTATTAATATTAATATTGGGGGCTATTAATATCAATATTGGGGGCTATTAATATGTAAATATTTCAAGAGACTGATTTTTAGTGTTGGGTTCATTAATGAACTTCATCATCATTTGCTGGCATAATGGATAATTTGAAGATCTGCATCACGATTTAGCTGTGTCCTAAATTCTCGACTTGATTGATGATTATCCTAACCATTCATTGATTTGCCTTGAAAATTTTTTTCTTTTTATATCTTAACAGGGGAAGAGAAGTTTTCTTAACGAGAGTATGCGATAAATAACATAAAAACGGGTGGATGTTAATAAAAGAGAGTGTATGTACAATAATTGTGTTTTCAGTAAATACTATTCACGTTGCTATGCAAGAATAAAATCAACGCCATTTGAAATGATGAGAAATAATCAAGTCGTCTCTTCTTCCAAAAGAGAAATGGAATGACATCAACCACGAATGGGAAGCAGATCAAACTCATGTTCGCGGACCACCCTGAACGATAACATTCTTTGGTTATGTGCTAATAAAATGAGATTGGCAAACAGGAAATTGCCCGGGACCAGATTAAATCCCAGGACTCAATTATATCCCAGGACTCAATTTCATTCCATTGTTCAATTTCATCCCAGGACCGGATTAAGTCCCAGGCCTCAAATTAATCCAATTGTTCAATTTTTTCCCGGGACTCGATTTGCTCAACGTTCCTTGACGGCTTCCGTTTTATGATTTCACCGCGTAGTTCCCTCAACTTTTCCACAACGTTGCCTTGCATAAGGGATTTGTTTGAAAAACATGAGATAAACATTATATGGCAATGGGGAGAAGAACTTATAATAAATAAGATATTCGTTGAAAAATATTGACTAGAAGACAAGTACTGAATCTACCCTAGTCAACAGTGATAATTTGACTTTTGACCAGAGCACTCCTTGCCAGAAGTTTATCAGAGAAGCCCCCTGATAAAATCGCTGAAGAATATTCCCTAAATGAAGTACTTTGTTAAAAGCGCTTTAGCCATTGTAGTCTCCGCTGCTCGTGTTTTCTTCGCATCTGCGGTTTATCATAGAAGTTTATAGATCGACTTGTTTTAAAATATATTTTATAAGAATCCACAGCCGTTTGAGCAACCCCGCAAACATTAAATAAGTTAGATTTAAAATGCTGAGAATAACTTGTGCAATTTTATTTCAGGTCTTACTCTGTAAATTGAGAACCCATTTTGCCAAAACCGAATCAACTCTTTAATTTTAACAGTTTATCAGAGAAGCCCCCTTTTAACACCAGTGAAGAATTTTCACTAAACAAAGTATATTGTTAAAAGCGCTTTAGCCATTGTAGTCTCCGCTGCTCGTGTTTACTTCGTATCTGCGGTTTATCATGGAAGTTTATAGATAGACTTGTTTTAAATAATATTTTATAAGAATCCACAGCCGTTTGAGCAACCCCGCAAACATTAAATAAGTTAGATTTAAAATGCTGAGAATAACTTGTGCAATTTTATTTCAGGTCTTACTCTGTAAATTGAGAACCCATTTTGCCAAAACCGAATCAACTCTTTAATTTTAACAGTTTATCAGAGAAGCCCCCTTTTAACACCAGTGAAGAATATTCACTGAACAAAGTATATTGTTAAAAGCGCTATAGCCATTGTAAACTCTGTTGCTCGTGTTTTCTTCGCATCTGCGGTTTATCATAGAAGTTTATAGATCGACTTTTTTAAAATAATATTTTATAAGAATCCATTGCCGTTTGCGCAACCCCACAAACATTAAATAAGTTAGATTTGGAATGCTGAGAAAAACCTATGCAATTCTGTATTCCTAACAAAAGATCAAAATTATCCGAGGCATTACAATATTTAATTTTGGCATTCATTCTGGGTACTTTTAAAAAAAATCTATGCCTCTAATTCTAAGATAATTGCATAGATACTTTAAGGTCTGCTTTCCCTAGTTTTAAATGCAACTTTCTTCAATAATTGTTCTCTGTTATTTGAATGCAATAGTTCCGTGTAAGAGGCGCAATTTGAATTATGCACTTGCATCAGTTTCAATCGCTTAAACCTTTGCAGAAACAAGTTCTTGGGTAAAAATTTAAAGCTTAATTAACTCTTTAACACTATTTGGATGGAATATCACCACCAATCCCCATTGGGAAAAAGATTAATAAAAATTATCAAGAATGTCAAAACTGGTGACTCAGGGTTAAGCTTGAAGAAAGTGAATAAGACTTATTGGCTTAGGTTCGGGATTAAATACTTTGGATAAGGATTACAATTTACTTATTAGGACGTACTTGAAACAAATTTCAGATTATGAGTTACATGCTGCCAGATTTAAACTACTAGATACATGATACAATAAAACTTACCAGATAGAAACCTAAGAATGGGTTAGATTAGGGTAAATTGGAGCGGTTAGAATTAATTGAACGGGTTAGGATTAATGGGACGGGTTAGGGTTAATGGGACGGGTTAGGGTTGATGGGACAGGTTAGGGTTGATGGGACGGGTTAGGGTTAATGGGACGGGCTGGGGTTTATGGGACGGGTTAGGGTTAATGGGACGGGTTGGGGTTAATGGGACGGGTTGGGGTTAATGGGACAGGATAGGGTTAATGGGATAGGTTAGGGTTAATGGGACGGGTTAGGGTTAATGGCACGGGTAAGGGTTAATGGGAAGGGTTAGGGTTAATGGGACGAGTTAGGGTTAATGGGACGGGTTAGGGTTAATGGGAGGGGTTAGGGTTAATGGGACGGGTTAGGGTTAATGGGACGGATTAGGGTTAATGGGACGGGATAGGGTTAATGGGACGGGTTAGGGTTAATGGGACGGGTAGGGTTAATGGGACGGGTAGGGTTAATGGGACGGGTTAGGGTTAATGGGACGGGTTAGGGTTAATGGGATGGGTTTGGGTTGATGGGACGGGTTAGGGTTGATGGGACAGGTTAGGGTTGATGGGACAGGTTAGGGTTGATGGGACGGGTTGGGGTTGATGGGACGGGCTGGGGTTAATGGGACGGGCTGGGGTTAATGGGACGGACTGGGGTTAATGGGATGGGTTGGGGTTAATGGGACAGGTTAGGGTTAATAGGACGGGTTAGGGTTAATGGGACGGGTTAGGGTTAATGGGACGGGTTAGGGTTAATGGGACGGGTTAGGGTTAATGGGACGGGTTAGGGTTAATGGGACGGGTTAGGGTTAATGGGACGGGTTTGGGTTAATGGGACGGGTTAGGGTTAATGGGACGGGTTAGGGTTAATGGGAGGGGTTAGGGTTAATGGGACGGGTTAGGGTTGATGGGACGGATTAAGGTTAATGGGACGGGTTCGGGTTAATGGGACGGGTTCGGGTTAATGGGACGGGTTAGGGTTAGGGTTAAAGTTAGGGTTAGAGTTAGGGTTAGGGTTAGGGTTAGGGTTAGGGTTAGGGTTGATGGGACGGGTTGGGGTTGATGGGACGGGCTGGGGTTAATGGGACGGGCTGGGGTTAATGGGACGGACTGGGGTTAATGGGATGGGTTGGGGTTAATGGGACAGGTTAGGGTTAATAGGACGGGTTAGGGTTAATGGGACGGGTTAGGGTTAATGGGACGGGTTAGGATTAATGGGACGGGTTAGGGTTAATGGGACGGGTTAGGGTTAATGGGACGGGTTAGGGTTAATGGGACGGGTTTGGGTTAATGGGACGGGTTAGGGTTAATGGGACGGGTTAGGGTTAATGGGACGGGTTAGGGTTAATGGGACGGGTTAGGGTTAATGGGACGGATTAAGGTTAATGGGACGGGTTCGGGTTAATGGGACGGGTTCGGGTTAATGGGACGGGTTAGAGTTAGGGTTAAAGTTAGGGTTAGAGTTAGGGTTAGGGTTAGGGTTAGGGTTAGGGTTAGGGTTAGGGTTAGGGTTAGGGTTAGGGTTAGGGTTAGGGTTAGGGTTGGGGTTAGGGTTAGGGTTAGGGTTAGGGTTAGGGTTAGGGTTAGGGTTAGGGTTAGGGTTGGGGTTAGGGTTAGGGTTAGGGTTAGGGTTAGGGTTAGGGTTAGGGTTAGGGTTAGGGTTAGGGTTAGGGTTAGGGTTAGGGTTAGGGTTAGGGTTAGGGTTAGGGTTAGGGTTAGGGTTAGGGTTAGGGTTAGGGTTAGGGTTAGGGTTAGGGTTAGGGTTAGGGTTAGGGTTAGGGTTAGGGTTAGGGTTAGGGTTAGGGTTAGGGTTAGGGTTAGGGTTAGGGTTAGGGTTAGGGTTAGGGTTAGGGTTAGGGTTAGGGTTAGGGTTAGGGTTAGGGTTAGGGTTAGGGTTAGGGTTAGGGTTAGGGTTAGGGTTAGGGTTAGGGTTAGGGTTAGGGTTAGGGTTAGGGTTAGGGTTAGGGTTAGGGTTAGGGTTAGGGTTAGGGTTAGGGTTAGGGTTAGGGTTAGGGTTAGGGTTAGGGTTAGGGTTAGGGTTAGGGTTAGGGTTAGGGTTAGGGTTAGGGTTGGGTTAGGGTTAGGGTTAGGGTTAGGGTTAGGGTTAGGGTTAGGGTTAGGGTTAGGGTTAGGGTTAGGGTTAGGGTTAGGGTTAGGGTTAGGGTTAGGGTTAGGCTTAGGGTTAGGGTTAGGGTTAGGGTTAGGGTTAAGGTTAGGGTTAAGGTTAGGGTAAGGGTTTGGGTAAGGGTTAGCGTAAGAGTTAGGGCTAGAGTTAGGTTTAGCTTTAGGGTTAGGGTTAGGAATAGGAATAGGGTTTGAGTTAGGGTTGAGGTAGGGTCGGGTCGGGTCGGGTCAGGTCGGGTGGGGTAGGGTTAGGATTAGGATTAGGGTTAGGGTTAGGATTAGGGTTAGGGTTAGGGTAAGGGTTAGGGTTAAGGTTAGGGTTAAGGTTAGTGTTAGGGTTAGGGTTAGGGTGAGGGTTAAAGTTAGGGTTAGGGTTATGGATGGGGCTAGGGTTAGGGTTAGGTTAGGATGAGGGTTAGAGTTAGGGTTAGGGTTAGGAATAGGGTTAGGATTAGGGTTAGGATTAGGGTTAGGCTTAAGGTTAGGGTTAGGATTAGGGTTAGGGTTAGGCTTAGGGTTAGGGTTAGGGTTAGGGTTAGGGTTAGGGTTAGGGTTAGGGTTAGGGTTAGGGTTAAGGTTAGGGTTAGGGTAAGTGTTAGGGTAAGGGTTTGGATAAGGGTTAGGGTTAGGGTTATGGTTAGGGTTAGGGTTAAGGTTAGGGTTAGGGTAAGTGTTAGGGTGCGGGTTAGGGTAAGGGTTAAGGTTAAAGTTAGGGTTTTGGGTAGGGCTAGGGTTAGGGTTAGGGTTAGGGTAAGGGATGGGTTAGGGTTAGGGTTATGGATGGGCTTGGGTTAGGGTTAGGTTAGGAAGTTAGAGCTAGGGTTAGGTTAGGGTTAGGGTTGGGTTAGGGGTTAGAGGGGTTAGGGTTTAGGGTTGGGGTTAGAGTGTGGCTAGGGTTAGGGTTAGGGTTAGTGTTTGGGTTAGGGTTAGGGTTAGGGTTAGGGTTAGGGGTTGGGGTTTTGGGTTTAGTGTTAGGGTTAGG